>JAOTRA010000008.1:1400228-1423709 GCA_026260255.1 Pseudolaguvia tuberculata | reverse complement strand
ATATACACAGTTCAAAAGCACCCAAATCTCCGAAGAAACATGAGAGTACAAAAACACGATAAACACGTCGTACATCCTCAATAACCCACACCTGAGCTTAGCAGCTCATCACCTTAAATATTACGTCATCGCCCTGGTAACCTAGTTGCCAGGACGACGACGCCAAATATGTCCGCAGTGTTTTGACAGCTGCTTGGGGGCGGAGCCTCAGCAGTTGACACTGCATGGGGCGGAGCCTCGCTCGCCGCCTTACAATTATTTTCCATTATTTAAGTATTCCTTTATATCCTGATTGGTCAGGCAGCTTTCCAAAAGCACAAATTGGTGTTTCGCTCCACTTGTCTGTATATGTCCTAGAATATTCAATAAGGGTGTTTGATTCTGTGGGTTTTTTGGTGGATTTTTAGAGATGAGATGAGTCATTTCTTGAAGTCGACTCCCCAAAACCACATACCATGTGATCTATACCAGAATGAATATTCTTCCAAAAAAAAAAAAAAAAACAACACCAGTAACTGACTATTGCCTACCTGTAGTGGGCTGCCTCTTTCTGACTACTGAGGAGTTATAATTTACCGTCGATTAAATGCTTTCATGTGTAAAAATTTATGCATATTTCCCAAACACATTAGAGGTTGCCATGTACTTTTCTGTTTTAAATCACATATGCATGCAATCAATTATGCCCCACCCACATTCATTACTGTTTATGCTCAACTATGGTTAGTTTTAAAAAGATCATTTCTTTATTTGCCCCAGTAACAGCTGATTTAAGGCAATCCCACTTTTGGCAAGAGGAGATCAATTCTTTGCTTTGGAAGGAACAGAAAGAAACAGCACATATCATGTCATTGGAATATCTTATTGTGTTAAAGCAATGGTGCAATATCTTATTGTCAGGTCATATGTATAGGGGAAAAGGGGGGGGATTCCTCCCCTATGATCTAAATATCCTTACCTTTGTTGAATTATTTTTATCCCAGGTGAGGACATAATTGATCTTCTCGTCCTTATAGTCATAATGCTCTTTCAAAAATAGATGATATAAAATGACTAACAATCAAATACTCAAATATTTTACAAATATATCGAAGGGAAACGATGTTAGTGCAAAACAATAATAAAACCAGCAACTGACTTTTATTTTCACCATTCGCGCTCCGCTTAAGATCGCTTTATTCTAGTCATGTATTTATTTATTTATTTTGCAAATGCATTCTTCAAAATAGATATAGAGCCTATTAATTAATTAATTTATTTATTATGTTCAAAGCAACTTGTGCTATACCATCCCCCTGTCTGGTTTTTCCATAAATCGCACCCTGTATAGAACGGAGCATAACTGTTCTCATATAGCAAGCAATACTATTTAGTCCTTAAATCTCTTCAAATTTTGTTCACAAATCGAGAATTAGAATCTGATTCTTAAATCAGAATTTCAGTTCAGATTGCACACATGGTCCAATAGTCTGGTTGTACAGTACAAGTTCCTGGCTTTGAGTCACTGCAGAAATTCATTGTGTAACCAGCGTCTTTTCAAATGTTGATTCTCCTGTCAGCACCGCTCAACACATGTTCCTTTTCTCCAGTGTGGAAGACGTATGTGTCTACATTTGTCTCATCTCTGTTTTTTTAAGTAAAGCTAAGGAACAGACAGACACACACACACACACACACACACACACACACACACACACACACACACACACACACACACACACACACACGCACACAAACGATTTAGAGCAGACGCTCCAGTTAATCTGTGCTGATGAGCTCGGAGAGCTGGTTTCTCTTCCTGACCCAGAACTAAGCCTTTCTGTCAGTCTGACCAACTCGGAGAACACACACGTCTGAGAAAGCGCCTCCTAATCTTCTAAAGCTGTTTCCAGCTGCAAAGCGAATGGGCCCAATTCTGCATTACTGAACGCCGTAAAATCCTGGCCTTGAGAGAGAGAAAAAACCGAGCCAAGAAAGCAGGATGGGGATTAATTCTGTCCATCTGAGCAGAAAACTGCACCTCCTTGGCCACGACTAAACAGATGTGCATACATAAATGGTGACTGGAGCCAGAAAACGAGGCTGGCTTCCGAACCCGAGTGTCACGATGATATATTATGATGCTGTTATAACCAAGAGCAAAGGAAAACACATCTTGTGTGTCAATGTGCTGCGTAAGATATTCCTTTCGAGAAAATCCTGAACATTAACTTAGTGCTACTTACCAACTTATCAACGGGTTCAGGGATTTTCTGATATTAGCTCCAAAATGGCATTTTTCTATATTTGGGGTTTATTTTTCCACTGAGGCAGCATGGTGGCTTAATAGCTAGTACTGTTGCCTCACAGCAAGAAGGTCCCAGGCTCGTATGACTGGCAGGTCCTTCGGTGTGGGTTTATTCTGGTTTTCTTCCACAGTGTATGTGTGTATGGTTGTTGGTCTGTATTTGTGGCCCTGTAATGGACTGGTGAACTGTACAGGGTGTATCCCTGCCTTTCACCTGATGACTGGGAGCTGAGATAGATTCAACAGATCCATATGACCCGGATTAGGAATAAGTAAAATTATTTTATAGAATTGTTTTTAATTTTGATTGCATTTCATTCTAAAATGCTGTTATTGTAGGTTTGTTTTAATTTACGTTTCATTCATTTCATTTTATTTCCATTACTTCTGACTTGTTTACGTGTCAAAAACAGTTTGCATTTGTATGATAATATATTGGTAATCAGACCATCGCTGCAAGAGTGCAAATGTGAATCTTCATGGTTATAAACTGTGCAATGCTGGATGTGTTTTATAGTCTATTATACAGATGTTCTGGATTGCAGAACTAGTTAACAAGTTTAATGCGGGTTTATTTATGATCCATTCGCTAAGTGAAATTGAAATGAGGGATGCTCCAGAAATGAAGTTTATGCTATTATATTATAATAGCTGAAAAGAGAACGAATCCAGAGAGGATATGCATTACAGGTCCCAAGAACAGACATAAACAAGCTCCTCCTTGGGAATAAATTTTGCACCAGCATTTTGCTACACAATTTATGACTTTGTCTTTTAAGTATAATTTGATTGACCTTGTTTTCCCAATCGAGGCGCTTTGTCACATGTCTGGATGCTGAAAAAGCGAGTTAACCAGGCATGAGGCAGAGTAAGTGTGTGTGTTTGGGGGGGGGGGGGGGGGGGGGGGGGGGGGGGGGGCGTATAAAATCAAGCATGTGTGGTGTCTGTAAGCTTTGTTTAACACTCGGGGCATGGCGGGTACAGAATCCGCCCGGCCTTGCCGCTTCTCCCTGGAGTAGTGCTCTGAAGGACATGGGCCTTCACCTCAAATGACACACACTAAAAAAACCCCAAAAATGGCAAGAAGTGTGAAACGCACACAAACACTAGTTGAATGACATCAGCAGCTGTTGCAAAAGCCACACCAGGATGGGATAAAAAAAAACAGGAAAAAAAGAGTAACTGAGGAGATAATAGGGAAGGGAAGGATTTTTAGTGGCTGGACACGGTCAACGATAGTGACAGCTGGCACAGACACCCCTCACAGCGCCAGCAAACAGAGCTGTGCCCTAACGTTCTCCGTAGACCAACTAAAAGGGTTTGTGACACGGAGAGAGAGAGAGCGAGAGAGAGAGAGAGAGAGAGAGAGAGAAACAGAGAGCCAGAAATATGAAAGAGGGCGCTGTAGATAACACGACTATCTCTCTTGGCTCCAAGTCTAATTAACACTCTGGCACAAACGACAAATTAAGGCGGAATGGAGCAACAACGTTTGTGTGTGTTTGCCTTTGTGCGAGCTGCTGCTCAGTCAGCAGTGACTGTCAGGGGAGATGAGGATGAGGATGGCCTTGTCTAGAGGTGAGAGTGTCTGGCGAAGCTATGAAGATTAATGAAAAGTAAGGGCAGAGTCCTTGTTGGATGGCTTGGAAGGATGTTGATAATAATAATTGTGTGTGTATGTGTGTGTGTGTGTGTGTGTGTGTGTGTGTGTGTTGTGAGGTCAATGTAAAGGTACACAAATCCAAGAATAAGAATTAAATGGTAGACGGTTTGAGAATTCAAGAGACCAAACAATATGGAGGGAAAAACATCCAAGTTGGGGCAAATAAATTCCATTTAACTTCTTAAACTTATTTACTTTATAAATTGGAGTAAAGCTTTACTGTGATCCACGTAGTGTGCATCTTCAACATGCTTCTCTGTAACGGCTTATGATTTTCTCATTTTCCCAGTGGCTTTATGTTCTGGTGGTTGCCTGATTCTGGTTGCTTGGCAGAATCTCACCCGCGGTGTGCCACCTCCCGTGAGTAGATAGCGCTATTAAACTGTGACCCAATTAATTTAATCTCTGCTTGCCGCATGCACACATGAAAGTCCGGCCACCACCCGAGGCGTAGGAGGGGTTGGTGCGTGCGGCGGGGCTGCGAGATGGTAAATTTTCATATCTTGGCACATATGAGTTTGAATTTCTAACTGGAGAGGATGAAATGCAATTACACGGCAGTGATCGAGAGAGAACAAGGACCGAACGACTAAAGTTACCGTAGCCTTGGAGGTACCAAAAGACGATGACTGAGGACAGGTCCACAACATTACAATCAAATTTCAAATATTACAAAGTGGCTGCTTATTTATGTTTTTCCATCCAACTAAGCAATAGAGGGTTAATGGCTTTTGCTAATTGCTGAGAACTGAACACATGATCAATATTCTAACACATTAACTCAGCCTTTACTAACTAAATCCACAGATGTTTGCTTGCACAGCCACAAACACATTTCCTTCATGAATTTCTTCTTTTTAGTTGGTAAATGGTTGTTTCTAAAAGACCCAAGTGCTTTTTCCGTTCGAAAACAAATGAAACAGAAAGCCGGCGTTTTCTTCCTATTCCTAAAGAGATTATTTTAAAAGATGCAAACATTAAGAAAAGTTAAACAGAATCATTACAAAGAAACTCTAGGCTGCGTTAAGGATGTTTTAGCATTTTATAACCACATTAGGAAACTAGCCTTGCTGAAAAGGTCATGGTTCTTTACAGGACAGTCCAGTTCTTTCAACAGAACACAGCAGGTCTTCAAGATGATCAGAGGTTTTGTGCACAGGTTCATTGCCATGCTGGAACACTATCTGAGTCTCTTAGTTCCAGTGAAGGAATAATGTAACACTACAACATTCTAGGCTTCAGGCTATTGTCTGTGTGTTTCAGACAATATAGCAACATTAACATGAGGGTGTTGGTAAGGTGTCCGTAAACTTTTGGTCACGTAGTATAACACAGAAAAGTTAAGCTCCCTACATAATGCAGCTTCTTTCTTCTAGCCACAACAGGTCATAAGGTTGATTCTCTGAGGAACACCCGTGTAAAGCATGAAGCAGCTAATGAGATGCTACGAAAGAACGTGTGTAGAGACGTGCGGGTTGACCAGCAGAGCAGGGATGCCATTTGGAAACTGAAAACTTCCAGATAACCTTGATAAGCTGCAACAGCATTTAATAACGGTATCAGTTTCGGATAATAGAGACAGAGTGTGAGAAAGTGAGAAGAAGATAGAGAGAGAGAGAGAGAGAGAGAGAGAGAGAGAGAGAGAGAGAGAGAGACTACAGTATGAGTGATTGCTACGAAGGATAAGGTTGTGGTTGAAGCATAGAGCTGCATGGATGAAGATCAGCAGCACAATGATGGGCTCCATTACCTACAAACGCTGTTAACCACACACTGCTCCTAGCCTGTCTAATGGTCCATATTATCGCTTTTACGCCCAGTCCCAGGTCTTTATGCTAGCTCTCTGACATAACCCTGTCATGAAAGGCTCTATAAAAACAGATATATTTCTTTATTACTTCTCCTTAGCATATCGCCATGGCTATCTACAGACCACCACAAAGAAAACCCATCTTGTAAGTCTGTCTTTTCAGACCCGAGAGGCAGACGCTAAGACGGTTATTGTCTTGAACTGTCACTCACTGCTACACAATGAATGTTTTATTATAATCAAATGAACGCAATATCTTGCCATAAATACCCTACTTAAAAAGTCATTTTCTCTGCCTGCAGTAGGCTGTCACACCACAAGGTACGGCATGTTTAATTCAGACCCGCTAGGATTTACATACGTGTCATTCAGCTTGCTGTGAAGTGCTGTACACTACCTAGCTGCAATCCCAGTTACCATTTCCAATGGAGAGGAAAGCATCATCTGCTGCATTTATCTCGCAGAAACATGCAGTATTTATTACAGTGCTGCCTGAACTCCAACAGTCCATTTCCACTGCACCAAAGATCAAGGTCTCACAATAGATCTGCATAAAGAAAAGAGAAAGCCTTATAAAGAAAAAAAAAAATCAACCTGGAGGAGGAGCAACAGTCCGAGCGAGCGATTAGCCCGGTTATGGCTGATCTAGTTTGGATCATTTGTTTTAGCCACATCTAGATTTATAGCCTACATCACAAAATCCAAAAGCTGCAATCTGCCGCTGCTAATCCTTCATAAACAAGGAAAATGGGGATTATAATTCCTTTGAGCATTACAACACCAACGGAAGCTACAGTACAAACGGACTCGTAGTGCACAAGCACAAATTAAACTCCAAACATGAAAATATTCGTAAACACTGCAGGTCTAATCCTCCAGATGGATTTCCTTTTATAGTTCACTAACCAAATTAACAATACAGACTCCATCATCTTCCCAATCCTCATTTCATTTTTGTTTCTAAATTCCAGGCCAGGATGAATAGTGAAACCTGTAGGAGAGGACATGGAACAGCGGTGGGGTCTAAGAAATACAATCTCTCACTTGAGACAGCCACACACACACACACACACACACACCCGCACACACATGCACAATCAGCTATTCCTGTATAACCCCGGAGTAAACATTGAATGAAATAACAGGATTACGGTCCCACTAGAAATCCTGCCGAGATGTCTGATAATGCAGTTTAGCAGTGAGCGTCACCTCGCTAGCAGGCAAAAGTCAAACTGGTTGTCTAATGAAAATATGCCAAGCCTTTCAGTTTCAGTTACAGAGCATACAATTTAGATACACAGGGTTAACATAGCTGTGTTCCAGCCAAGACTGCTGGCAAGAAATAAAATTAGTGTTAATGCTACGATAATAACCCCCGCAGCCGTTTTATTTCTTTTTCTAAAAGATGCTAAAAAGGGGGCGGTCATGTAGAAATGTGATAGGCTCGCTAAGAACGGGATTATTGTTGTGTCAACAACCCCCACAGATAATAGTAATTACTGTCCTTGGTTTAGACTCCTCTGATGAGAGAAAGGCACTGGCTTAGCTGACAGCCAAAGCCTAATTACCGTGAAAGGCCAATTACCAGCTCCATTTCATTATTTATGTACCTCCACACAACCAAATAAAAAAAGGGCTTGTGTAGCCCAGAGCGCCAAAACCAGTGACAGCTGTGCACAAGGATCTGAGAAAGAAAAAACAAGAAATCCAAATAGCTAGTAATCTGTCTAGCTGCTCACAAAACTGATAGTTTGTAATCAAGATAGAGTCATTCTGGGGATATCTTTGTCCCCGTAAGGGCAATTACACGCTGCGACGCAGAGACCTGTCCTCGACCGTGACTACATGCATCCTCCACTTATTCCTGTTCTCTCGATGACTTCCTATAGTGTTTATTCAGGAAATAATAATCCTATCCTCCCTCCCTCTGGACTACTCCCAACAGGAAACAGTTCATTCATAGCAGTGCAAAGTAACAGCGCGGCATGTGAGCAATCATACTTTACCAGCCTGATGCTACAGCAGCACGTGATAGTACATGTTGTTCATTTTTGGAAAAAGGTCTACTGTTATTATGGTCTAATGTAATGCAAGAAATTAGAACGACATCTCAAATGGTTGTCAGAGCAAAAGAAAATGACTGTTATTCAGTCGGAACTTCACAGAATCAGGTCAAAGAAGATAAAATCTCTTGATAGGATTGTTTTCATCTTTTACCTTTACCACACCCATTCCAACCAAACATGTTTTTCCCAAAAATAAAAAATGGTAATGCAGTGGTTAAGGTGTTGAACTGCCAATTTGAAGACCTGGGTTGAATTTGAAGACCACCCAACCATCAGATCTGGATCCCTGAACAAGGCCCAATTGCTCAGTTGTATAACAGGGAATAATCGAAGTTACTCTGGATAAGAGTGTCTGCCAAATGCTCCAAATGTAAATATAAAAAAAATCTCAAGGACCCCTACAGTGCATAGGCTTTTAGAATGGTTCTAATTTTCCCACGTTTACTGGTGGTCCTGTATACCACTAGAGTACAAATGACGTAAAAACATACAATGGAAGAAAGGTACTTCACATATACAAAAGAACTGGAGCACTTTGGGATCATTACATCTATATGTGCTTTTTTTTAAACATCTCAGAAATGGATTCAGTTTTACACTGAAAATCATTCTAATAGATGTTAGGAGAGGTGTTTTAGTGGAGTTAGGTTCTGTACAGGACAGTCCAGGATGGCTCAGTGACTGTACACAGATGCATTGTCATGCTGAAACAGTGTTTGAGTTTCTTAGTTCCACTGCTTAGTTCTTAGCAGTGGTGTAGTGATTACTGAGTTTGCATGTTCTCCCTGTCCAGGTACTCTGGTGCAAAAAATGTGTATATTAGATTGGACTATTGACCTGTCCAGAATGCACCCTTGCATCTTGCCCTATGTGCACTTGGATAGGCTCCAGCAGACCCTTGTGACCCCGAATTATGGAATAAGTGGATGACAAAATGAATGAATGAATGAATGAACAACATACAAAAACATTCTAGACAACTTTGTGTCTTAGACTAACAGTGGGCCACGATGGTGTCATCAAATCTCTGGTCAAAGAATTCAGTAAACAATCTGAAGTATGCAATGCACATTTTTTGACTTTGAATAAAAAATGCTGCTTGGTGATCACGTTAACACAGCTCAGCAATGTCCTTCTGTTTCCGCACACAAAAAAGTACAAGCATTCGATTTTTTTGAATATGTCCTCAAATAAATATTGCTGATGTGTGAAGGACTAGTTTCATGGTAGAGGATTAGAATTATAGAAAGAAACCTAATGAAGGGAAACCAGATACTTGTATTTCTTTCCCAGAGATGTTCTATTCAACTATTCAGAAGGTTATTGGTGTGTATGCTTTAACTTATCCTCGGTAGGACTCTTTGGGTGCAGGTCATCCAGGCAACCATCCATTCCCCTACTGGTATTATTTTCAGAAATATTGTGAGGGATATAATAGGGTTTGTGCAAGGCTGACATTGTGCATGATCTGCTTTCTTTCTCATAGCCTTGAACCCAAAGTGTACCCAAGGACTGATATAAATGCCATCTGTTTACGTTGTGTAATTTCCATTCCTGGTGGTGTTAAATCTCTCCGTATTTCAGGCTATGCCAGGACCTAAAGCCTGCCTCATGGCCTCCTAATTCAAACACAGTGAAATCAGCTCGCTTTCCTGTTCGCTAGGCATTACACCAAGCAATCGCTTCACACTCCAAACCCGGCAAAGTGTTCTCTCAGAGTGCACGGTGTGTACAATGAGATCCTTACCAGCAAGTGCCAAAGTGCTTAGCATTTAGATAACATTTGCAGAGGAAGGGTCTGTTGCAGATTGTGTGAGGGGCATCACGAGCCTCCAAGGCCGGATCTGGTCCTGCCGTGCCTTGGCAATGAGGAACCCGGTCCAGGCTGTTGTGACAGCTTGGAAGCTTGCAGGGGGTGATGGGACACAGGAGGAGGAGATTTCATCTTGGGCTAAAAAAAAGGGGAGGAGGGTGCAAAGGGTGTTCCATAATATATCCCATCCTGCAGAGAGCACAGTTGCTCATGGAGGACAAAAAGAGAAATATGTACAGATCACAACTGGGGTACTGGTTGTCTGGGTACTTCTTTCTAAGGCAGATGAAAGAGACTGAGTCTGTTCTTACTAAAATGCAGAGATTTGGAGAAGTGTCATGTTTCAGGAAAACTCCTGAAAACCTAAACCACCTAAAATCTAAAGCTAAATATTTGACATGTTGAAATATTACATCAAAATGCATTAATAAGTTTTTGTTCAGAAACGATAATCAAAAGAAATCAATAAACAATGATGCATGACTTCTAGGCAGTTTTTATTGTTCACTTGTTCACTTCTTAGTGAAGCCCTGATTAATTAATGAAAATGTAGTTAGTACTTAACCCTGTATCCTCTGTAGTTAAACTTATTACACTCAAAATATGTTCTGAATTAATTCCAGGTTCCTGCAGCCTTCTGTTCAGGACCAGTGCTTGATTTATCAATTAGGTTAACAGAAGGTGGGAGGTGCTCTGTTGTGAGTGGGGTTGTCACCTCTTTGGCAGACACACACCCATATTCACACAGATGTTCCAGACCCTAAGCACAATTTTAAAAAAAAAGGATGATATAATAATCTAATTTAAGAATGTATTCACCTAGTTTCTTGTGAACTTCATTTCGCACAACATGGTAATTAGCATTGGGGCCTATGGCTGTTAACATGGAATGACAACAAACTCAAAATGGAGAAAACCCAGCTGACATGCAGAAGAAAGCGAAATGACAGCTGAGAGCAAAAGGAAGCATTTTAAATCTGTGATGCAAATCTCCCACGCATCTTTCAGCTCTTTAAAACCCTGTGATCGCCTGCTCTACACTTTCTAACAAGGGCTGAGGCACCAACTAGAAGAGAAAAAGCAAAAGCAAGAAAGAGAGAGAGAGAGAGAGAGACAGCAAAAGAGAGGCAGACACATTCCATCTTTTTCCATTCTGACAAACACTAATACCATTGGGCTTACTGGCAAAATGAAGGAAAAACACACATTGTAAAAGAGAGAGAGAGAGAGAGAGAGAGAGAGAGAGAGAGAGAGAGAGAGAGAGAGAGAGAGAGAGAATTGAATTAGCAGGGGATTGAAAGGCACCGGCATGGAGTCAGAGCTACATATGGCCTGAAATTCAACAGAAAGACGGAAATGAACAGCACTGAGATTAATCTGGTAATTGAACAGACGTAAATCTTTCTTTTGGGATGGAAAGAAGAATGGGAAAGTATAGACAGAGCTAGACAAAGTAGTAAAAAAAAAAGCCACTCAGGGAGAGGGGAATTTTCAGAGAATACGAAAGAGCTGGATATAACAGCAGTGGTCTGCAGATACAGGAAGTTCCATAGGCTTGATTCTGTTTACAGCTCTTCCTAAACACATGCATCGATTGCATTCGGCTTTCTGTTTGTATTGCAGCATTGCCTGAAATATCCAAGTATTATGAAGACAAAATTGACATTGCAAGTGTTTCATAGAGCTCATAAAATAAAAAAATGAAGCAATCAATGTCTTGCTGTATGTTTAATAGCCTCCCAAAAAATATGTTATCTGCAGAATCCAGCGTGATAGGATAATTGCACTAATTATCAAACTGTTCCTAATTATCTAATTAAGCTGTCCCTCATTATTACTGTCCAAAAGCAGACACCAAACGATCCACACACTCATGTCTCACCGATCCAAAGTCTGAGACATTTTATTTAAAGGGTGTCTGATGTACATAACCTTTTTAACGCCTGGTATAATTTGAAAACAGCAATATTGGTGCAGTGGTTAGCACGGTCGCCTCACAACAAGAAGGTCCTGGGTTCGATTCCCGGGTTGGGGATCTTTCAGAGTTTACATGTTCACCCCGCGCTTGCTGGGTTTTCCTTCCACTGTCCAAAAACATATATATTAGGCAGAATCTCAGCCATTAGGGTTGCACAAGTCAGTGCATCCTTAGTGCCGGTCCCAAACCCGGATACATGGGGGGGGGGGTTGCGTTAGGAAGGGCAGCCAGCGTAAAAACTCTGCCAAGTCAAATGTGCGGTGATCCACTGTGGCGCCCCCTAAAGGAAGTTATGGAGCGGAATTCAAGACTTTAACATACTTACACACAGTTTCAGGCTCCAAATTCATCTTATGTAAAAATTCAGTGCGGCGAATTCGATTTTAATAGATTTTAAGTGCTTTAATAAGCTTTTAGTACTTCAAGAATAAAACATTGTTTAAATGGCACTTGTTTGACTTTGTTCAAGTAAACATTATTCCACTTTAAATGCGCATGCTGTTGGACACAATAACTGGCTAATTATCCAAACGTAAAGTAAATAATAAGAATAATAAAACAGAAACGGACGATTAGTTTAATGTTTGCTATGTTTGTATTTTAACCAGAGACATGATTTTAATTAGTAACAATTTTATAAGTAATAATTGTCCAAGCAGTGCAGCTGTCCACCTCCAGTTTACTCCTGTTGCTGCTAGCAAAAAATCAGAAATGCAAATTAGTAACATGAGTGTAATATTTGCTACATCAGAATTTATTTGGTTAGCACGTTTTTAGTTACCTTTATAGCTTCATGTCAGAAACCACCACAAGTGACAGTAGACACTTTTTTATTTGCTATTTTCAATATTTTCTGTTTCTGATGCAATAATTCAAAATGCGCATGAATGCAGGAATGCATGGAGACATGTTAGTATCCCCATAATTGATACTATATAGAAAAGGTAGTTAACCTGCAGCTCCCAAGCCGCATGTGACTCTTTGCTTGGTTTTATGTGGCTCTTACATTCATATCGAAGTTTTGTGGTTTTTTTAATTCAATGCGGTAATTTCGTCAAACGCGCGCGTGCATGACATGAAAATATCACAAAGTTTCCTAGTAAACGCGGAGATCATTAAAGGAAACAATTTGTGTTAGTTTATCAGTCGCATGGAATCAGACGTGCAACTGTCCCATCACACTATTGAACACAGAATATCAAACATTAACACCGATATTGATCACAATTGCACTCTGACCTTCAAGTATGTGAGTATTTTAGTGTCGCATTGGATGAGAGTTGTGCCATACAAGGCAAGCCTCAGTTGGTATTATTTAGACGGTCTGTGTCTAACGATTGTGAGATATTGTGCCATTAATGACAATGATGGCTGTTGTAAATTATTATATTTTTATTTGTGGCCTTGGTTGAACTGAGAGTTTCTGTGTGTGAGGAGAAGCGGTGGATAATGTTCATGTGTGCCCATGTGTATAATGTGGCTCTTTGTGGTAACTCGGTAGAAAATGTCTGGTTGGCCACCCCTGCTATCCAGTGTCTTCTTTTCTTAATAGCCAGGAAGTAAAAACTCATTTAAATATAGAATTGAATTAAGTAGTATTTGATTTCAGATGCAACCTTATAAGCAAATATATTAGTTGAATTATTTTTTAAGGTAAAAATTCAAACCTAAAGGGTTCATGGCCAATGATTGTTTTGATAGACAGAAATGTTTGGATGTTGTTGTTCCTCCACATGTTCACTCAATGGACATTTGATGTCCCAGCCATTCTTAGTTCTGCTGTCAAGGCTAGTTCTCTCTCTCTCTCTCTCTCTCTCTCTCTCTCTCTCTCTCTCTCTCTCTCAGTCTGTCCCAAACCACACATGCTGCTGCTGCTTTGATACGAGCATTCCTTACTGCTTCCACCTGCCAGAGCCATCCTGATGCCGGACTGAGCGGAAGAATCAACACTTGAAACCACTCACTGCTGCTGGGATGAAACTTTCTAAACCACTTAAAAAAGCAGCGGATAAACTTCAGCTGATTAAAAGAGATTTGCCTCAAGTATCTATCAGTTTCCTTAACTGTTAAGACTGTATAGAAGATAAATGATTTACAATCTCACTATGCCGTGTCAAATAAGCAGAATAAATCTGTTTATTTTTGTCTTATTCTTAAGCACACAAAACACCAAACAAATTTGAAAGTCACTTTTATTAGCTTGACCGCCAACAGACTTCCATAAAGATAAGCTAAATACTGCAAAACTCACCTCATGAGCAGGACCCAACTGTGATTTACAAAAATCTGCTAAGTGAAACCATATGCATTGTTGCTTTTTTCAACAGTTTTTGTGGTATGTTTGTTAGCGTACCAGTATTAATGATAAGTCTCATGTGTAGAATGCGCTGTATAAAAGCGAAAGCTTAATGATGCAAATGTAAATGTGAATGGTTGCTTTACACGCTTTACACAGACAAACGCACTATTAGCCAATAAATGCTGTCTGAAGATCTTGGCTCAGGAGACCACCTGTATCTTCTGTTTTTCTTTGAATAAAAAGCATTTTTAGTGTTAAAAAAAAAGGTTTACATTTTATTTGTCACATGTCCTATATTGGAAGGTCAGAGTGCAGAGTCAGCTAAGATACGGCAACGCTGGATCGGGAAGGGTTAAGTGCCCAAGGACCCAACAGTGATGGATGGTGGCAGTAGGACTAGAACCCAGGTCTTCTAATCATTAACACAGTGCCTTAATTACTACCAAATCGTCTTGATAACATCTTCATATGTACAACAGGTTCGACATTTTGAGAATGGGTTGCACTGAAGGGTTTCCCCCTCATGGTATGTAATTGGGTGTTGCTTTTATTACCACCAAGTATTGCCAAGTATTTGACTGTATTTTGTGTGCCTCTGGCAGTGGGCTTAGCTCAAATAGTAAAGCACTCGCTTAGCATGCGAGAGGTAGTTTGGTCAATGCCTGCATCCAAGACAAAAGAACAAAACTGCACCATCCTATCCCCAAGCACTAATCACTCCTCACATCACCATCTCCTAAGACTCAAGGTTTCGGCCGCAAGACTTTTCTCTATTCTGGCACCAAGATGATGAAATGAACTTCCCATCAATGTAAGAACAGCAGAGTCACTGGCTGACATCAAGAGACGAACCCCTAGCACATAAATACTTTAAGCATTGTTGGAACGCTGCTCTGGACCAGAGCGTCTGTTAAATGCTGTAACTGTAACTGGTTTGTGGATTAAAACAAAGTATTTTGTGGTCAAGGGCAATAAAAGGCTGCATTAAGGCGTGTAAATAAGAACACTAAAGAATACTAATAAGATTCTCAATTGTCCATAGGAGTGAATGTGTGTCTGAATGGTTGTTTGTTTATGTGTTGCCCTGAGATGGACTGGCGACCCGTCCAGGGTGTACCCCCGCCTCTCGCTCTGGATAGGCACCAGCAGACCCCCATGACCCCGAATTAGGGAATAAGCGAGTATGAATGAATCAATAAGAACACACACGTTCTTTATCTAAATTTAACCTCAAAAGAAAACATGGATTCTTTGCGCTTTACTAGAATAAGTTGAATGAGGGAGGAGCTTGCTAAGTTGAAGTCAGAAATCTCGTATTGTACACCATTCAGAATTTAGGCTGCTGTTGAGGGCAAATTGAGCCCTGCAGCCAGTGAGCCACTGTGACAGGCTAATTTCTAGGCCATGGGCAAAGAAAATGAAAAAGAGAGGAAGAAGAAGACAGAGTAGCCAAGGTGAAGAGGTGAGGCGGGTCACTCGTGTGTCCGTCTCAGTGATAAGCGCTTTCTCTCTCTCTCTCTCTCTCTCTCTCTCTCTCTCTCTCTCTCTCTCTCTCTCTCTCTCTCTCTGTCTTTCTCCCTCCCGATCTTTCTGGGAGAGGAGTATAAATGCGATAGCTAATTTTTTTAACAAGCTGAACTACTAATTAGAGCTTTCTTCCCCTTCTAATTCATCTCCATTCTTTTTAATGCTGTTCTAATTTCTTGTCATATTATTTCATTCCCTGTTCACCAATCCCATCCCATGGAGAGTTGGCTGTTTATCATGGCTGTGTCCCAACGGAACTGAGAAAATGACAAAATCTCGACGGCGTTGTTTGTGGGTATGACAAGGGTGCAAAGCAAATTGGGAAGGTAACACAAAGCACAGCCAGGATGGAGATGACAAAGGAAGAGTTACAGAAGTGACTAAGGAGGACGGCTATATATGAAGTGAGAGTGCAAAAGGACGGAGGAAGAGGAGGAAGGCAAAACAAGAGAGAATGAGAGAGAGAGAGAGAGAGAGAGAGAGAGAGACAGAAAGAGAGAGATTTAAATTTAGCCTTGAAAGACATCAGTGAGCAAGGACACTCAAGAGACCATTTCCAGATTTTGAATGGAAGGATTCACAACAGCAGGTATACATTTACACCTTTTCAAGTCTTTCATTAGGTCCATGAGTCTGTTGCTATTATTAGAAACATCTCATTTATTATTAACCCCCTCCACGTTTTCAGTTAATAAAAGTGTCCGCTTGTTTTACTGATCATAATTTTATACATTTATAAGCAGTTGAAATACGCATCGTGTGCCAACAAACAGACTAAAGGAGGAAGGATGCAATGCAAGAGGTTTGTGGTGGATGCCAAAGTTTAAAAACATACCAAACCCAGTAAGGTTAAAAATAAAAGAGCATGCAAAAGTAATGGAAAACGCATACACAAAAAAACACTGAGACGGTAAACCTTCAACCTTTGGACTTTGGCCAAACCAAGAGTAAATTAGAACTAAAAAAAACCCACAAAAATTGTAGGTGAAGGAACTTAAACAAAGAAGTATAAATAGAGGGAAACCAAACACAGTCTGATGTCTGTGTATTGGTGGCTGCCGTGGCCATATTTTTTTTGGTCCGTCGTACATGACGTTACTTGCTGTGACATAGTAGTAAGTTGGTTGTAAAAGCAACCAACACATGCATGCAGTGCATGATTTAATAATGGAAATTTCAGCTTCTCTATAGCTGTTCTTTCGAATAACCCAGGTTTCTATTATAGGTGTCCGGATTCAATGTATCTGGGTAGGAGGTGGTCACAAAAATTCATCTCTTTGGGACATTAGTTTAGTTTCTTTCTTTCAATTTTTTTAAGGTTTTTTTTTTGGAAAACTTCTGAAGTTAAAGCAACAGCAATAAATTGATGTTGTTTTGGGCTTTTTTTACTTTCACATATGAATTTACTTTTTTGGAGAAATTTTCTTAAACAAATATAATAGAAAAATTGTAGGGTTCTTCCAAATATTAAAAGGTTTTGCTAAAGATATTTTTTCTATTAAAAACTTAAATCAGTGTTGAAATACAGGGGTTCACTAACTACAGAAGCCAATAGCCTCCCCAAGCTGTTTTTTAATAGGTATTTGATTTTTTCAGTAGATGGAAAATACCAGGATGACCTACTACTACTACAACTTAGAAAAGTTAAGACATTGACACCCAAATGCACGGTTGCGTTCTGGTGACCAGGGTTCTGTGGCCCTTTATGATAACACCCAATCCTGTCTCAACTCTGTCTGTCCTATATTAATTAATAAAGGCAGAGAACTGTTTCTAATCAATCTCAAACGGTACACACTAGCACAGAAACAGCGTAAATGAAAATGTTAGGATTTCTTTTAACTTTTGGCTTTTCTAACTGGGGTATACCTTGAAACAGATCATTGGCCCATGTGTGCATATAATAATATTAACATGATGGATACATATGAATGTTTCATCCTGCATATAATAATAATAATTGAAATGTCAGGAAGTAGGTACAATTTAGAATGTAATACCTACTAAGATATCATGCAATTTCAGACACAGCCATTAAGATGCAGTGTAAAGGTAAATCCCATTTCAGTTCTTTCTTTTCCTTTTTTCACTGCTGGGTTTCACTATTATGCTTCAAAGACCTTGACTTGATTAGGATCTTCATTATGCAATTAAAGAGAAAAATATATATTGGAATAGTTAGGGAAAAAAACAAACTGGATTAGCTTTTAAACAAAAAAAAAAATACTCGAGTATAAAGCCGAACATTTCAGTAGATAATAGAAAAGTAAATTGTAGCCATGGACATGGAATAAATCAGTTTCCTTTCATTGTGTACTTCTAAAAGGCGTAAAGAAACCAGCTAGAGTAGTTAAATGGCATAATTGAACTGTTGAAATGTGCTATTAGCCATGCTTCCATAGCTGGGTCACAGCTTTCTGGTGCAGTCGCTCGTATCATATCGTATTAGATGAACGAGAGGCAGTATGCTCTTTAACCTGTGCATGCTACAGTATTCACTAAGTCGCTCTTTACCTGCATGAATGCTTGCTTTTCTCTACTTTGTTGTGTCTGACACACTCAGATCTCATCTACGCGTACAGGTGAATCTGAAAAAATCTGAAGGTCACAAAAAAGGAGGGACAATATTTTATGTCCCTTGTGAAACCCATATATTATATAGATGACAGATTTCTGGTTGATAGATAATGAACCCCCAAAATTCAGTGCCTCAGTACATTGGAATATTACACAAAATCAATAAAAAATATATATTTTAAACAAAAATGTCAATTGGTTGGGCCTCTGCAGCGTGGCATGGAGGTAATTAGCCTTTGTCACTGCTCAGGTGGAAGGAAATCCCAAGATGCTTTGTTGCCGGCCTTCAGGTCAACTTTATTGTTGGGTCTGGTATCTCTCATCTTTCTCTTAACAATATCTTATAGATTCTCTATGGGGTTGAGGTCAGATTTTGGTCCTTTTGGCAGTGTTGGCAAGTGCCAGGTCCTGCTGAAAAATAAGCATCCCCTTGAAGCTTGTCAGCAGAAAAGAAACATGAAGTGCTCTAAAATTCCCTGGGAGATAGCTGCATTGACTTTGGACTTCAAAAAACACAGTGGACAAACACCAGCAGTTGACATGGCAGCCCAAATCATCACCGACTGTGAAATCTTCACACTGGACTTCAGGCAATATGGATTCTCTCCACTCTTTCTCCAGACTCTGAGACCTGGATTTCCAAATTAAATGCAATATTTCCTTTCATCTAAAAGAGAAAGAGTTCTAAAAGAGAACTTTGGACCACTGAGCAACAAGTCCAGTTCTTTTTCTCTACAGTTCATTCATCTGTGTGGGATTCATCTGTGTGTAATATCTCCTGATGCGCTGACTCCAGCCTCAGTCGACTGCTTGTAAAGCTTCCATGAATTCTTGAATGGATTTGGCCTGATGGTCTTCTCCAGTCTCCGGATATCCCTTTTGCTGGTATGAATCTGCTTCGTACAGCACTCTGTGAACAGCTTCTTTAGCAATGACATTTAGTGGCTTACCCTCCTTATGATTGTCTTCCGAACAATCATTGGTTGAGTCAGCAGTCTTCCCCATGATTCTGGATCCAACCCACCCAGACTGAGAGACTCAGGAAACCTTTGAAGAGGTATTAGGGTTTGACTCCATGACATTCCAATATCGATTTCATTAGAAACAATATTGTAATTTTCACTGAATTTAAGGTTTCATTTATCTGTAAGCAAGAATAATCCTTTATCATCATAAAAATAATTTATCATCATCCTTGTGTTTTTGAAAGCTAACAAAACTAACAGCATAGTGATATAGTCAGCACCTGATTAGCTGGCTTTTTTTTTTTATCCCAAAAGATGAAACATTTGGCAGATGACCTTATCCGGAGCAACTACCATTTATTTATTTTATGTTAATAAGCAGGGGGACGCAGTGGTGTAGTGGATAGCATGGTCGCCTCACAACAAGGAAGTCCCGGGTTCGATTCCTGAGCCGGGGATCTTTTTGTGCGGCGCTTGCATGGGTGTCCTCCCACAGTCCAAAAACATGCAGATTAGGTCGATTAGTGATTCTAAATTGTCCATAGGAGTGAATGTGTGTGTGAATAGTTGTTTGTCTATGTGTTGCCCTTCAATGGACTGGCAACCCTTCATGTGTGTACCCTGCCTCTCACCCTATGTGAGCTGGGATAGGGCTAGCAGACCCCCGCTTATTCCCCGAATTAGGGAATAAGAGGGCAAGAAGATGAATGAATGTACCTAATCAATTGGGGGTTAAGGGACCTTGCTGAGACACCTACCAGTGTCTGGTTGTGCTGGGATTGACCTTCAACCACTGAGCCACCACTGAGCAGTCATTGGTGACTTTACTACTGAGACAGCATAATTGACAATATCCTTTGGTGGGATAAGCCAGTTATTTACGCTTAAAAAAAATTAAAAAACACATCCTGGTTTCTGTCTGTGTCGCAATCATATAACAATCAAACTGCATCAGAGATTGTTGGGAAGTAGAGCGAGACCCATTTTTTGTGTTCTCTGTCTGCTTGCTTGGTGTACACCAGGGTTTATATATCAGCATTAATACTTAATCAAATAGACCACACTAACTGAACAGTCACAAAAGAAGAAGCCTTGGTAGGTTTTTGTTTGTTTATTTGTTTTTATTGACTTTGCTGTTGAAAATAGTCTTATTACCTAAAGAGCAAACAAAAGGTTTGTAAAAGTAGCCGATTTTAATGGCAAAGATTTGCACAGGTTTATTCGAAACAGTGTCACTGAAGAAGTGGCTTTGTCAAAAAGACAGTAGGAGGAGCTGAAGGTGGAAGAGTTGAAGATGTTGAGATTTTCATTGAGGGTGACGAGGATGGACAGGATTAGAAAAAAGTTTATTAGAGGGACGGCGCATGTAGGATGTTTTGGAGAGAGAGAGGCTAGGTTGAGATGGTTTGGACATGTGCAGAGGAGGGACATGCAGTATATTGGTAAGAGAATGATGACGATGGAGGTGCCGGGCAGGAGGAAAAGAGGAAGACCAAAGAAGAGGTTTATGGGTGTGGCTTAAGGAAAACAGGCAGGTAGTCGGGGTGAAAGAAGCAGATGTAGAGGACAGGGTAGTGTGCAGAAATGAAGTTGTTTAGGTTCAGTTTGGATGTGATGAGGTTGAACAGCATAAGGAACATGTGCTGACATGGGACAGTTTATATTTTGGGACTAAGTCTGAAAAAGCTGGAAATGGAGCTGACAGGCAAAAGGCACAGAGAAAGGAGAGAGAGAAAGAGAGCGACACGGTGGTGTAGTGGTTAACACGGTGGCTTCACAA
This sequence comes from Pseudolaguvia tuberculata, assembly GCA_026260255.1. Lineage (NCBI taxonomy): Eukaryota > Metazoa > Chordata > Actinopteri > Siluriformes > Sisoridae > Pseudolaguvia > Pseudolaguvia tuberculata. Next base: position 1,402,944 of record JAOTRA010000008.1, on the reverse strand, counting down.
CAAGAAGGTGCCGGGTTCGATTCCCAGGCAAGAGGTCTTTCTGTGCAGAGTTTGTTGTATGTGTGTGTATTAGAAACATTTTTATGCATATAATATATATGCGCAGTTTGCATGTTCTCCCTGCGCTTGCGTGGGTTACCTCCCTCTGTCCAAAAACATGTATATAAGCAGAATCTCAGCCATTAGAGTTGCACAAGTAAGTGCAGCCTTAGTGACGGTCCCAAACCCGGATAAATGGGAGGGTTGCGTCCATGGCTATCCTATTTACTACTGGGGTGCCAGAATAGTTCTTTGTGACCTCACAAAATCAATCTAATAAATAGACACAGACACTTTTCAGAGGATATCAAGTTTTCCAGTTTTGTCTAAAAAGCATCCCAAATCGCCTCTTGAAGTAGTTTGAGCGAACAAATTAATATTCATTTGAATTGCAATTCATTGCATGTTTACATTCCGTCTTTTCTTGTTCCTATAGCTATCTGATCTGGAAACCCGCATGACATGGGCAGGTGTTAAAGGGCAATTAGGGAAGGTAATCGCACACTGCTTTCTATGCTGTTTGAGACATGTTTGGATTTAACCTACATTTTATTTGGTTTAAAATGTTATTGAGACACACTGGTCCTCATTTACAGCTGTGTTCACAATGCTGCCTGCTTTTAATCAGACCGTCCAGGATGTGTACATGATGATACTGCACCATGAAAAAGATATAAAGCTGGACAATCAGTACACTGATAGTGTTCATCTGAAGTGATGGACAACATACAATTTCATCAGAATAATGCTAAGGAGGATGTGTGTATGGAAGATATGGGAGGCAAATACACTTTTTGCCAAAAAGTTTTTTGACCCTCAGATTGTATGCGGTTCCTTTTCTAATTGTTGTTAAAATCTCGAAGCCCGTAGCTGTCTAGATTGTTGTAGGTTGTAGAATTACTTGATACCTCCAACACTGTTCCAGTATGACAATGACCCTGACCACAAACCCCCGACCTCCATTATCCCATGCTGGGTTATTATCAAACTGAAATAAACACCAGCGTTTGACAAGTCCCGATCTTACCACCATTGCGAGATCAACACATATCACTAACTTTCTTAAAAGCATTCTTTTTTTCTGAGGGTCAGTGTGATCCAGAAACGATCCAAGCCATAAGCAAACTAAGCGGCTGCCATGACCACCAGGTGTCCCATAAAAAAAATGTTGTATGTTATATTCATGATGATTTTACCTGCAACCTAAGCAAGATGCATAGAGGGGTAAAATTATTAGCATGATACAAGCAACACACTTACAACAAAGAAATCTGATAATGGATGTGTTGCTTTTCTAATGTATAAATAAATCAATAATTGAGCAAAGGGCCCCCAAATAAAAGTCTGCTCGGTTATATAAAAGGGGCCCATAATGGCTTAGGCTGGCCCTAGAGTGATTCGATTCTCACTTTGCGTTGGACCGAGATTAAAGTGTCCGATGGTGCTTGCTTTATTAAATGTGCATTATTAAGTGTGTGTGTGTGTGTGTGTGTGTGTGTGTGTGTGTGTTTCCTTAGCTGGAGTGGAAGAGACCTCAGTCAGACTCTTCAATCACACTAAACCCCCAGTAGCCACAGGCAAACTCTACCAATTAGCCACATACTGCATCTGACCCTGCTGTCATTAGGGACACACACACTCCAAAAAAGAACCAAGCAGGCACAAACACTCGCACACACCTGACCCTGACTTCATTAGAACAGGAGGACAGTCTGTCTGACAGTCTGAAGAAAATCTCTCTCTCTTTCTCTCTCCCTCCCTCTCTCTCTCACTCTCTCTCTCTCTCTCTCTCTCACCCACATACACACAGACACACACACAGACACACACACAGACACACACAGACACACACATCAGTAGTGGGGGTGACCAGAGCATTTCAAGCATCACATGCTGACGGCAACAGGTGCAGTGGCTGAAGGAATCAAAAATCAACCCTTGAAACACTTGAACATGTGAAGCATGGGAAGGAAAGAGGTGTCACGCGGAAAAGGGTGTGTGTGTGTGTGTGTGTGTGTGTGTGTGTGTGTGTGTGTAACGTTAGTGTGCAGTGTGTGTTGCCATCAATGAAATGAGATGTAGTCTAGTCTGCTAAGCTTTTCGGTGGTATTTTGTTGCTAGTGACTCACAAATAGTGAATAGCTGGTGATGGATTTAAGTGTTATATTACACTGAAAAAAAAAAATCAAGAAAACCCCAAAAGACGGCACCTTATTTGTGTGTAAGTGTGTGTGTACACTAGCTGGCTTCTGTAACCTAAGACATCTTTTTGCTCTTGTCCGCTGAAGAGAGGCTTTCAGCTCATCTCCAGTTTCACTTTGACCCTTCCATCTGTGTATCATCGCTGATTATACAGAATCAAACCCGTTACGTGACTGTTCCTCATGCCAGGAAGTTGTACACGTTACCTATGTTGTTGCACAAAATGTTTCACACACCTGAAAAACCGTTGGCCTTTTTAACGAGAGTCTGAAACACACAGCTGGGCAGAGGAAAGGGTGAGGAGAGGCCTTTTTCACTCATCTGGCTGGGCACTAGTGGATTATTGATCGCAGACAACCCCTCTCAAAGCCATTCATCACAGACCACTCAAACCCTTAAACGTATGTGTGTGTGTGTGTGTGTGTGTGTGTGTGTGTGTGTGTGTGTGTGTGTGTGTGTGTGTGTGTGTGTGTGT
>JAOTRA010000008.1:1370370-1390418 GCA_026260255.1 Pseudolaguvia tuberculata | reverse complement strand
CCTGACTTTGCCAGTAGGTGATCCATTTGCTTAATCATTCACAATTATGTGTAGTTTAGGGTGAACAAATGATAATGAGGGGTCTGGTTATCGGTGTGTGAGACCTGGTGACCGGTAAGATTTGGCAGTGTTACAGAGATTTTTATTTATATTGCAGAAGCAGAGGTCTTACACCTTCAGGGTACTAATGTGAACATGAGTACAGCTGGAACAGCAAATGTGAAGCAGGACAGACAAACAAAGCCTCCGGAAAAATACAGAAGGACACTAATAATAATTAGGATTTTCCCTTAGGTAACAGAAGCCAAATTTAAATGTCTTCATAGTTCTGTCCTATGTTTTTGTTATTGTGATTGAATTGTGTGATAAATGAGTGACCCTCACCAGTGACCCTGAAACAAAAGTGCTGAGAGGTGAAGGTGTGGCCTATGCATTTAAATTGTATAAGAAGCAAATAGCATTAACTGATTTGATGCATATATAGAAAGTGGTTGCTCTCACAGCAAGAAAGTGCCGGGTTCAGTTCCAAGGCATGCGATTTTTCTGTAAAGAGTTTGCATGGGGGTTTTTTTTGGCATGTTTTCTATGAGCTTGCCTGGGTATTTGCTGGATGCTCAGGTTTCGTCCCACTTGTACAAAAAACATGTACATTAGGTTAATTGGTGATTTTAAATTGCCCATTGGAGTGAATGTGTGTGTGTGTGGTTGTTCGTCTATCCTTGCCTCTCGCGCTATGTTCTTTAGAATAGGCTCTACCATACCCCTGTGATGCCAAATTAGGGAATAACCCATCTATCCACCCACCCATCCATCCATCCATAGAGAAACAGTATAAAGCAGGTTTTACTAAGAAGCCTAAAAAGTCCTGTAAAATTGATGGCTACCAACTATTTGTGTTCTAGCTTCACCTCCAGTTTCACCATGAATACAGATAAAGCAGACATTATGTCATTTCTGTCTATGTACCATGTCAATGTAATTGTCACAAAGGAACCTAACAGAAACAATAGATAATAATAAGGCTTAGCCAATCTCTTAATTTCCGAGTGCTGAATGCAGGCAAGGAGAGAGCTATACTTTAGAGAGCTGGGTTAGGCTCCTGCAAAATTCTGAGACCCCGAATGTGCGTATAGAAGATGATTAAAGGAACAAACCAATGAACCAATGAGCGAACAAACAGACAAACATTAAAGATAACATGGGAACACGTTTATGGATTGTTTATCATGGTGTATGTTATTGAATTATAAGTCATTTCAAAATTAATTTTAATTGTTTGGAGCAGAGGAAATGACCCACAGAACAGAGATCATTAGCCTTTAAAAAGACATTTTAAATGGATTGCTGTAAACAGTGGTTCTTTCAACAGGGCCAAATGAGTGGATTTTTAATCGAATGATATAATAGACACTTCATTAAGATCCAAGAGAATCATACAATCAAACATATGAAGCCGAAAAATAACCAAAAAAAAAAAAGGAGGGAATTTGGGACACTTCATGCACTCAAGGTTGAAAGCACTGCTCAAGTAGATGGTAAAAAAATAGGGTTAACAGGCTGGTGAGAACATTTTCAAGATTTCTAAGTTCACCCAATATTAGTGTCTGATCTCATTAATAGGACTGCAATTTTATGGATCCCCAAAGACACACAACACAATGTAGCCAAAAAGCTCTTTAGAATTCTGGACTGCATAGTTACAGAAATTATAGTCAGGTACCTCATCACTTTATGTCCATACAGTTTCCTCAAGTTAAGACCTGCCGTCTGCATGGATTCACACTTCTATATTAAGGCTTATTAAAAGTTCCAGATCCCCAAGATGACTAAAACTGATTACAGCACAGCAGGTATCCTTTTTTTTTATAAAACAAGATGTTACACACATTATAGATGAACTACTGTACAATCCTTCTTCTACAGAAACATTAGATTCATTGCTTAACATTTCTACAAAACCTGTTTCTAAACACTCGTGAATTCTGGGATATAAGGCAAAAGCTTTTGTAAACAATAAAATGTTTGACTGTTTTTCACCACATTTGTCAGGCTATGTGAATGCCTGTGAGTCAGAATGCTCACAGACGTCGTCACTCATCTTTCTTTTTTTTATTTATTTATTATTAGCATACAATAAGTTGTTACAAGCCTAACATTAAAAACAAAAGACTAAAAATAAATGCAAATGAGCAGTTTGTTGGATTATATTGTAGGCTCTTAATCACAAGATAATTGTTCACTGAAATAAGTTTAATACAATTTGTCCTGTGCTTTTCATTAGTCACCAAGCAACTTTATAGATGCAGATCATTTAGATCCAGAGATAGCGGTAGCAAAGAAAAATGACCTGAGAATGACATAAAGAAGAAAAGCTTAAGATGATATAGTAGGGAATCCATCCTGTTACAGTATGTACGAGAACATTTAGAACATTTGAAAGATTACACTGCTCCAGAACATCTTACATTTATCTTATTTATACAATGTATAAGTTAAAACCATTACTCAAGATATGACAGGTCTGGTATGTCTCCATTTTAAATGACAACTTTCCAATTTACAAGTTCTTGACCACTGAGCTACCGGTTAAGGAGTAGGATCTTTAAATCCCCACCCCAAATCCTCTACGTTGGTACAAGAGGCTCATGTTTTTGCTCAGTTGTACTATCAACTGTAATCCAAACTTTTATAAGGAAAAAAGGAAATACATTGCCTATATGGCAACCCTGCTTCTATTTAAAGAACAATCAAAAGTTCGGTATTGTTTACATGATGTATTATGATTTGCTCTAATGTATACAAGCACTAAATAGGACCGACAATAAAACAGCACACACTCGACTCGATTATGAATTAGAAGTGGTAATGTTTCGAAATGTTTCGGCCCTTAACCATCAGCTCATTCGTATCATGTGTCAGTCAAATGAGCTGTACTGTATTATGTGTTGTTCTATATGTCAAGCTCTGCAATAGAACAGTATTACCACCGCACTATAGAATTCACATTAGAATATTTTACAGAGGCGGCAGGGTGGCGTAGTGGTTAGCACGGTCGTCTCACAACAAGAAGGTCCTAAGTACGATTACCAAGCTTTCTGTGTGAGTTTGCATGTTCTCCCGCACTTGCGTAGGTTTCATCCTGGTACTCCGGTTTCCTCCCACCGTCCATAAACATGTACATTAGACTGATTGGTGAGTCACAATTGCCCATATGTGTGAATGTGTGTGAGTGTTTGTTTGTCTGTGTTTGCCCTGCAATGGACTGGCAAACTATCCAAGGTGTATCCCTTCCTCTTGCCCCATGTGTGCTGGGATAGGCTCCAGCGGACCCCCGTGACCCTGAATTAGGGAATAAGCAGGTAAGAAGATGAATGAATGAATCAATGACAATAAATACACAGAACATAGATTGTAATATTATGTCCATATAGAAATACTATGCAGAATGTCGCTCTAATGGAAAAGGGTAACATTGTAATAATAATTCTGATAATTCAGACATTCCATTTAGACACTTGCCACAGCTGGAAGTGGCAAATGTGAGAGGGATCAGCCTGTGAAAGTCCTAGAACATACCTGACAATTGACGATGGAAGAAAGAAAATTGCAGACATATGTTGTACTGCTTGGTTTTGTGAACAGCCAGAGTAAAATCACTCCAGGTCTCTCCAAACTAGTCCTAATGTTGTGATTTCAATAGTGTCTGCATGTTGAAAAGACCACCTGCTCCACCGAGGAGATGTATAGAAAAGCTATTCCTGTTCAATCTAAAAATGATTTCTATTAAGGTTAAAATCCTTACACAGTTCTTTGCTGGAAGGCTTTGGTACCATTAGGCCAGCAGCAGGTGCCAGCTGAAGGATCCTGGCTTCAACTCTCTATTCTCGCCTATGACTGATGGAGTCTTATCCCAAAAAGACTTACAAATACGGGGGAGTCCATCTGCGCTTGGCAACGTGATGAAAACAGGCAGGTAAAGAATTAATCTAGAGGGACTATGAAGGCAAATCCAGCAAAAAAAAACCCATTTCATTTATATTTAGGAAGAAATCCTAAAGCAGACTGTTCAAACGGTTTCGCAGTCACAGCGTCGCTTTAAAACAAGAGTGAAGCACACACAATGTTTCAATTTGTCATTTCTTAGCACTTCCTGTTCCTTATAACTTTCACAGATAAGACTAGACTTATTCATTGATATGACACATTTAAATTTACAGCATTTGGTGGCTGCCCTTATCCAGAGCAACTTACATTTATCTTCTATTTATAACTGAGCAATTTGGGGTTGAGGGGCTTGCCTTGGGACCCATGGTTGTGACATGATGGTGGTCTCGATCGAAGTCCTATCTTTCTGGTATAAGTCCAAGATTTGAATATACCATCAAAGAAACTTTATCATCATCCTTATCACTCATCATCATCATCGGCATCAATCAACATCTGTGTGTGATTCACGCCTCCAAATGTCACTAAACATCCGCAAATACTGAGTTAACAACTTTCATAAGCGCCATGAAGTGTGAATCACATACTAAAATGAAATAAAGTAGTGCAGGAAGTTGTGGGACACTATTAATATCTGAAACCTATGACATATCTAGTGTGAATTGTGAAGCCTGCTGTACAGAGGTGCTTATCACACTTGGCATGTTTGCTGTGGTCACAATCGGAGTGTGATTATTCTCGGTGTCCTGTCTGTCCCATAGGTCTGGTTGCAGACTCACATGGTTTTTTCCTGGGTGCAGACATGATTATGAATTGTGCTCCTATGACGCCAAGCTTACACCACCTCATTTGGTATCATGGGGCAATTCTTGGGACACATGGCAGCTTTCTCATTAGCCATTTATCATGCAATTTGGTCTCTTTGTCAAACCTAACCAGAGGTGTGAAATGATCAAGATTTCTTTAATTGGTTTCCTTAGAGATCAAGAAAGCCATTTTCAGACTCATTTACTTTTATGTTCAGTCCAGTTTCTGCTTGTTTACTTGACTTGTTTATGAACTTATACCTGAAGGCACTTGAAAAATAAGTCGATACTGGTTCAGTGCTGCCCACAAACCATTTAGCCATTAGGGCTTTAACAACCACTTCTATTATAAAAACCATTCCAGGCTCAGTCTCCCTCACTAGAATCCTCTTAACTTGCCAGCTCTTGATGCATTACTGCATGTGTTTTACATTTAAACCATTTTAAGAAACGTTCATGCTGATCAACTCACACACGCCATCTGACATCTGCCTGAAAGACAACGCGCCACAAACACCATGACACCTCATCACTGGCTTTTCTGCTTGCTATAAAAGATCCATGCAGTGCTCAGTGACCAACAAGTTCTTTAATTGGTTTTTGTTCTTGGGTTTCATCCTGGGCTGTGGCAAACAGAAGAACGGTCACAGAAAAAGATTAAAATATGGCTTTTTGTGTGAGTGGAAACAGCTGTAAACAAACTCTGTTAGGGGCCATGTAGGAAGGTATTATTAAGATATTCTAATAATAAAAACAGTCAATTTATCTGGGTTGTGCTGGCTTATATGCCTACATTGGATCACACCCGTGATTCGCACATTCAACTTGGATTTACGCTGGATACCCTTCCTTACGCAACCCTCCCATTTATTTGAGCTTGAGAAAAAACTAAGGATACACTGGCTTGAGCAAACTCCACACACAGGTTCTCCCCGCGTTTGCGTGGGTTTCCTCCGGGTACTCCGGTTTCCTCCCACAGTCCAAAAACTTAGGTCGATTGGTGATTCTAAATTGTCTATAGGAGCGAATGTGTGTGTGAACGATTATTTTGTCTATGTGTTGCCCTGAGATGGACTGGCGACCTGTCTAGGGTGTACCCCCCGCTTCTCTCCCTATGTGTTCTGACCTGCGTGACCCTGGAATAAGCGAGTAAGAAGATAGATGAATGAATGAATGAATGAATGAATGAATGAATGAATGAATGAATGAATGAATGAATTAATTAATTAATAAAGTTAAGTTTATGTTCATTTTAGTGCACATGGTGTTTTAGTCTTTGCTTAGTTGTCTGAAAGGTTGCAGATTTGGAATGAGTTTTTTCTCTACATTGTCCAGTGTGCAAATGATTGTATGTGTATCTGACAGGTTTCTGGTCAATCTGTGTAGAATGTTGTGAGTCAAGAGAACTAACCAAAATTTGAATTGCTTCAGTATGCTTCACTAAACCCGGACTTTTCCATGTTGGCCTGAAAGTAGCTTCAACATGCTGTACACCTGTTATTATTAAATACTGTGCTTAGTAAGAGGAGCATTTTCTGGATTTCAGCAGAACAAGAAAAAAAGATCCTATTTGTTCAACCAAATGACAATAAAGTAAAACTGGCCAATGACAAAAGCACCCACCATAAAACCCACCAGTTATCATTTCAATCAGAGTCATCTATATTCAGTGTCATGTGAATATAGATGCGGGTATCTAACTAATACTTCCCGTTAACTTTGTTAATTATATTTCGGATTTTCGCCGCAAACAGCTTTCAACAGCTGGAGCTGTTGATCTGCCCTTTAAAATAAAATTGGTTCATTTATTTCAAATCGTTTTCAATCCCTCAGGGAAAAATGCAGTGAATTTTGCTATAAAAGTTTCACTGAAAAGGAACACAAAATACCCGAACAACACACTAAGGCATTCATCGCCACCACATTGTCTTGAAAGGCGTTTTTTGTGTTTCTTTTTGCCAGAACGAGGGTGAAGGTGGATGCTAAAAAACTGTGAACAGTAAACAGACGGAGGAGGAAGAACTTGTGAAAATTTGCATTTTTTTTTATCCTGCAGAGAAAAACAAAGCTTGGAGACCACAATTGACCAAGTAATATTTCAAGGCATTGAGTAAATGCAGAATGAGTTCCAAAGCGAAGTGCCGAGTGGAGTCAGCTACTGGCAAATACACAAAGACACATCTCTCGTCATGCACTCTCACTTTCTCATCCTGTGCTTGTGTGACTGTATGAGGGGCTTAATATAGCGGAGTTAAAATAGGAAAGAAACAAACAAAAGGAGTCAGAGGAAAAGAAAGAGAGAAAGAGAAAGAAAACGAGACAGAAACAAAAAGAGAGATTCCGCCACTGCAGCTTATCAAAGCGAGGAAAAAACTGAAAACAGTTCTGGTTTTATCTGAACAAAGCTATGACTGCTGAGTGACACAAGGGCAGGACTTTCAGAGGCGAGAAAAAAGAACCATCCGGAACAATCAAGCTTTGAATGGACAACTTCCATAGAGAAGAAACCTTCCAGGGAGTTGAAGCATGCCTGGGGAGAACAGCCGCTCTGAGAATTGAATTTTGGGTGAATACGGTGAAGAGTAGATGAGCTGGATGACTCTGACAGGGTTCGATGTCCTTGTTCCCTACCAGGATCTGGTGCATGGTGAATTCTTTCACAGCAGGATTCCTGTCTCTACTGTTCACCTAGTCCTTTTAATTAGATGACTGTATCTTCAGATGCGACTGATGTCTTTGATATACAAACAGTGCCTGCAGAGAGGACTCACACAGGGGAAGTCACGGTCACGTGTACACACAAATACACAAGCTCTCTCTTTCTACACACATAAATAAAAGTAGAATTTGGTTTGTTTTAAAGACTTAGTCCTCCTCGTTAAGGGCCAGGCCAGGTGGTACAGGTAAGATTGGAGCCAGAAATGTCTTCTTTTCACAGGCAGAATTGAATTATTGATCAGTCAGCAGATTGTGTTATGAGGAATTCATGTATCTGTGGCTAACTTGCCTGATTCCGACCAAGCTAGTGGCAGTGTGAAATAGTGTTAGGGGAGGGTATGAAGGAATTGTGCACTTTAAATCAGGATTATTTTCACAGAGTTAGATTGCACTTAGACAAGTCAGGGCAAACAGAATCGATCTGTCTGTTGGTAGATGAATACAGACAACTGGCCATGTCTGGGTGCTCCCAGAGCCCTACGCTTTACTCTTCACTCAAAGGTTCTTGTCATCTTAGAGGAAATAGAAAACTCTCAGCTCTCAAAACTGATAAAACGGGAAAAAAAAGTGTGAGTTTGTCTGCGCGTATGTGTTGGAAAGGTCTTACCGCTGTGCCCATCAGGTGGTCTGGTCCCGGCATTAACCACACAAGCCAACACTGCAATCACTCTCAGATTGATTGGAAGTCTGTCACAGAGTATTTTTAGTTAGTCACTTAAAGAGTGTATTTATAGGAGCCATTCAAACTGACAGCCATGCCCTCTATTTTTCAGATACCTAAGAAAATTGGGGCTGACAGAGATTGTTTCCCACCAGTCCTGTTAAAGGCTATTCAATCAGAAATTCTCTTACTTCATCCTGGACAATCTAATGCTTAACACTTGCCAGGTCAGAATGTCATGGGTTCTTGCATCACTACATTCATTCTTTCATCTTCTTACCCGCTTATTGCCTTATTCAGAGGTCATGGGGGTCTGCTGGCGCCTATACTAGCACACATAGGGCAAGAGGAGGGGGTACAACCTGGACAGGTTGCCAGTCCATCTCAGAGCAACAACCATTCACACACACATTCACTCCTATCGACAATTTAGAATTACTAATTGACCTAATCTGCATGTTTTTAGACTGTGGAAGGAAACCAAAGTACCCGGAGGAAACCCACGCAAGCGTAGGGAGAACATGCAAACTCTGCACAGAAACATTCCCGGCCCGGGAATCAAACCCGGGATCTTCTTGTTGTGAGGCGACCGTGCTATCCACTATGCCGGCTGCAACACTACATGCATGATTCATTTCAATTCAATGACAATTTCAAATGAATCTGAACTGCGTCCTTCAGAATGTTTGGCAACAGTTTGGGGAAAAGACACACTCAAAGTTTACACAAATATATTAATGCTCACTGACATTAGCTAGCTTGTTAGCTATAGTTGCATTTTGCATGTACAGACAACAAAGATGTTCCACTTCTGACGTCCAAACTGAAGAGTCAAGCAACAGTATAAAAATATTGGATGTGTGAGAGAACAAATTAGTCTATATAGTGAATTTTCCAGTTAAATAAAAACAAAACTTTTGTAATCTAAGAGGAAGGAAAAAGCTGTTAATATGATGACAGTAGTTCCCATAAATTAAATCCATTCCGCTAATTCATTCTACTTTTTAGACTTCAGAAGCATACACAATCTGATTTCTTATAGTGCTCTGGTTCCGCTAGCTAACGTTTTTGAAACACTACAATTGAATTCAATAAGTAAGAGCATGCTAGTTGGTCTTCTCTTTGGAGCAGTGGGAAATGTGTGTGTGTTCTAGTACATTTATCATTTATGCTCTATCGATCGATACCCACCTTTCAGACCACAAAACACCCTTTAACATTAAAGGTGGACTTGTATGATGAAATGGTTGGTAAAAAAAATACTTGAAATGGAATGAAACAGAATAAAAAATATATAAATAAATAAAAGGAAAACTAAAGTACAGAAAAAGGTAACTAATTTGTAACTACAATCTTGGTTTTTTTTCTTAATTTCATTATTATGAGTCAATTTAACTGAATGTTCCATAACCAGCTTAAACATAGTTATAGGAAAATATCACAAGGACCGGCTCATAGTTCTCTCTTTCTTGTATCACTTTTTTCCAACACTATATAAACATTAAAGCGATGATGGTGCTCAAAGTTGTCCAATGTGTGTTGTCTAATAGTTCTAATTAACGTCAATTCCATTCTTGCTAACCGTTCACTGTCAGAGTTCGTGTCAGCGTATCATATGAGCGATGTTGGTTCTTTGGTTGGTGGCCTGGATTAACACTGTTGTGTGTGCAGTTACACTACAGAGAATGACACAGATGACTAAAATCCCAGGTTACAAAGCCTTTTTTTTTTCCACTTTCGCTCCAGCCAAGAAACCTAGTGAAATATCCCAAGGTTAAAATGAAACTTTATAAGCCGCCTTTATGCTGAAATCGAGTTTAATATTTGCTAAAATGTAATACCAAATTTAATAATACACAACAAACATCTGCTGCAATAACTGTAGACGCTTGGTTGTCTTCTCGGATAACCTTGTTAATGACCAGAGTGCTTCAGCTCAATGTCGCCCAAGCTATAATACTTAAGAGGTTCAAACAAAGAGCAAAAACCTATGCTAGTACAAGCATCTCCGGGTTCCTTTAGAATGTGTGACGGCATACTGGCTGTTGACCTTGTTCATGTGTGTCCATTTTGCCTCTAGGGAACCTTTCTCTCAGTTTGGCTACCTTTTGTGAAGGTGTAATAAGAGTACTAAAAGATATGTTAAGGATAAACATTAGGGAGTTATACAAGCTAAACAAAGAATTGAGTTTACTCAAAAGTCTAAGGCTTTCCATTAGTACTAAAATTAAACTAAACAATAAAAATAACATTATTTAGAAACAAAATCCCAGTGGAATTTGGTGAGAACGCTTGAAGCTCTTAGAAAGAGGAAATACCCCTGCCAACCTTAAACCACATCTCAGAGCGATGACGTCAAAAAAGCCAGTATAAAGAAGGAAAGTTTGGGATGTGGCTGCTGTAAAGTTTCAGTGCTGTATCACAGCAACAGGCTTGGCGGTTTTTGTTACCGTTTGTTACGACAGCAACAAACCCGCATGTCGCATACACCAAATCTATCATTCTCAACAGAGCTGGAACATATCCTGGGGCAGCCGTGGCACTGTTTGGTCATTCCAAGCTGCAAGATTTCTGGGAAATTGACAAGAGAAGAAAAATACAGAACAGTTCGAGGTGAAAACTCATTCCACAGCAGGCAGAAAACAACAGCGTAATGACACACACTGATAGTCTGCACGGTATCTCCATTTTGACTGTGTGCTTACAATTTCGATTTCTCGCCAAAAATGTTCTGCCATCCAAAAAGCTGAACAAACAGATTCTAAAACATTCAGCCTGTACCACAAGAAGCTATGCTTTTTCTTGTGCTTAATAGCCACCCTTTTTTCTGGAAGGGAAGAAAACGGAAGCAGAACCATTTGGTGCAGTTCTCAGCAGTAAACAAAATAACACGAAGCATTTCCACTTCCCGAGACTGGAGCTCAGTAATAAGGTTGTTTGACCCCACCCACATCCCTTTGCACACTAATTACAATAATTAGCTTGCTGAAAGATGCACAGAGCAGTGATTTGAATCACACATGTTACACAGCCCAAGCAGACTGCAAGCATACAGGAACGTTTAAGTACCAACACATAAAAAGTGCATGTTTTTCTTTAAGGTTTGCAAGCTTAGGCTGCATTGTGACAATTGCCACAATATTTTGGCCTCATTCAAATGTGTGAACGCAGGTACGACAATTCTATGATATTGTACAATATTGTATAATAATAACCTCCTGGAGAGGAGACTCTAGGCTCGAAAAATGAAACTAGCTATCAAAATATCTTAAAAGCTAATCAGAAGACTGCAGGAAGACAGACAGAAACAATAAATAGTCTTGTATGTCTGTAAGTGGGAGTAGATAACAAAAATGAAGTTCCAGAGAACTGGTCCAGATAAAAAAGGGTGTCTTGGATCACTGTGAATACGCTCAGTTTGCTGAAGGCATCTGGAGATACCCGAGACACATAGCTACAATGACATGCATTTAAAGCCGTATCAAGCTGGAAGACACTGGCCTCAGGCACAACAATGATGAAACAGAAAGAAAATCTCAATGTAACTATGACAGAATAAGAGACGATACAAAGGAGTATACAAATTTAAACAGAATATATAAAACAAGACAATTTAACCAAAATATTGATTGCTGTATTGATGGATCAAGCTGCAAGAGAAGGGAAATGAAACAGAGAAGAAAAACAAGAAATTCAAACAGCATGGGACTGGGAGAACTTTCGCATCTGCTTTCATGGACATAGCTGGAATTCCTGGCTGACTCTAGTGAACTAATCCTGCTGCCCTCCCCCCTAAAGACCCCACTGCTTTCACACACTCCATACTCTCCTGTACAACCCTACTGGCTGACCCTGACATGAATCACTTCTAAAGTAACATCCAAGAGAAGGAGCCATCAAACTAAATAAGGATGAACTTAATTAAATGTTATAAATATAAATCTTTTTATGAATCAAATGCCTACACCTTTTTAAACTGCTTTCTAGTTAGGCTATAGGATAGCTGAATATTCACTTTCAAAGCAATAAGATTAAATAAGGGCTCTGTATACAACCCATGCGCTCTTCAAATGATGAGTCATCTGAATCAAATAGCTGAGTATTAGAAGACTTGAATACTGATAAACATGAAAACAAATTAGTAACAATAATTTAAAGTTACTAAAAACGCTCAATTCTTTTAGCTTACCCCGGCTTGTTAGGAATCTGAGGTCAGATGTAATACTTCATTCCAGGAGCAGAGGGTTATAGGCCCTGTTAAAGGCTAGACAATGCTGACGCTTCAAGCTTAGATCTCCTAAGCACTGAAGCACTTCTTGCCAGACCTAAGTGGCTGACACATGCTACTATGCACAGACAACATGTCCCTGATGGCTTACATCAACCGCTATACAACTTAGCAAGCCAGATCCTTCAGTAGACCTGCAGGAAGCTTTTTTTCCCTATTCAGAGGCAGGGTAGGTCCTGGGGTTTCTGAATCACGGAGAAGATGTTGAGGCAGAGGCTAAGACTTGGAAATGTAGACTTCACCCAGAAGTGACCGAACTTTGGCCAAATGGAAATAGAGCTCTTTGACACATTATCTGCTCTGGTTCTCGCTGGCGCATCCAGGCCCAAACATGGTACAAACATGGCCGAGACTGCATCTGTCTCCTCTGATCATGCTGCTCACAGGGAGTTCTGATGTGAGAATACAAGCACAGGCCAGGACAAGTGATTCTCTTGTAGATGGGAATCTGTTTGTCTCCTGGTGCAGAATCAAACAGCAGGACCCAGTTAACTGCCTGTTTGGTTTAGTGCTGAAATGTCACTATCCACCCTGAAAGTACACGTCACGACCATGCCTGCTAAAAGAGTCCACTGGCATTCCGTCTACAAGTGGTATGGCAGCCTCCAGAGTCTTATAATTGGTGTACCACTACCAGAACCTTGTATGGTGGTAGGTAAGGCTACACCACATACATTTGTTCTGTTCGACAACATAGATGTGGCCTGGACCCCATTAACCATTTTGCTTGGGTCACAAAATACTGGGACAGTTCTTAGAGAGTATCTTCTTCCAAAAGCATTTTAACACATGCCACAGGTTCAAGAATAGGAACTATAGGTTTGGTGTTCAACCATGGTTCTATAAACCAATGATGTGCCACACACCTGTTCATCAGAGCATCACTGTTGCTTTGTCGCTTGTTTACTTCCTGGTCGATTTCTAAGTGTCTCCATGCAGTTCCTTGTTCCCTTTAGAAACTATGGTTACATATATAACCAAGAGACATTTCCCATTTTTGGTTCCTGAATCCCTTAATAGGCCAAGAAAAAGTATCTCTCAATTCATAGGGTGTATTGAGGCCTGAATGAGTCATTTAACACAAATTTAACAACCATTTCTTTTCTCCTGACTGATCCACTTCATGCCAGCAAAATCCACCCCATGCTGATGCGACCTTGGATTCCAGCTGCTGCCAAATTTCTGACCCTTCCTCCATCTGTCACAGCAGTAACAACTCCATCCAATCTTCTTCATAATTAATCTCCCAGAGACAAATACACACTGTTTTGGTGGGTTTTTTGTTTTAAAAGCTACAATACCAAGTCATCCTGCGATCCGGTTGAAAAGTATTATAACTATGATAATTAAAAAACCGCCTGAAGTGAACCATTTACTCTGTTTGGGGATTAACACAGGTATTATGCTTGTGGAAATAAAATGTAACCTCCAGTGCTTAGAGAATTACCTCTTGAAAATTGGAAGAGAAACTGTACTGCAGTAACAAGAGTGGCAGTGTGGGTGACAGGAACATGAAGTGGTTCTATCATTTAGCATTCATGCGTTTAACTGAGTGGGAACTCACGCTGCAGAAACATGCTTCAGGTCGATTCTATGTAAAACTATTTAAAACTTTAAAACAGAAAGTAACATCAAATTCTTTCTTTTCTATTTCAGCCCAACATGAAAAGCGTCTGAATCAAAGCAAGTCTAATCAGGATTTGGACTGGCTGCTTAGATTAGAATGATGAATTAAATGGAGGTGTTAAAACTTAAAAGTTGAACAATGCATGATGGATTATGTGTATGAATATATTTAATAGAAACATTTTTTATTTCTATTACTTCAGTCCACAAGTATGACTTTTTTCATTCATCTTCTAACCCGCTTATTCCCGAATCCTGGGTCACGGGGGTCTGCTGCGCCTATCCCAGCACACATAGGGCGAGAGGCAGGGGGGTACACCCTGGACAGGTCACCAGTCTATCTCAGGGCACAAGTAAGACTTATATAGGGTAAAAGAAATTGTTGGGGTTTTTTTAGCTATTCTTACTGAATATTTAATGTAGTTTAAACTTAAACACAGTGCTGTAAAACAAGCTTTGTAAATCTACGTCTTTTTTTAACTCCAATTTTCCAAATGTTTTATCAAGCTAAAAGTTTTAAAAATGTAAATTTCAGGGGGAAACAAAAATATTATCCCAACTACTTGTGAGTTAGAACAATGCTCATCTTAACCTGGAGTTTTCTCACCGTTTTAAGCATCTTTAAGTTTCATCACTCTGAAATGTTTTACAGTGTACAAGTATAACAAGTAGAAGATGTTGAGACTAGCTACTTCTGTCTCATTCTAGAATGTGTGAATGTTTTTGTTTCAATCGGAACTGATTGCTAACAGGTTGTATCAGGATTATACTACCAAAAACCAGGGGCCTCATATATCAATGCTGCGTATGGACAGTGAAATGAACACAAAACATTTTTTGTTTTTTGGTCTGTGGGCTGCCCATACATCTTTCTTTTAGATGCAATAAAGTGAAGTATTCAAGGGCGGCGCAGTGGCGTAGTGGTTAGCATGGTCATCTCATGGCCTAGTGGTTAAGGTGTTGGACTAATACCAGAAAGACCGGGTTCGAATCTCACCTCCACCAAGCAACCACTGTGGGTCCTTGAGCAAGGCCCTTAAATAACAGGAACAAATAACAGTAGTAATGTAGACAGTAGTGCAATAATCAGAGGGTGCAAGGGTGAAAAGAGTCCAAATGTAAGTCGCTGCAAAGTATTCTATCGCACGTTTACCAGCTATATAAGGTTCCCGTACAATTAACTTTTCCAACCAAACATTAAAACACAATTAGCAATAGCTGTTTTTGCTAATGTAAATGGAGCGATTGACTGCTCACACATTTATAAATATATATAAAGGCACATCTGAAGAAGAAATTGCAATATTTCTATAGAATAAATTTGCAAACAATATATGATGCACATTTGTGGCAAGGTGGCCTGGGTCAAGCTAGGATTCATATGTTCTTAACAACAGCACAGTTGGGACGAGGCTCCAAGCTGGCATGCTGCGCGATGGGTGGCTTCTTGGCGATTGATGCGTTAATGGTTCTATTTACACAGTGTGTTTTTGTGCGCTTAATTATTCAACTGCCTATCAAGAGGCCACGGTTATCCACTAAAGGCGGGGCTGTTAGCCCCCACCCCCCAACCAACCGAAAAACTGACTGAGAGCGCAGATACAAGTGGAGCAATTGGGTAACTAAAATGATTCCTGTGCGTGCCACTGAATGGTCATGTCATTGTATTATCTACATTCAAATAAACACAGACTTAATCACATTACCTGATTTCAGTTCAGTCTACTTCTTATTAATGTGTTGATACATTTTTTATAAATGTAATAGATTTGTAGTTTAAAATGTCTGGGTTACTTTTGGTCTGCTTCATTGCATGCATTAGAAAATTTAATGCAGAAATTAATTAACTTTGGGGCAGTGATGGAATAAATCCAAGCCCCCTTAACACCACCAACTCAGCAGCATATATTATTCCATATAGTTGCCCACAAGTGTTGCCCACAGTAGAGGCAACTCTCTACTCAAAGGGTATAAGTTCATTAACCCCTGTACCACTGCCACTTTTTTACTTAACATCCTCAGTTACAGTGCAATTTTCACATCCCACCGTGTTGACACACATTATTTTTATTTTGTTATTAATAAAATTAATCTAGAGGCTCACGTTCCAAATAAGATTTTTTTGCTCATTCTACCTCCGACAATTCCTTTACCAATTCAATTTCTGTGTCATTCCTTGCTTGCTTTTGCCAATTTTTCTGTTTGATTTTGAAGTGACTCATTACATATTTAGATTCATTTATTTGAGTACGGAGACAAGGTTTTCATACATGTGCACTCAATGTCACGTTAATTGAAATGTACAATGTGAAAATCTCCATACACACAAACTGATCAAACTGAATTTTTTTGAGGACAAGAGGCCCCGGGTTTGGCCTAAACTATATATTTATATTTACACTCCTACATGGTGTTAGATTTCCATGCAAACCAGTGGTTCTTAGTTTTGATTAGGAATCTAAGCAAAGTGTGATTCTTTGGTATCACTAAAATATAAGAATTAAAATCTGCTTCTTTTATTTGGATTTTTTATATGTTAATAAACTGGTGGAGGTATGTATTTAGTACTGTTTAAATTTTTAAAAAGAACTTATTAGAACTGTTACTTGAATATTATAAAAGAGAACTGTCAAAAAAAGAGTTTGAGAGAAGATTTAGCTGTAACAGAAAATAAAATATTAAAACTGTCCTAATTAATGAATGATCCAGGATTCAAAGTTCAAGGTTCAAAGTGTTTATTGTGATGTGTACAGTAAAGAAAACAGGTTTCTCTGTACAATGAAATTCTTACTTTGCCGTCCACACAGAATGCCAATTGTGGAGATACTAAATAATTTAAAGGGAAGTACGAAAGTAAGAAATAAAGGGCATAAAATAAGAGTAAAGTGCGACATTTGAATGACGTGCAAATCTACCAGAGAATGAATGAAACTGTGCAAAAGTCAAGATGTTGACAGTGTGCTACCAACACCGCTATTAAATAAAAAATAATGTAATTCATTCATATTCCTGAAACCGGGGTCACATGCGCCTATCCCAGAACACATAATGTGAGAGGTGGGGGTACACCATGGACGGGCCAGTCCATCTCAGGGCAACACATAGACAAACAATCATTCACACACACATTCACTCCTATGGACAATTTTAGAATCACCAATCCAACTAATCGGCATGTTTTTGGACTGTGGGAGGAAACCGGAGCACCCCGAGGAAATCCACGCAAGCGTGGAGAGAACATGCAAACTCCACACAGAAAGATCCCAGCCCGGGATTCAAACCTGCGACCTTCTTGTTGTGAGGCGACTCTGCTATCCACTACGCCACCGCGCCGCCCCAATAATGTAATTGAACAGGAATAAATAACAGTGGTAGTGTAGACAGTAGTGCAATAATCAGAGTGTGCAAGGGTGCAAGGGTAAAGTCTTTTTGTTACAGGATTTGTTAATGATGATGATAATAATGATTAAATACTGTTTGATATTTTAGTTTTTACCTCCCCGGCTTAACACTAAACATTATCACCAAAATAATTGTTAACCATTGTTAATTATTTGGTCCGACTGAACTGTAAAAGATTTGGGATGTTTATTAGGTATATTTGTGGAAACGGTTAAAAATATACCAAATCATCTGAGTTCACAGTAGGTAATCAAATGACAGAACAGACTCATTCACATGTACGTGTAAGGAAAAGTGACGATTTCAGAGACACACTAGCAATGAAGTGACACTTGTACAAGTGGAATTTCAACAGCTATTTCTTTATTTTTTAAATTGTACCCAAATATGGTATGATGCAATAAAGTGACAGAGCTCAAAAAAAAACTGAGTGGAACAATCCCTCAGACATTTCACTCTTTGCACTTACATTTTATTCTTCCTTACACATAACATACTCTTCCTTACACATAACATACTCTTCCTTACACATAACATACTCTTCCTTACACGTAACATACTCTTCCTTACACATAACATACTCTTCCTTACACATAAATCCTCGGAAGAAAAACAAAACTTAGTTGAAAGTCATGTTTGTCTGTGCTTTGTGTTAGTTTTATATCTTTTGACCAAAACAGATTTCTGACTGACATGTAAATCACTGAAAATCACAAGGGATTTTGTTCTGTGTCGTAATAGGGGTATGAAAAACATGTCACGAAAAAAGAAGGCAGTGTATATCCTATGGGGAGTGGTAGCCTAGTGATTAAGGTGTTGGGTTCGAAACCCACGTCCACCAAGCAACCACTGTGGGCCCTTGAGCAAGGCCCTTAACCCACAATTGCTCAGTTGTAAAAAAGAGACCAAATGTAAATTGCTTTGGATAAGATCATCTGCCAAATGCCAAACTGTATCTACATGTCTTGTATTAAAGAATTTTGAGCAGATAATAGGTCTATATTAATTAAAAGGCCTATAACAATCAATTAAAAACACAAGTGTTTTCTACACCTGCTTGTTGTGACAGCTGTAAACAGAACAGCGTCCTTCTTCCATGAGGGAAATAGAGCATCAGCGGCTATTCCAGGTGGACCGTTAGAAAAAAAACAAAGAATTGTGTTTCCGGGTAAACCATACAAAGTTCTAAATGCATTTCCATTTTTGTAGGCCATAAAAATGAGATTTTCAGCCAGCTGTAAATGCCAAGGTCTGAGGCTAAGGCATAATTAGCTAGCAGTGTACGTTTTTCCTTCTAATAAAGCCTACCATTCAGCATGAGTATCAAACCTCCAGGTAGTTTGCCACTGATTGGGTAGAAATTAAGTGTAATTAAATAGCTTTACCAGCATAAGGTTATAATTATAAGTGATATTAGAATAATTCAATGATTTCCTATCAGAAGTACCCCAGTGTATGTTTAATAGTCCACATCTATCAACCAATTTACCAATCATAGTATAACAGACCATGTGTCTGTAGAGATGCAGGAAGTTCTTATCGCTGTATATCATTCTGCTAGGTCATTCTCGTCATTCTCTGTTGATGGGAAGAGACTGTGCTTCTCACACTCCCCTATGAGGCTAATTCTATGCTGATGCTCATTTCATGCTCGTAACCAGACCCTTTGAATCAAGAGCTCACAATCTTATAGACTGGGTTTAAATCTGTGTGTGTGTGTGTGTGTGTGTGTGTGTCTGTGTGTATACACTTCATGAATCTTACTTTTACATAAAGCATTTTTATATCAACAATAAATTTTTATAGGTACACAAAGGGATGACTTTAATACAAATTTCACTACAGTAAGAAAAACAAATTAAGCATTATGGGCAAAGCATAATAAGTAAATGTAAAACGGGGAGAAATAAACAGGGGGGATAAATAAAAAGAAACAGAAAGCACTATGCTCTGCCGTAAAATCAGTCTATGGTACTACAGTCTTGTTTAAAGTCTACGGATAAGAAGCGGGCGTCAAGCCCAGACTGGATCATGCCGACAATGCCAGCTGCTGCAGTGTATGTGTGAGAACTTGTGTGATCTCACCTCATCTCTTCCATTTCCCACCATCAGTTAAAACTGAGCTCATGAGTGGAGAAGAAACGTGGAGAGAGGGGGCGGGGGACTACAGCGCACAATTCATACAAGTTACTCAGGACATAGGGTTTTCTGTTTCAGAGACAGCTTCAGCATAAGAACGGTATCAAATGTTTCCTTATGCTTTCATTACTGGGGATCTACAAAACATCTTATTGCCTATAGAGTTTTGTATGTATGATTTTCTATGGAAGAAATAAATATTGTTATTTGAAATCACAAACTGATATAATAATACAAAACGATTTACAATCTTAAATCATCAAATAGTTTTTATCCAGGTTTTTAATTATTGTACTATCTAAAAATGGCTTATCCAAAGTGTGCTCTTAATCAAAGTCACAATTTACAGGAATCTTTCATTTAGAGAAGTAGAATTTATGCAAATCCAATGAATGTGTGTGTGTGTGTGTGTGTGTGTGTGTGTGTGTGTGTGTGTGTGTGTGTGTGTGTGTGTGTGTGTGTG
>JAOTRA010000008.1:1335414-1359058 GCA_026260255.1 Pseudolaguvia tuberculata | reverse complement strand
TATATACTGTAACTGTATGAAACCCTTCCTGAAAAAAATAGAAAATTATTTTTGATAACCCTACAGTCTTCCAGCTTAGCTTGATTGATTCTTTTGTTAATTCAGGTTTCATCATGCAGAGCATCTTGCAGAAGTGTGTTAATGTCTCAATTCTGGTTCACTATTTTATGTGTAAAATTCTTTAGTAAATTGTGTTAGTTAGTACTAAGGTTTAAAACAGGTTTTTATAAACTAATGCTCTGTATGTTAATTTTATTTATTTGCTATTAAATGACAGGCCTATTAGACACACTTATTTGTAGTGTTATTATTAAGGTTCGGAATAGAATTCACAACCTAACAACATTATATTACCAACATTCTGACAGGACTAATTATTTTTAAATACATATATATTGGTACACAAGTTTATATATGACTAGTTGTATATATGTAGTTGTAAAGTTGCAGTTGGAAGGACTGACCTCACAACTATTTCATATGTAGCATTTCATATGGTGTCTCTGTGTCCAACTGGGTTTTGTTTAGCCAAAATGGTTTGCTTACACGTATAACCAAAAATATGTTGGGTTATAAACTGGACACTGTGTCCAAATCATGCACTGACTATTTACACTTGACATGATGGGAAGTGGAATGTGTATGCAAACTTTTCCTTAAGGTATGAATAATACTGCAGGGTGTATTGAGGCATGATGTAGTATAATGGACTAGATTATTATCAGTTGTGTAGGTAGATTTTGAATAAATGAATAAAATATTCCTTTGCCCACCACACTAATGTTTTATTGTATATAGCTATATATAGTATATATTGTATATAGTTTTATAGTATATAGTTTTATTGTCTTTAGCATCTACCAGATAACCCAAAGTCAAAGGACAATTTGTCGGATTTCTAAAAAATGTCTATACATTTACATTCACATTTACAGTATTTGACAGACGCTCTTATCCAGAGCGACTTACAAAAGTGCTTTGAGTCTCTACTTACATTCATCAATAATGGTACCTAGGATTACAAGCAAGTGTGCAAACCTGAAAAATTCTTAAGTTGGAAATGATTTTTTTTTTTTTTTTTTAATGGTTAGCAGTCAGGTAGGTAGTGCTGGAGGAGATGAGTCTTCAGTCGTTTTTTAAAGACAGTCAATGTTTCAGCTGTTCTTACAATGATGGGGAGTTCGTTCCTACAACAGAGTACAGTCTTGATGTAGATTTACCTTCGCATCTTCAGGGGCGGAGGGACCAGTCGAGCAGTGCTTGTGGGTCCGTGGTGCAGTGCGAGGAGTGATAAGTGCTGTGAGATAAGATGTTACAGTGACTAAAATGTTACAGTGGAGCCTTACATGGGTGATGGTATTGGGGCAGTACCAACCTGCTAGGTTATGTTTTTTTATGCTCAGAGTACAACACAATGCAACTCAATGCAATTTGGTGAAGTAAAAGGTAACGCATAACAGACTGTTATAGAAAATATAGAGCAGAAGTGTCTTTTTCTTTATACCACAGTGATTACAATGTTTATTGTAAAAATCCCCCTGTTTACACATTAGTTCATGCTTTTACGTATTGTACATTAACACAATACTACAGTAACTCAGATAAACAGTCAATTTCTTACCACAGCCCCCTCAAAAATAGTAGCTGACACTTTGAATAAGACATTTTTCTGATGGTTAAAAACTTGAACAATGTGCTTACAGAATATAAATTTTAGGCTTGGTGGTTAGCACTGTTGACTCACAAAAAGAAGACCTGGGTACTCTGGTTTCCTCCCACAGTCCAAAAACATATAAGTTAGGTTGATTAGTGATTCTAAACTGCCCATAGAAGTGAGTGTGTATGAGGCCCTGCTTGTTGGTTTTTCAGAGACATGATCCCGAACTAGGGAATCAGCGGGTATTGAAGATAAATGAATAGTTTGGCATGAATGACAGGTAATGAAACAAAAGGGGGAGTTAACTAGGAACAGACAATAATACACTTACAACACAATCAATGTACATACATACGTAATACTGAAAGACTAGCACTGCAAGGTCAATGGTTTTACTTTTTCCCCCCAAAATCTATCTTTAAATAAAATAAACCTTTTAAACGAACCCTTGGCTGTAAAATAAATAAAAATTTAATAAATCCCATTAGGAGTCAGTATTATTGAATCCTTCTCGGAGTCCTTGGTGAGAGTAAATACCTTTATTTATCATAAATATTATGTTTGAACCTTGAACCTTGACAGCTTTGCACATTCATTCTAACCAGATGTTCCTGATGATCTATTTAGATATATGCTAAAATGATTAGGTTGGCAGCAGCAGCAGCAGTTTAGAGCATCCATCACTTGCTGTCTGTATCTGCCCAGATTCACTGCCGCTTTGCCTATTAGACTGTTATTAATAAAAGCAATAGGTTTTTTTTCCTGTCGCTTTTCTCGCCTGACTAATACAACATCTGTTAGGAATTTCAGTCTCTTTTTCACTATTGCTGTGTTTTATGTGTGCGTTTATACGTTGGTGGGTGGGTGTCTGCTCAATGGATCTGACACCTTAACAAACATAACTGTCTGCGTTTTCAGCCAAAGCTATTCTCTGATATGTGTTAACGGTTCAATTGTATTTAGTCTTTTTAACGACATTACCACACTCCATAGTGCAGTTGCTTTTTCATATTCCAGACTCCTGAGATTTTCCTCCAGTGTATTTAACTACAGTTTTAGTATTGTCTACATGCCACGCACGTATTTTAATTGTCAATAATGTACATTTGGTAAACCCCAGCATCCAGGAGAAAACACAAATTATTTATTTTTAGTCAAAAAACATAATTCTTTCCACTTCAGCTTTAGTACATCTTTATGCCATGTATAAATAATGAGAACAGCAGTGCTTATAAACACCAGAGGATAAAAAATATAGTACAAACCAAACACAGGTGCTGTTTTTCAGTCTAAGTATTCATGGTGTCTTCCATGAACAGTTCTGCTCTGCTGGGAAATTCATGCACGCTTCAAACAGTATAAATTCATATTAAATAGCATGTTAAATGCAGTATCTACTTATAAATAAACTCAAAATATATAATAGTATTGAACTGTTCATCAGACGGTACACTTATAAAGAGAAATCCATTGTCTTGTAACGTTAATCTAATGTAGTATACACCATATAGTTCATTCATTCATCTTCTCACTTGCTTATTCCCTAATTCGGGTTTACAGGGGTCCTATCCTAGTGCACATAGGGCAAGAGGCAGGGGTACACCCTGAACGGGTCGCCAGTCCATCTGAGGGCAACACATAGACAAACAACCACTCACATACACATTGGACAATTTAGAATCAACAATCAACCTAATCTGCATGTTTTTAGACTATGGGAGAAAACCTGAGTACCTAGATAGCATGGGGAGAACATGCAAATTCCTCACAGAAAGATCCAGGGGACTCAGGAATCAAACCCGAGACCTTCTTGTTGCGAGGCGACCGTGCTATCCACTGTGTACGCCACTGTGCCACCCACACCATATAGTGTACAAGCTTATCTAGGAAAGCACTTGACCCTATCCTTGAGGATGATTTCAACCTGATGTTGCAGATCAGTGAACTATGCGTTTTAGCTGTAGTTTTTCAGTTGGTCTGCTTTATAAAGTGCATTTATTGTGGAAAGGTTTTTAGCTTTCCTGTTTTCTAGGGTAAGTGACTGCTTCTAGTTTAAAACCACCAGCCTTAAAAGCAAAGGCAAGATCTGAGGTAGACACTTTTATTACAGTACTGTTTCTCGACCAATGATTTCTACCAAAGAGATTAAGAACAATGAATTTTTCATTTAATGAATAAACATTAAAGACATCAACAAGCTTTCATGACACATCAAAAGCGCTTTATGCTTAGATACACAGAGGAGGAGAAGAAGATGCTTAAATACACCACTATGTGTCTGTATAAGTTCATACTTCTTGTATTGCTATTGTTCTTTTTTCTGCTTGATTTTTATTTATGTCTTATATGCCTTGTGCGTTCTATATCTTGTTTGCCTGTGTATTTCTTGCTGTTAGTTCTGACACCCAGAAACATCTAATAAAGCACTTGAACATTGGGAGTGTTGTAGGAAAAATTGGACATGGTACAATAGCTTTCTGTGCACAACAACTGCCTTTGGTCTTTACATCCATCCTAACCAGCTGGATGGTCTGTTCTGACAGGTGGTGTGTCAGATGGCTGCAGTCATGACAACATCATCTGGACACGAGACATGATGTCAGAGCTCAGCTGAAGCTGCCCAACCTCCTCCAGCCATCCTCTTATGGGGGAGGACAAAAAGATGAGTGTCATCATTACATGTCGGTCCTTCAACCTTTTGGCAATCTACTTGCTCCTGTTTTCCTCTGCAGGTAAGACTGAGCTGAGGGTACTGATGAACTGATAATATGAGCTTTGCTACAAATCATTCTTGAATGAATTCACAATTCAAAAGAATGGACTTTAATGAGAGCATGTTCCTCTCATTAAAAAAGTTTCCTCCCACAGTCCAAAAACATGTACATTAAGTTGATTGGTGATTCTAAATTGCGTGTGTATGAGATTGAGTGAGATTGTTGTTTGTCTTTGTGAGGCCCGGTGATGGACTGGTGACCTGTCCTGAGTGTACCCTTGCCTTTCGCCCTATGCGTGCTGAGATAGGCTCCAGCAGACCCTGTAACCCTGAATTAGGAAATAATCAGGTTAGAAATGAATGAATGAATGAATGAATAAATGAATGAATGAATGAATGAATGAATGAATGAATGAGAGTATAGATTGCAGACTTTGCTCAAGTCAGCCATGGTTTATCTGTCTAACAATATATCTAAACCAAAGAAATAATAACTGGACAAGAATGATTTTATAATATCTCTAACAATGTGTATACCAATTCTTATATCAGTATTCAATATTCAATATTCTTATAATCAATATTTTTTAATCTGTAAGGTTCTTGTCATGTCAACTTTTAATCCATCTTTATGTTTAATGTTCTTGTTTGTATTTGTGTGGGTTTTTTTTCATTTGTTCATTGTTTTTTCTTTGTTTATGTTTTTGTTCATGATAGCTAGCTAAGTAGCTATGTTATGCTCTATCTTAGCTCTGTGTTTGTTTACTTCTTGTCTTGTGACCCTTGGCTCCTTTGTGTTTCCTGTCATGTGATTCCTTTATAAGAACATTGTTCAATTTGGGCTTAGTGACTCTATACGGCTTAAGATGCCTGGGTAAAAATTCCCTGGCCCCTTCTAAAATATATGGATTATACATTGCAGCTAAGTGGTTCCTCATTCACTGTAGAGATAACAGATGATCCTGCTATTGGCTGCCTCTTCACAGCTATGGTAAAAGATGGCTACTTCTTCACAGCTAAACTCCAAAATGGCTGCTTATTCACAGCGAAGCTCTAAGATTTCTCCTTCTTCACAGCCAAGATGCAAGATGACCGCTTCTTCACAGCCAAGCTCCAAGATGGCCACTTCTTCACAGCCAAGGCCCAAGATTGCTTTAGCTCCAAGTTGGTTGCTGTTTCCCAGCCAAATCTGGTGAACAGTGTGATGTCACCACAGATTGTTTCAACTAGGGCAGCAGGAATCCTTGAAAAGACTTCTGTTAAGGGAGTAGCCATTCTGTGTGTCTGGGTCACATGCTACTCAGTTCACGACTCCAAGCCTGCCCAAACCTGTAAGTCTGTTCCTGAGCCAGCCCAACTCACCAGCCCAGGCTCACGCTGTCTTCCACGGCAGAGTGGGTTTACAATATGCCTGCCGTGCCAGAGGGGTTATGAGGGGTTACCATGACAGTCTACCATGACAGAGGCCGCTCATGTCAGTCTACCATGACAGAGGGGGCTCGTGCCAAATCTGCCATGCCAGAGGAAGCTCACCTTGAGCCTGACACGCCAGAGGGGGCTCACCCTAAGTCTGCCGAACCAGAAGGATCTCAACCCAAGCCTGCCATGTCAAGACTGTTATCTCTATGCTTGCCATGCCAAAGACTGACCTTGTTATGCCTGCGATGATGCGTGTGGTTGTATTGTTTTGCTTGCCATGCCTGTGATTGTTGTGCCTGCCTTGCCTGTGCCTGTTTTTGTTACGCTGGCCCCGCCATGGTCCACTGATCCGCTGGCCCTTCCATGGTCCATGGATCATGCTGTCTGCCAGCCTGCTCACGTCATGCCTGCCAAGCAAAAGACTTACTACATCAAGCCCATCATACAAGCTTTCCGTAAATATTTTTTAGGTGGAGGTAAGAGTGGACACTCACGGGCAAAACCAAGACGGATGAGAGAGGCAGCATGTCAGATTGTGGGTCAACTGGTCCCACAATATGCCTCCAGGCTTCCCCGGGGACCAGGGCTTGGGATTCTGGCAGCTTCATGGATCTGACCCGCCATCTCACTCGTAGATCACTTCCACACCATAATTTGTTGTAAGATTTTATTCGGTTGGATTATTGATGTCAGGAGCTGCCAATTGCAGGGGGGTTATGTAAGGTTCTTGTTATGTTAACCATGTTCATGTTTAACGTTCTTCTTTGTATTCATGGTCTTTATTTGTTTATGCTTTTGTCCATGCTAGCTAGCTAGCGACATCATGCTAACTAGTTATGCTATTGTAGCTCTGTGTTTGTTTACCTCTTGACTTGTGACTGATGTTTCTCTCCTGTTTCCTGTGACGTGATTTCCTTTGGTGTATATATTCCCACCGCTGTAGATTTGTATTATTTTTTTAGTTTGCTTTGTGTCTGGTTTAGTGTTTGT
This sequence comes from Pseudolaguvia tuberculata, assembly GCA_026260255.1. Classification (NCBI taxonomy): domain Eukaryota; kingdom Metazoa; phylum Chordata; class Actinopteri; order Siluriformes; family Sisoridae; genus Pseudolaguvia; species Pseudolaguvia tuberculata. The sequence continues at coordinate 1,352,279 of JAOTRA010000008.1, read as the reverse complement.
GTTTATGGTTGATTTATCATAAATTAAAACTGCACAAAGGTTCTACAGATCATTTCTGTTGTCACTTTACCAGTAAAGATATTCAAAAGTATACAAATACTCTAGAGAATTAACAATGTAGAATTTTTGTAATCATGAAATATTGAGGTAAACTAACGCCTAATTACTTTACCTCATATTATTATCTTTTAAACGTTAACAAGTTCAAGATTTTTGTGATATTGTTACTTATCCATTAAAGAATGAACATGAGTATATAAAGGAAGCCAACCCGCCCCTTATTAAGAGCTTGTTTTCTTTATTCAGAACAATGCAGCATTGTGTAAATGTTTAAACTTATTTATTTTTGTCTATTGACAACTCCAAAAATTTTAAGTATATTTGAGGCGCTACACAAGGAAGATTCTCCTACTTTGGTCATTAAACAGACCCGACTTATTTCCCAATACATTTTCTTTGACATATCTTAGGTACAGCACATGAAAGCAAGCAGCTGCTGTTGCAGCACTTTCATCTGAATGGTAATTACTGGAGTTCCTCTGGCTTTCTCCACTTGTTATGGTTTCTTCATCTCATTTTATGCCTGGACCCACCAACGCATCATAGGGGTTGAAAGGGTTAATGTTCTGATTTTTCCACACAGTGTCTCCCAATTATTAAATATTATCTTGCCTAGATTTGGTGTGAAAGATCTGTCAACTTTTCAGACACACATATTCAAAATTCAGGGCTTATGTAAAACAGTTGAAGCAGGTCAATTTACAAATTCATGAGCTGAAGCATATAAGCAGATATAGCCAAAATAATCGAACCACCAAAGACAGAGTTAGTACCATGACATAACTCCAACAACTTGACATCACCAGGACTGATTCAAATTATTTTTTATTACAAACAGGTAACATTAATTATCTGATAATTCATGTCATGTGATATGACATGGCGTGATTGGGTAAGCACCTTAGATTTAATTATTTTTTTTATGCAGCTCTCTCAGCACATTTCCGTGTGTGTGAACCCTACACTGACCACAAAGGCAGGTATCATTTTGGATTCCATTGTCCTCGTCTGTCAGACAACAAGACCTACATGTTCTGCTGTTACCACAACAACACTGCTTTCAAGTATTGCTGCAATGACACTGAGTTTCAAACCATCATGCAAGTCAACCTCACGACCACATTGGATGGATTTTCACACAAGTAAGTCAATTCATCTTTGAAATCTACATAAAAAATTTTTTTTTGTCCTTCGACTGCTCCCATTAGGGGTTGCCGCAGACTTGGCGGGGTTTTACGCTGGATGCCCTTCCTAACACAACCCTCCCATTTATCCGGGCTTGGGAACGACACTAAGACTACACCCTAATGGCTGGGATTTTATGGCCAATTTAGACTTACCAATCCACCTAATGTACATGTTTTTGGACAGTGGAAGGATACCGGAGTACCCGGGGGAAACCCACACAGGCGCGGGGAGAACGTGCAAACTCCGCACAGAAAGATCCCAGACCCAGGAATCAAACCCGGGAACTTCTTGTTGTGAGGCGAGCCTGCTAACCACTACACCACCGCGCCGCCCGAAATTTACATGAATTTAGTAGACCAATATTTGATTACAAGCCATTTATATATTTAAGATGTAAACTTTCTGTATTGATAGGATGAACACTCTTTATTCACTGAAAGAATGTTTTTTGATTTCTATCATTATTATTTATTATTATCTTGTTCCCCAACTCAAATTGTAACATTAGTATGATCTAACATGAGAACACATTTTCAATGACAACACACTGCTTCTGTCCTGCTTACTGACTATCCAGCACTGTTTTATCTTTCCCACTGAGAACACAGCAAATAGCAAAGCTCCAGATGGATGGTGGAGCGAATAACTGACATTTAGATTGCATGCAGCAAAGATAGAGGGATTATCAACCTGGCACCAACCCGTGCAGCCCACACAGATAGAAAAGTGAGATTACATGATAAACCTGGACCTTGCTGCTCTTGGAACAGCATCACATTTCCTACGCAATTCTTTGCTGTTAATTTGAGGCAGATTTTTTTGGGAGACATAAAGAGAAATGTGTTTATGAAAAATAAATAAATAGCTTGTGCACTCCTTTGCCTTTCACCCTATGAGGTTATTTTTACAGTTAACCAAGAATAGAAGGTGTTTTTCTCCCACAGAGTGAGTCCTTTTTACTAATGGTCACACCAGACTGTGTTCACCTACTGTGCTCTCGGCCGTTCTAAAAGCATTGTATAAGGAAAGAATACCTGGTGAGAAGCCATTTCATTCACATTTGCGGTCAGCAGGACCATAGCCAGTGATATTCATCATTGTCCTTGTGTTACAAAATTTTGACCCTAGCCTTTTATAATCAGCTCAGCAGTGGAGATTATTTGCTCAAGTAAGCTCATGCATAACAATGAGAAAGTCGTTTTATATACAGACTCTTATGTGGTAGAATTAATATGGTAAGTAAATGAAATAATGTTTAATTTGGTTATTCTTTTATTAATTTGACCTGGTCAGGATTGCAGTAGATCCAGGGTTTGTCACAGAATCTAATGATTCTCGTTTAAAAGGCATGTTGTTTCCAAACTAAAATTGTCTAGGATTTGGCAAGAATAGAGGTTGTCAGAGCTAAAAATATATCTATGCATACAGTACTTATTTTGGCTTCAGAAATGTAAACAAAATACTTAAAGCTCATTTTACCAATGCAACCAGCTATTTGAAACCAGGTTTGAGTTTTGATGATTTTGATTAATTACTATTGCTGAACAAACTTCATGTCCTCTGTGTGCATATCCTCTCAGTAACTACACAGCCCTAGTTGGAGTGTGGATCTATGGTTTTTTCGTTATGGTGCTTCTGGCACTGGACTTCCTGTACTACTCTGCCATGAACTATGAAGTGTTCAGAGTCTACCTGGAGAAGTGGGGTCTTGGGGGGCGCTGGCTAAAGCAAGCTCGCAGTCAGTGGCAACGACCTGAGCAAGAGGAGAGTCAAGGGCAGCTTTCTCATCCTGGAGCTTCAGCAGGATTATCTCACTACCAACAAACACACTATCACTCGCAGCAAAGACACAGCCTTAAGCCAGACCCCCAAAGTCCCGTGCACACGTCACACAACACATCAATCCCGTGGTGAGTGCAATATTTACTAGATTTCACAGGCTTTTTGAATTTGTTGTTAAATGTTTAGCAATTTTTGTCTAAAAAAGCCTCCCTTTTGAATTTAATGAAGTGTTTTTGTAAGCATTCTAATATAAATGATCACATGATTTTTCAATAAGGGAGAACACCCACATAGTGACATGCAACATCATAACAGTGGTAAGAAACAGATGATCATAAACAGATGGTACATCTGTCTTTTCGCCACATATAATAAATGAATGTGTGTAGTATTAGAGCAAACTTTACAGAATACTATGATACAGTATGTACTTTACTATAACATTACAGCATTTTAGCAGTCACTGTTAAGAAGTATGCTGAGAAATCCATCTATCTATATCAACATGTTGCTTCGGATTGCCTGCTTAAGGACAGTAAAGACAGTCTTATGCAGTCCTCTAGGACTATCAAAGGATTTATTTGAACTAACTCTAAACACTAAAGAAAACATCTTGTGTAGGGGTGAAAGCCTGCAAAAGGGGTTACTTACTAAAATGTATGTCAATGTTTAATGTCTATTGCTTTTGATGTACATGGGAATTGGATCATGTACGTACAATAGACAGAGACATGATATAGGGGTGCTTTTTATTTCCTGGTATGGCTATTGCATGAGAAGGAACTAAAAATAGATTTGCATTGCATGTGTCTGTGTATTTTATGATTAGGATAACAAGAGACAACCAGTAGGAATGTTTACAGGAAACAGAATTTTTAATATTATAGGCCACATAACACTGAATGTATTCAGTGATTCAAGTCCATTTTTTTTTCTCCAATGTGGCATAGATTGAATATGATCTACGATTGTGGAAGTGGGAATAAACATGGATTCATATATTTTAAGATTGGTTTCAGTCCTCATTCATACGTGGAAATTTATTAATTAAGCAGGTGGACTTCAACAGCATCTTGCATATTAAGCTTATTAGTACATTATGTTATTTTATACATAATTGAGATGTTTGTGAATGAATTAATCTGTTGTATACTGGTCTGTTATAGGTGATACATGATAGCATAATGCCTCACAAAATTGCTTTACTTGTCAAAGATCTCAGACATTTTTTGTCTGAAAGTCTGGTTACACAAGTACCTTCAATTACAGCATTTGGCAGACGCTCTTATCCAGAGCAATGGATTACCATGGAACTGGGAATCGAACCCCAATCTTTCTGGTATTTGTCCAACATTTTAACCACCAAGCCACCACTTTCCATTCACCCAGGCTTCAATAAACTTTCTCCTCTGTTTTTCTCCACCTATTGAGAGCATTGATTTGTTGACCTTTAAATATAGTGCAGAAAGCACTATGCAGAAACCCGAGATGTCAAATGGCACTATGTGGCTCCATCCTGATCAATGATGGCCAATGGTGTCCTCTGAGTTCAATGCCCTGTGTATGGTAACACTGGGGCATGGTTGTGTCCTGCTGGTGGCCATACCCCAAGCCTGTGTGCCCCACGTGATTGCACCAGGCTGACCCTTGGTCCCTCAGGCCTGTTCAATTATGTGCTGCTGTGATTCCTTACATGCTTCAATACTGTGATCACACAGAAAGCATTCTCATAGACTTTTGACTTCTCATAGAAGTTTTTAAAGGGGAATTTTTATGAAGGCAAAACTAGGCTTTGCATATGTTGGTTCTAGGCCTCTAAAGATTTGTGCAGGGCATTCTGGTTAACTTTTGCATCACAACCAAGGACTGAGAGCCAAATGGTCTGGCTTACAGTCAGTTACAGATATCTAAGAACCCACTGGGATTGAGGATGAAGCTGAGGAAACTCGATTTGGCTGGATTGTCGGAGAGGGGCAGTCAGAGCATATAGCTAAAAATACACAATAAAAATCAGACAGGATTAGGCAGTGTTGGTGCTTTTTCGGAATGTAGATACAGTATATCAGTAACTATGCCATGCTTCCTTTACTGACACTGGAAAACTGAAATAAGAAATGGGTCAGATTAGCTGTAAATTTTGATGCCTGCGAGCACTCTGTATAGATCTGATGCTCTGAAACAATTGACGTGAAGGCCTGTGGTTTAATTAATGTAAGCAAATTTCCTTTCAAACCAGGAGGAAATTCTGAGACTATGAATGATTTATTCTAAATATGTTGTTCAAAAAAGAAACCCAACAAGCAGAAGAAGAATAAGATGTTCAAAGGAGAGAATGAGAGTTGCAAACAACAAAAACATTTTTATATACTGTTTTCATATTAACTTTTAATAATTTATATTAATAGAAACATTAATTTCTCAACAGTATTAATCATATTGTTCATTACATGCACTACACCTTAGCATGGGGTTTATTTTTGTATATAGGTGAGCGTTTTCATTAGAATCTGATTTTCATGTTCAGTATTCTGGAAAAAGTCATGTTAAGCTATTGCGACTTGTCATTAATTACATTTATTAAATACATTTCATTAAATTTTATTCCATAACAATGCTAGAACTAATAGAATCTTGTTAGTTACTTCAAAAATGCTTACGTTTAATGTTAATGTAATCTTTTCCGTGAAATGATTTCAGGTTTCCACAGCTTCCTATAATGATCCTTTTATGCTTAAGCACTCGTACTTGAGGTCTTTCTGGGAACAAATCCATATATCCATAGTTTTGCCCCAAAACACATGCAAAAATCTTTTCTGACTTCTGCTCATGCTATTACAGAGCCGCAAGATCTAATGTCTACATCTAACTGTGAATATCGAGCAAACCTATACCACGTGATTGGTTCATCTCGCTGTGTTTCACATACAAAATTACAATCATCCTAATTTTATTTGGCTCACAATTCTAAATACATTTTATGTTAAAATAAATTCAAGCCTAGCAAATGCATTTCTCTCACACAGTTGACGTCTTGAGAATTTCAAATTGGCAGGATTGGGTTCCATCACACAACCTACACATGAGCTCATAACTTAGCCAAGAGATTATATTCACACACGCGCACATACAATAGGCAAAAATACTATAATGCAGAGCGCAGATGTAGAGACATTAAAGGATTTGCACACAAGACAGACTATAATACGGAAAAAAGGAATTAAATGGTTAAGAATGAGATAAAAAACAATATTGTGCAAAAAAAATTGTATTTGTATGAAATACCTATTTTCTTTCATTGTTACTTACTGTTAAAAAATTAATGAATAAAGAAAAGGCTGTAGATTCAATAGAATTCGTCCCTGCAGGTTGTTAAACTACATTGCCAGATTTGGGTAGCTTAAGCATGCTGGGTCATTCTGTGAAGTAAACAAACTAAAGTATGTGTGTATGTGTGTGTGTGTGTGTGTGTGTGTGTGTTCGTGTTCCACCTGGTGAACACACACCATTAACAATGATGATAAAAATGTAATTGTATGTGGATGCTATAGCTTGGACACTTTTGTTATGTTACTGTGTAATGTGATGATTGTGACATGCAAATAGACATTGCCTGTTGTTAAGAATGACATAAAATTATATTGAGAGTTCTTGTGTGTAAGGATTATGAAGGACACTGTTCTCTTGGGAACCTCAAGTGCAGCAGAAATGTTTTTGTAATCTTGTTCAGATCTGTGCCTTGCCACAATCCTGTCTCTGAGCTCTTCAGGCAGTTTCTTTGACCTCATGATTCTCATTTGACAGGTGTGTGGCTTTCAAGTCCGATCAGTTTAATCAAACACAACTGGACTCAAATGAAGGTGTAGAACTGTCTCAAAGACGATCAGAAGAAATTGACAGCACCTGAGTTAAATATATGTCTAAAGTGTCACAGTAAAGGGTGTGAATACTTAGGACCAAGTGATATTTCAGTTTTTATTTTTTTAATAAATCAGCAAAAATGTCAAAATGATTAAAATATTTTAGCAAGTTGCTTCAATATGATAGAGTAAAACATTTAAAGGGGTCGGAAACACTGAAAATATGAAAAAAGTAAATTTAGCATTTTATCTTTTCAATTCATGATATTCCTTTATTGCTAAAAATAATGTAACTAATGTAACTTAAATGTAACTAAAGAGATGAAAGTAAGGTTTCATTTCTTTAGTTAAATGAATGTAAAATTCTTAAACCATTAGCTTAGAGTTTCATTTAGTTGCCATGATAAACTTTTCAGGAACTGCAGCAACCTTAAGGAGAAATGTTTATGTAGAAAACAATTTTGGAATAATAAAGTTTAATTTGGCCTTTAATCTTACTGTTGTGTCTTTTTTCTTGTTTTTTCCCTAAGAGACGCCAGATGATCAGAGAACATCTGAAAGGAACACTTAAAGGAAGGAAAATGCAGTTTGTGCCTCAGACCTTGGAGAAATAGGAATAGTATACACTTCTGGCTGTCTTTCTTCAAGCACGGCCATCTTTTCTTCTGGTTAATTGAATGTTCAGAATGTACCCAGAGAAGGACTTACACAAAACCAAGCAATTAAAGGAACCACACTATAGCTTGTATAAGAAAATGAATGTGCCATTACTAAACTAAACTTTAGTAATCAACAAATTCAACAAAACGATATAAAATTCTGACCACGATTAGAAACAATAGTTTTTCATTCATGCCCAACACAGTATGAGTTAACAAATAACTTTATATTTAATATTTATATTGTTCCTGGCTAATTACTGTAATTGTGTGGTGATAGGCACAGCTGTTTTTACATTATTTATGTATTTTATCGAGAGTGTTATTATATTATGAAGCGAGGACCTTCTGTATTATCGGACACTGCACACTGTACTACAATGTACATATTGTACTTTATGTTAGATGCAGAGTTGTGTCTTTTTTAAGTCTGGTGGAATTTGCAGTGACGCCTAATAACATTTTTTTTACTGTTTGACATTCAACATTTTTGTTTCTTTGTAATTGTTGAAAAAATGATTATAATAAATACCTAAAGAGATTTTATGATACATTTATGATTATTTTAGTAATATTATACTGTGATGCTGTGAACAAGCTGCAATTTGAAACATTTTAAAGAAAAGAGGTTTTATACCATTTCATAAAATTGATCTGGTGTGATCATAGTAGTTGTGACTTCAATTTAATTGTTAGATTAGATTAGGTCTTCAGAATGTTGGCAGTACTTCTACTGTCCTTAAACTGTGCTTATTTTGTATTGCTTTTGTAATCTAAGACTAAGAAATAACAGTAATGAGCTAAAGTAGCAATTTGTATTCAGTAATTTGATCAATACTGGGACTTCCTATTGACAGACTAAAATAAAGTTGCTGAATTAAAAAAGAAAATAAAAGAATAAAATATGTTTCTTTACAAGAAATGTAGCTTTGATATATGGTTGTTTTTTTTTTTAACTGATTGGCATCACGTTTGTATTTTTATTATTGTAGAACTATACATATACATATCTGATATACATTGCAACAGTGTATAAAAAGAAACAAGAGTCATACAGAATAATTATAATTAATAATTACAGATTAAGACTGTAATTCAGAAAGTAATAATTATGATAAATAAGCTTTAAATCACCTTTTTCAAATAGCCTAAATCCAATTATTTGATTTCTAGAGTGGAACGGTATTATCTTGGGTTACACCTTGACATTCATGCAATGATTAGCTGGCTGAGAATACATAAGGGAAATGGACATCTGAGGAACAATAGCAGAAAAAGGCGGAAAGAATTTCAAGCACATCTGCTTCAGGATGGTAATTTAATTGGATATGTGAGACAATTTGAAGTAATTCAGTGTGGAACAACTGATAGCCTGTAAGGCTCAAACTTCCAATAAACATCATATGATTAGATTTAAACTCACTAGGCATCCAGTACTTTTCTATTATTCAACTGAATGTATCAATTACATATATATCATTAAGAATTATTAACTGAATAAACAGCATTCATTTCCCCCCAATACAACCCATCTGGGCAACCGTTGCTTTAGTATTATCTCTAATCTCTAGCATCAATGTAGCTATTGGTATGCAAGCTATAGTGTAACAGACATACATATAATACACTTTCAAATCTAACCACAAACATGCAGGAAACATGTCACACATCTCTAGGAACCCATGTTTTGCTAGTCCATATACTTTTAACTTTGTGCTTTCACAAATGGGGGAAAAAAAAAAAATCAGTCAAAATCAAACAGCATGCTAATATATCACCTATCACAGTAGCACCTGAGAAGTGCAGCAGAAAAGCTATTAAATTATCGTCCAGAGAGTGTGAGATTGAATTCTGACGATTTCATTATTATGCTTATGTCTATTTCTCCTCATGCTCGTTTCTATGTCAACCCCTGTAACAGTAAATCATGGTCATCTGTTTGTGCAAGTTGGTAAATGGAACTTTTTTTCTGAGGAAAATGTTATGCCACCCTGGGATCCAGAATGACTAGCAATTTTAAAAAGATGCAGATTTGTTTTGCTTCATGCATCTGAAAGACAAGGTCTGGAACATCTGGAATATATTTCTCTAAGGCTGCTTTGTGACATTGTCTATTGTTGAGATTAATATATAAAAACATGTAATTAAATGAAATTCAAGGAAGAAGCAAATTTCAACATTCATCTTATTATTAAATAAATGTCATCGTATGATTTAAGCACTTTACTGCACATTATTCAATAACATTTAAAATAAAAGAATTACTGGAAAAAATAATTAATGAATGTCATTATATGGAGCAGTGGGAGTTCACATCTAGGAATCACATGCTGATTTTTTCCTGATAATTGGCTATTTGTCATTAGAAATTAGGAAGGATTTGTTTGTGGCGGGAGTACATGGTTATATTTATTTGTCTTATAAAGCTAATTTGAAAATCTAATCATATGTGTAGTTGCTATAAAAACTGGAAGAGAAATACTTTCTCATTACTCTGAAACAGAGTTAGTCTCTGCATGCAATCCAGCTCACTGTTTAACACTCGATGGATGCTCGGTCAACCCTTCAAAGTTAGTTAGGAACTTGGGTATGCTTTTTAACAGCAATCTTTCCTTTGAGAGCTACATATTTAACATTTGTAATATTGCATTTAACATCCTAAAAATATATATCTTAACTATAACTTATAGCTCCAGAGGTCAAATGCAGAAATTTTCATTTGTGTTTATGTCCTCAAGACTAGATTAGACAGACACACTATTTATGAAAGAAACATTATTTTGTCACATACATGATTATACACAATGCATGTAGTGAAATAGCTAGTTATAGCTAGTGTTTCTTCGCATATACCATCTTAGCAAGTTGGGGGTCAGCTTATGGACAGCGCCCCTGGAGCAGAAAGGGTTAAGGGTCTTGCTCAAGGACTCAACAGTGGCAGACTTGAGCCCAGGACTTCCTTGGCGATAGTGAGGCTTGAACCCAGGTGTTCCTGGTCTACCAATCAACAACCATAACCATTTGAGCCACCACTGCCCTACAGTTTATTGTAATGCTGTATTGGCTTGTTGTTCTGCACGGCAGAAAAATTAATTCCAGTGGGTCCAGAATGCAGCAGCTTGAGAAAGTATGAGCATATTAGCCCAGTTCTGTCAACATTGTACTTACTCCATATTAAATATGGATTAGACTTTAAAATCCGGTTAATTACTTATAAAGCCCTGAACGGTTTAGCACCTCAGTACCTTATCCCACTGTACTCCTCCACATCTACAACGCTCTCATAATTCAGGGAATCTGGTAATACCTAGAATAACAAACTGCAGGAGGTAGATCTTTTACTAATCTAGCATGCACACTCTGGAATAATGTACCTAACATTTGGGAGGCAGACACATTTAGTCAGTAAAACTAAACTGAAGGGACATTTCTTTATATACACATACACATAAAATATCATTTCATTATTCAAATCTATTAAAGGACTGTTAGGCTGCAATAATCAAATCAACCACCGGCTCAGTTGGTGAATCAGCACTTAAGACCATTAAGGCATTAAGGCAGTTTCCCCATGATGATCTTATCTTTCAGCTGGTCATTCCAACAAGACCAAAGGGTTTTTGCTGCAGCATGGGTAACATTACTGTATGTCTGGTTAGAGGAAAACTGACCGCCTGAATGAGCCTATTTTCTCCCAAGGTTTTTTTGTCCATTCTTTTACAGATAGAGATATGGTTCCTAGCCATTCTCGCACTCTTAATTTACAGATATTAACCTAATGGAGTGTAATTGAGTATGGTGCGATTCTGTAAAACTACTTCAATAAATTAAATTAAAAAAGAAATAATGTCTGATTGACTTGTCAGACATTTAGTCTTCTTCTTAGTTATGGGTTCGCCACAGCGGATCACTCTGCTTCACACTACCCTGTCCTCTACATCTACGTCAACTACCTGCATATCTTCCTTCACCACATCCCTAAACCTCCTTTTTGGTCTTCCTCTTTTTCTCCTGCTCGGCACCTCTATCCTCAGCATTCTTCTACCAATATACTGCATGTCCCACCTCTGCACATGACCAAACCATCTGAATCTAGCCTCCCTCACCTTGTCTCCAAAACATCCTACATGCGCCGTCCTCCAAATAAACTCATTTCTAATCCTGTCCATCCTCATCACACCCAATGAAAATCTCAACATTACTTGTCAGACATTTAGTGTAGCTCATTATGTAGAGGTCCGGTATTAACAGACGTCATAGCCATTCTTGTCTGTGACTCTGTGGTTTGGTCATTTTTACAGTATCAGCTGATCCAGCTGGCAAGACCACAATACTCCCACTACCCTTTTGACTCTTCTGGTTGTGAGACATCATTAAGACTAAGACGGACTGTCGTGTCTGCAGCCTTGTTGGAATTAGGACACTGCTGCAGATCTAGATTTAGCCTTATTGCACCTGGGCTGTACTGGAATAATCAGACATCCACACGCAATCTGTCTTTTCTCGACAGTTGTCAGTGCACTAAAGGAACGCTTATCTGAGACTCCTGTCAAAAAAGAAACAATTCTATCCCTTCCCTAAATAATGGAATTTTTGAGAACTTCTTTCTTTCAATCTTTTTCTTTCATATAAAATGATGAAAAAAGATTTTATCAAATGGACAGGTAAACAAATGGAAACAGCAAATAATATCCTACAAAATACTTATTTTTCCTTATTTATTCCTATGTAAATGTACATGTGCTTCTTTGGATCCATTGACAGTAGTATAGGAAAATAAGCCACTCTGTATTGCATAAACATTATACAGTGAGGGGTGAGTGAAGCTAAATAATTTCATATATATAAAGTGAATAGAATGGCTTACATTGATAATTGGTTCTGCTTTTTATTTTGTATTACCGTTCTTTACACACATAAGATAGATACGGATATATGTTTGACCCATAACATTCTTTCATTCATTCTTTTTAATTCCCGCTTATTCGCTTATTCGAGGTCACAAGGGTCTGCTAGTGCCTATCCCAGCACACATAGAACAAGAGGCAGGAGTACACCCTGGACAGTTCGCCAGTCCATCACAGGGCGACCCATAACATTTCATTTATAAAGGCTCAAAGCTGTGTTTTGACTATAGAAATGAAACTCATACAAAAATTACATTTCTTAAACATATCTGTGAATAATATTTAATTAATTTTATTATTATTTTAACAATTTCCTTTTGGTATAAATTTTTTCTTATCTTCTTCTTCTCCTCCTTTCAGCTGCTCCCGTTAGGGGTCGCCACAGCGGATCATTCTTCTCCACACTACCCTGTACGCTACATCTGCCTCTTTCACCCCAACTACCTGCATATCTTCCCTCACCACATCCATAAACCTCCTCTTTGGTCTTCCTCTTTTCCTCCTGCCCGGGAACTCCATCCTCAACATTCTTCTACCAATATACTGTATGTCCCTCCTCTGCACATGTCCAAACTATCACAACCTAGCCTCCCTCACCTTGTCTCCAAAACAACTTACATGCGCTGTCCCTCTATTTTTTCTTATGATGTGTATTAATTATAAATGAAGCATAATATCTCATTTAATTAAACTAACTACCATATTAGGTAATATTGTACTTTTCCATAGTAACTAGTACATACTTACCCAAGATTGTTTTGGGGAAGTGTTATTATAACAGTATATGTATAATAGATATATTTACTGTTTAACAATGCTAATTTTGACACTATTATTGCTATTGGCCTGTTGTTAATTATTCAATTATGTTTAAATTAAATTTGTTAATTAATTAGACATGAAATAAAATTTTATAAAAATGCATGATGGCAAATGCATTAAAGCAATAACTACAGCCAGACAAGCTTCCGTTCCTTCTTTTCTTTCTTAGCATATATTTCTAAATTTCTTCAAACATTTGCAGTAATGATGTCTCAGATTTGTTCACCAGAAGAGCTACAACTGAGCCAGGAATCCATGAAGTCATACCACAATCCTTTAATGATGACCAATAGACTGTAGTACCATAATCCAGCATGAGTCATGTTGAGTATAACAAGGTCGAAATATTGAATCTGTCCCTTACATGAACTCATTTTAATCTTCAATCAGGCTATTGTGATTTTAAGTGTATTTTCAAGTTTTTTGAGTTTGTTTTGTACAGGCAGAGTAGAATCCAATTTAACTGATGTCAGGAACTATCACCATAAGTATCATTCATTCATTCATTCATTCATTCATTCATCTTCTTAACCGCTTATTCCCCAATTCGGGGTCACGGGGGTCTGCTGGTGCCTATGCCAACTCACATAGGGCAAGAGGCAAGGGGTACACCCTGAACAGATCATCAGTCCATTGCAGGGCAACACATAGACAAATAACCACTCACACACACATTCACACCTATGGACATCACCAATTGATCTAATCTGCATGTTTTTGGACTGTGGGAGGAAACCAGAGTACCCGGAGGAAAGCACAGGGAGTACATGCAAACTCCACACAGAAAGATCCCCGGCTCGGGAATCGAACCAGGGAGCTTCTTGTTGTGAGGTGACTCCACCACTACGCCACCATGCTGCTCCACAGTAAGAGGCAGATGTAGAGATAAGGTTAGTGTGGAGAAGAGCGATCCGCTGTGTCGACTCCTAACGGGAGCAGCCGAAAGGAGAAAAAGAAAAGCACTAAATAAGAAAGTGGTAGCTCATTGGTTTTTACATTGCTGATTGGAAAATTGTGGGCCATGTACCACAAAGCTGTCATTGCAGCTCCCCTGCGTAAAGCCAAAAAACAATAAAAAAAAAAAAAAAGAAGTTGCATTGGTTTATAAAAACTGCTGCTGTTAAATCTACATTAAACATACTTGTACAAGTTGTGCTGAATACATTGTTAATTAAGGAGTTATATCCATATTTTATTGTGACTTATAAGCAAATAATTAAGATATACAGTATAGATTTTTTCAAGCATTATAAAATTTTTATTATAGAAAGCGTGTGAAAAGATAAGTAAGCTACATCTGTGTGATGTTCTGAGCAATCCATAGGTTGCTCAAGGTTTTACAGAAACTAGACTTAACTGTGTTAAATGCTTTGAATGATTCATTAATTATACCGGTTACACCATTCTATTGCAGGCGGACTATAAGCCTATCCGCAGTTGTTTCTAATCAAGGTATTATTTATTCTTGTGTTTCTTGAACAAGGCATAAAGTACTTTAAGTGTAGCCGGGACATCTTGGGAAACAATATCTGAAAAAAAAAAAAGGCACAAGAGGAAATGAATCATCCGCACATGCTCTTTTTAGAGCAGCAGGCGTGCATACGGTCACAACAATATACAGAGATATACTAAATGTGTCAAACATTATATGATTATTAACCAATTGAATAAATAATAATCAATTGATTACATAATGATATATAAGCTCATACACTATATTTCTAAAAGTTTTTGGTCACCATCAGCTCCATATATGGTTCCTCTTCGAACTGTTGCTAAAATCTGGAAGCCCACAGTTGGCTAGAATGTTTTTATAGGTTGTAGCATTATTTCTTCATTAGAAGTCAATGATCCCAACACTATTCCAGCATGACAATAATCCTGAGCACAAAGCCCCTAATGTGCATTATCACATACTGAGTTATTATTAGAGTGAAAAAACACCAGTGGTTGTCACAAAGTTTTCTTATTTAAGTGTTTTAATACATGTGTGTCCTTCTGTGCAGCAGAAAGTAAATGGGTCCTCATTGAAATTTTCTTCCTGTTTATGCAAACTTGATGGATTAAAGAATGATTTCATTATTGAGATGAACAATTATAACCTATAAACTATAATAGAATTCCTACTTAATTATTCATTTATTAATTTGTTCATTAAAATTTAATACCCATTTATTCCCTGATTTGGGGTCATACAGGTCTTCTTGAGTTTATATCTTGAGTCTATACTACACCAGGGACAGGTTGCCAGTCCGTAACAGGGCCATACTCACATTCACTCCTATGGGCAATTTAGAATCACGAATCAACCTAACATACATGTTTTTAGACGGTGGAAGGAAACCGGAGAACATGCACACAAACTCCACACAAAAAGCTTTCTTGCTGTGAGAAAACTGTGCTAACCACTAAGTCACCATGCTGACATTTACTTAATTATTGACATTATTAAATCTGATTACTTTTTGCTAGTCAAAAACAGTAAACACTCATAGTCTGTCAAGATGAGAAATGAATGCTTTCCCACAACCCTACTATCCTTTTAGATATAGTATGAATTCATTCATTCATCTTCTTACCCGCTTATTCCCTAATTCGGGTTCACAGGGGGTCTGCTGGTGCATATCCCAGCGCACATAGGGTGAGAGGTGGGGGTACACCCTGGACAGGTCGCCAGTCCATCTCAGGGCGCACACACACACACACACGCTCACACGCACGCACGCACGCACGCACGCACGCACGCACACACACACACACACACACACACACACACACACACACACATTCATTCCTATGGATATCTAGAAAGACTAATATTGGCCTTTAGTCAGATCTCTGGTGGTTCACCTGCATTAGTATTATTTTTCTAGCAAACAGCATGTACATTACACTGGATCTGTGAGAAATGTTAGTGCGGTTATTTCATAACCTGGAACAGCTGCTGACCTTAAAAACAGCATTTCCTGAACATAGTCTTTAAATCAATTGAAGGTAAGAGCCAGCCATAAGAAACTCCGACAGACCAATGAGTCAGACGCAGGAACTATTTCACACAGCATTACTCACAGATACATCTGATTACACAAACATTACTGCATGTTCAAACTGGAAATTGGATGTCATGTGCTGGGTTCTATATAACTTATGATGGCCAATAATAGTAAAGTTCTTATTTGCTGGATCAGGAGTACTGGTTAGAGTTCCCCTATGAAAAATACCAATAGGTATAAGTGTGATGGATTGAAGTGTAATATAAAGGAGTATATTGCAGTATTGACTACATCATTCTGCAGCATGTTAAAGTATTAACTGTAGTGAATTTATAATTGATGGTTTCTGTTCAGGTTTTGGGACATTTTGATACCTGGATCTTAAGTAATGACTTAACTGACTGATTATAAAAACAATCAATACTATACAAAAGCGCACTATAACATGCCGTGGCATTACAATTACTATACAACACTATACAATTACTATACAATTACTATACAATTACTTTACAATCACTATACAACACTATACAATTACTATACAATTACTATACAATTACTTTACAATTACTATACAATTACTATACAATTACT
>JAOTRA010000008.1:1322131-1335314 GCA_026260255.1 Pseudolaguvia tuberculata | reverse complement strand
CTGTCGGCTAACAGTACATGTGGCGGTCGTTGTTAACCCGGGCCGCGACCGATCCGGTATGGGTTTCTGATTTGTGACCGTCATCTATAAATACTAAGATCTCATAAGAAAAAATTATTCGCAAAGTGTACATTTGGTCAAAGACAGGTCCTCAAGAAGGACAATAATCCCTGCATGTAAATTGTAATCAATGAAGTATAGAACAGAAATAAATGAAGACTATGAATAAGACTATGGCACAGATAGCAGAAATCCCAAATGCTTGACAAAAAGAGACTGAAAGGATATGTGACATATCAGGGTTAAGAAGAATTGTAGCTCAACACCTATAAAGAAATCAAACACGTCACAAAAGTCACTATTGCCATACCTGAAGCCAAACTTTTAAGAGACAACTCAGAGTTTGCAATGACAGTTATTGAGGGGACATGTTATGAATAGCTTTTTATTTTAGGAAAAAAACATTCCTGACACTATCGTTTATCTGGGTTTGGGATTGGATCTTGGTACTCCCTGGCTTATGAAACCACTAATAACTGGGTAGGTTCCCTGGCCAGAAATTAAACTAAGGCCACACAGGAACCTTGATACTCAGAAAAACAGCAAGAAAAGTGTAGAAGAAACAAATTGCAAAATAAACTTAGCAGCAGGGAAATTCGAAATCCTTCATACTGAAGATAAATCTAATCTTCATTTCGAATCTTTACTCTTATGTTAGTTTAAAACAAATTGTTTCCGCTTAGTAGTTCCACCCTTAAAAAACCCTGTTTTTTTAACCAGGGGATTTACAGTAGACTGTCCCAAGGGTCCCCAAACTATTAACATTTCCGTCTCAGAACCTAATTTTTCTATCTCGGGAACAAAATCTAACAAAGACAGTTAAATAACAATATATATGTTGCTGGTATGAGTATTGGCAGCTTGCTATATACAGATTAATTCACTACCAAATTAACTGACCTGAAAAGCTAGTTGGAGAGAAATTTTAATTGCAAGGACTTTTAAGGTGACCAAAAAAGAGAAAGTCATTTTTAATATTGACGAAATATAAACAAGGTCTTCTATTTTATTTTTACTGGCAAGAGTTACTATAATACTATAATAATACTGTAATATAACAACCTCCAACTTTCATGTATCAGGTGATAATTAACTTTAGGCAGGATGTGTTAAACGTGTTTGTATTCAATAGTAGATAATTAATAACCCAAACTGTGAACCTAGGATACATCATCCAAACTTATACTGAAGTCAACTACAACTCGGAATTACAGGTAAAGTTAAGCTGTTTTAATTTTTTTTTATCAAATTAAAACCTGAATTGTCTGCACCCCAACCATCCTGGGCCACATTTAACTTAAAATCTTACCTGAAATGATGGCTATACATCAGCAAGGATATATACAGATAAGAAATTGTTCTGTGTAGATGGGAGAGGGGGTGATTTTTATAGTACCTTCACTTATTACTATTTTAATTAAAAATTGCATAAAATTAAAAATCTAAATGACATTGTATGGATCATCATGCGGATCATGTATGGTTTACAGTTACAGTTTGGCAGACGATCTTATCCAGATTTACAATTGGTCTCTTTTTTACAACTGAGCAATTGCAGGTTAAGGGCCTTGATCAATGGACAACAGTGGTTTCTTGGTGGAGGTGGAAATCAAACCCCGGTCTTTCTGGTAATAGTCCAACACCTTAACCACTAGGCTACCACTTGGTAAAAGTTGAAAGATCACAACATAGCATGGACTGCCTACACACGTCTGGACCACACCAAATTGTGACCAATCTTACCAAACCGACCACCTGTTGTGTTACCCTATTTCAGGCCAACGGTTAGTTTCCACCATTTCCCACAGATGTATTTTTGTCATCAAGACAACTTCCTGAGTAACTTAATTGTTAAGAGACAAAACATTGTTTACAATATTCCTCTTTTAAAAAAGAATGGCAGACACAGAGGAAGTGTTGAAATATTTATATACACAGACACAGGCTGTCAAGCATTATAACACGATGGTTAATTCATATTTTTTTCAGTTTATAAAGAGTTTGATGTCATTAAATCTGTGTGGTTCACTAAGTACAAGACAGACAATAGTGGGGCTAATAAAATCTAATACTGGTTTTAATTTCAGTTCTATAGCTGTCCAGAACATTTATATTACTCTATCCATGTGGGTCCAACTAGATTATAAACACACACCCACACACACACACACACACAGGCACTTTGCAGCTGTTCACACAGTGAAGTGACTAGTAAAGTATAAAAACTTATGAGCGTGAACAAAATGTGGAAAAGAATAAAATGATTTAAATCAGCATAGACACCAAAATGAAGTCCTTCTTTTAAGACAATTATTGCTTTGAGAGAGAAGAAAAGCAATAAAAATATATAGTGTTATCTTAACACCCCAACATTCCTGGCATAGGTGTCTATTTCTGTTCATTATATTTGCACCAGTGCCAGACTGCAGTCTGACTGGCTCACATGCCTCCACTGAAAAGCAATGCCTATTCACTCCTAATATCATCCATGTGTAGTCTTCCATATCCACATGAATTAAATGAAGGGGTGAATGATGCCAGACAAGACACACTGATGAAACTGTAGTGTAGAGAAGACAGCAGCCTGGATAGTAGCATCCATAGATCAACAAGACATATGCCATTTATTTAAAGGGTAGAATAACAGCAATCCTAATGATTTTCTTACCCTCTTTTGCTTTCTTCTTGCGAGACAACGTGCCTCCGAGTTTTCCCAGAAAAGACTCATCTTTCTTCATCTTTCCTGTGTTTCCCGCAGGACGGCCCGAGGAAGAGGACATCTCTCACACCACCGGCTTTTCGTCTTGCATCCAGGGCTGTGTTCCAAATGCGTATTGGACACGATCAGTACAGAGAGCGCATCTGGTGGTAGCCGAAATGCCACGTTAAAACACTGTCACGGTACAGACAATGACTAAAGGGAGAGGAGGCGCACATTAAGGCGAACAGTGAAGGGTGACTCGTTGTGCCGTCGTCGGGCTGATCTATGGAACGCCAAAAGGGCCATAACAATGGAGAATATTTTGACCATCCGTATATTGTTGAGCGTTAGATTGTGGTAAAAACAGTGTTAGAACAGTGGTAGAACAGTGGTAAATAAGTTCGACTGTTGATCATATATTCAATCCCAACACCATTAATATACCTAGGCTGGGCCCCTGTGAAAGGCCCCATGTCAAGTGTTCAATTTTATATTAAAAAAACAAGGAGTACAAATAATGCAATAAATGTCAATTTAATACTATGTAACACTTGTATTGTACAATTTATTGAAAACAAAGTCTGTAGGTAAAGTATATATGCATGTTAACTTAAAATTGTTAAAATTGCATGTACATTGAAAGAAAAAGCAGTTATTGATATTGATTGATAAAGCAGTAGAGGAAAAAGTTCAAGATAGAATGCTAGAAATATAATTTCTTTAATTTAATCTTTAAATGGTTGATTGTCTGGATAACGCTTGCATGTCTTTTCTGTCACTGTTGGTTTCCTCCAGGTTCCAAACACAAATCTGTGGTGAGTTGAGTGTTCCCGGAAAAGAATTAAGATCTATCCTGACCCAGACATGTTGAAATATCAAAAACTCAAAATAAAAAATTGTGTAGAAAGCCCAAAGTAACCTCTTTTTGGCAACAAATATTGATTTGGGTTATAACTTGTATATCCTTTCCAAATAGCATAAAATGTCCAAAATACATTATAGTATCTGCCTTTTTTTTTTTTTTTTAATTATTCATAAATTAAGGATGGATGTTTTCAACACTCCAACCAACGTTTTGTTTATGACCTATTTGGCTTTCCATACTGTCATATGTTTATAAGCTGTAAATGTAGCATCCTGAATATATACTAATGAGGTACCAATGCATCTGTTTAATATAAAACTTTATTCATTAACAAAAATGATCTTAATGTAGTATGCACTGTTCATTAAATGGTGTTTAGCATTGCATCTGCATGCATTTTAAAGGTTATGCAAATCAAAACATGCACATCCAAAAAGCACATAAAAACAGTTGATCTAATTATTACAGACAAAAACAGTTGATTAATTAACACATACATAAAAATGTTAATTTAATTAACGCAGTTGATTTTATAAACACTCAAAGGCAAATGATTTAGATAATTAATTGTTTAGTGTGGGCGGTGCGGTGGCGTAATGGATAGCACAGTCGCCTCACAACAAGAAGGTCCCGGGTTCGAATCCCTGGCCGGGATCTTTCTGTGCGGAGTTTGCATGTTCTCCCTGCGCTTGTGTGGGTTTCCTCTGGGTACTCTGGTTTCCTCCCACAGTCCAAAAACATGCAGATTAGTTCGATTGGTGATTCTAAATTGCCCATAGTGTGTGAATGATTATTTGTCTATATGTTGGTTGTTTGTCTGAGATGGACTGGTGTATCTCTGCCTCTCGCCCTATGTGTGCTGGGATAGGCGCAGCAGACCCCTGTGACCCCGAATTCGGGAATAAGCGTTTAAGAAGATGAATGAATAAATTGTTTAGTGTCCGTATTATGTTAATTGGTTTTAAATAAAACTTGAGAAGTGTCTTTTATTAATTAAAACATAGACATAGACTTTTATTAATTAAAACATAGACTTTTATTAATTAAAACATAGATTGTAAATCCCAGCAATTGAAAGCAAACACAAGGCCACGCATTATTCATTCCTTTATCTTTAATACCTGCTTTTTTCCTAATTTGGGGTTCTGCTGGAGCCTACCCCAGCCCTCTGAAGGCAAAAGTCAGGTAAGGTACACCATGGACAGGTTGCCAGTCCGTCACAGGGCCACAAACACACTTGTAATCACTCCTATTGGTAACTCAGAATCCTCAATAAAGGAAACAGAGTATCTGGAGTAAACCCTCAGAGAACATAAAGACTCTACAAACAATGGTGTCTACCCAGGAATGAAAACTAGATCTTCTCGATCACACATCATTAATTGAGTAAGTTCAGTTTAAATATGGAAATGATTAAGTTGAAAACTATTTATTGCCTCAAGAAAAGTCTTCATTGGTCTTTACTCTCTGTCCCATTTTCTGAAACTGAGAAAATAGCATTTTCATTAGCATTGAATATCCATATAAAAGAGAAACAATGGACTCTTTGAATAAGCACATGTATATAAGGGAATGTAAATTTGAATTTAAGGACAAGATTAAAGTCAAAATTAATCTATGTTAATAACAAATTCACTGTCCATAGAAGACCAAAAAAGTTTTGAAAAAGGAATGCTATAGTAGAAAAAATAATGATGAACTCACCAGAGTTTAACAATAAACCCCAACGTTTTAGTAGTCTGTGCCTTTGTGCCTCGATAGCTTTCACATCCTCAGTGGAAGGAGTCTCTAGAGGCCCAAGCGATGGAGCAGAATCTCCAGAGAGAGCGGCTGCTGTAGCTTGCACCATGTCATTGTCACAGCCCTTATTTAACAATGTACCACATTAAATATTCCAATATATTAAGCTACATTGTATATTTTTACATTCATAATATTGCAAATAATAGTTTTCTGTAATTTCGGTGCATTTTCTATTATCTGGGTACCAGATTAACATCTTTTGCTTTAAAGTAAGCCAACTAGAAAGTACAAATCCAACTATAATAAACCGTTATAAATAAATAAACTGTTGTTTAATAAAATGTAGAAGCAGATAAAAATGGGTCCTTTAAATCGTGAAACAGGTCAATACCTTACGATAACATACCTTAAGCAGTGCAAGAGCGGTGCCCTGCGCTACTCCTTGCAACAGACTGGTAAGCTGTGCCCAGACAGGCGCATTCAACCCACTACTGCCATCTGCTATGACCTGCAGTACCAAACTGGGATTGAACTCGTATGCTAAGGGCAGGAGCAGACCAAACACTGCAGCCATGACATTTGCACAGGAAAACACATCCTGAAATCAGAAGAAAAGATGAATCCTGTTTTACCAGCTTTTTTAATATGCAAAAGGAGACACAAACAAATAGACTAATAAAATTATCCTTTAATTGTTTTAAATAACTATTTTACACACCTTGTTAAGGCACAGGGGTACATGGTAGAGAGACTTCAATTCAGAAAGTTCTTTTCTGCATATCTGCACCAGCAGCACTTTCCTGTAGTAGTGAAGAAGTTATAATATAACATCTGCCATAGTGTAAAAAAGTTCATAGCAAACACACAGACAACATACAATACAAATCCCACCCATCATTAGCGTCTACTGGAACAACGTCATCTCCAACAAACAGCACCAAAATACTAAAATAAAACATATACAGAAAAGAGTGTGACAGTTTACAGTAATTTTATTAAAAATAACAATACTTATTAATCTTCAGTATCTATATAATCAGTACAATATTCTGTCCAAATGCTTTAAAGTTCATACCGTTCAGACAGGTTTTTGGCAAGCTCCACAGCACACTTTACAGATACAAACACATCAGGGACCACGACCAAGCCATTCCGCACCTGCCCATGATGGAGCATTAGAACTGTACATTTTTAGTTTTATAACAGCTCATGTTTTAGAAGTCGAAAGGCCCAATGTCTTTTAGGAGTTTAAATGACAAAAAAAAAAAGTCTTTTATCATAAAAATCTATGAACAATCATGCAAAATACAAAAAGAGAATAGATTTTAAACATTGATGAAAAAGTAAATATATTTTAATATTAAACCAGAGCAACGCAGTGGCATAACGGTCAGCACAATCGCCTCACAACAAGAAAGTCCCAGGTTCGATTCTCAGAGTTTGCATGTTCTTCCCGTGCTTGCGTGGGTTTTCTCCCACTGTCCAAAAACATGCAGACTAGGTTGCTTGGCAATCGTAATTTGGCCACAGGAGTGAATGTGTGTGTGTGTGTGTGTGCATGGTTTTTTTGTCTATGTGTGGCCCTGTGATGGATTGGCGACTCGTCCAGGGTGTACCCCTGCCTCCCGCCCCATGTGAGCTGGGATAGGCACCAGTAGCAGACCGCCATGACCCCGAATTAGGGAATAAGCAGGTAAGAAGATGAAAGTATTTAACCACTAACCTTTTTATAAATATAAATAAATATACTTTGTTAATGTGTAATTAAGTAGTTTATGCACACATGGATTAGAGTCAATATACCTCTTTCTTCTTGATTTTCTCCCAAATTGAAACAACATCCTGCATGCATTTTAAAGACTTCTCATCAGTCACATCCTGAAAATGTTTAGTCCTGTTGGCAAACAACATAATCAAATATTACACGGCTGTATTATTTTTAATGAATCATAGAACAAGTTAATGTAACTACATCTTTTTTTTTTAAATACCACATGATCAACGTTGCTTTCCTCACACGTTTGTCTGCAGAGTTAGTGAATATTTTGCTAATGTTATGATCTTTAACCTGAATATCTCTAACAAGCGGGCCTAATATGCATTAAACACTCATCTGAGATTTTCAAGATAAGAAGTGCAACATTATTGATATTCTAACAGCACGAATATTTATAACAATTGCCTAATTAAATTAATTCATAGCAAAACAAATGATTAAAAATACAGTATATTTCCAGTGAACACCTTGCACAAATGAATGGTCTAATATGAACATCTAAAATATTCACAGGTTAAAAGAAAAAAAAAACCATTGAAACTAAACAACATTTTACAGACACAAAAGAAAATTCGATAAAAGGTTACGGAATATAGACAGGGAATATAGACTGAGCTGTCACAGGTAACAAATAAAATAAAAATAGACTTACAATTACATCTGATTAGTGTTACAAACACAATATAAATATATCAACTATAATAACATTTAAAATGTCTTTACTTGCCAACTGCTGAAGGTGCTATTTACAAGTAATTATCAGTATAATTCAAGTCTTCTATGACTTAGATAAATAACCTGATTTTCTCTGCCTCCTCAAGATCCTTTGGTGATATTTCTCCCAGGCAAAGACAGGCCTTTGAAAGGGACTCCTTCTGTTCTTTAGAGACCAGTGCAGCTGTGCGCACAGAAGGTGCATCTCTAGGTAAGGGTTCAGGCCAGACAAGATGTTTAGTTGTCTCTTCTACCTGCTGTTTATCTTTCTCCTCTAGTCTGATTTGTTTGGTTCTTGGCTCTGGGACAGGGCAGACTAAAAAATAGTAATAAACAAATAGGTTTTTGCATGTCTTATCCTCTCCTATTTAACTGACACTTTTCTGTTATAATATTTTATTGTTCAATTATTTTACAAAATTGTTCTGATAAATAATGTTAAAAGCTGGAAGCTGGAATAATAAGCTGAAAGCATAAACGGAAAAAAAACTGAATCACTTATATACATATATACCCATTAGTCACTTTAATACTATATAATCTGTAATCCAATATAATCCCACTTTAATACTGAGTGATTTTGGTATCAATCCTTATACCCGCTACAAAAAAATGTTGTTATAACTTTTGACTTGCATTATTACTGTATAAAACAAAAAAATACCCATGTGTTTGAAACAACCCCAGTTCCTTTGGTGAACAGCTCGAACATTATGAACAGACTCAAGAGCACTGTACAGAGAAAAGATGCAATAGCATACAGATACATAAGATACACATGCTTTTCATATTAAAAGTAACATTTTTGCCTAATTATTTCAGATGCAAGCACGTTGTTTATCCTTGCAAAGTTTAAAAAAAAAAAAAAACCCCAGCAAAATCCACCTTTGACACGGTGGACCAATGTCCTTTAGTACTGGTGTGGGATCACCGAGCAGAGTATGTACAGTTTGGCAAACAGACTGCGCAAGGGATGTCAAGTTATATCCACCCTAAAACACAAAAACTGAAAAATTATGACATACTGATCAATGATCATAAAACACAACAATTTATTTAGGGTTACAGCAGTGTACATGCCTCTAAGACAACACACATCCTGCCCCCAGCCAGAGACATCAGCAGGTGGGTAAGATGGGCAAAAACCTCTGGAGAAGCACACATGTGACCCTAAAAAATGCATTATTCATCAATAATGTGACATTTTTACATGTTTTTTAACGGTAAAATATTTAGCAAATGAAATATTTAAAATCTAACAAAATATATGTATATTTGTTAAATAGTACAACATTTCAGGCTCATTTTATATCTGATAAACATGAAAAACCCTTTTTTAATGAACCCATAGGATTACACATGAGCAAAACAGGTCAGTTTTATAAACTTAATTTTAATTAATCAGATTATCCGGTTATTTTATGGCATACAATGAACGTTGATTATTACCCACCTCTGGATCTCCAATGGCGGAATCAAACCCTGCGCAGACAAACACCAGCTCAGGATCAAACTGAAACAAAACCATACCAAACTTCAGGTCATTCAACTGTTATGTTTCCACAAAATTTATATTCTGTTTCTTTTATAATAGTTACCTCATATGCAATAGGCAGGAGGACATGAAAAAAAGCTGAAAGGTAGTCACTATTGGTCATGCCCACCTAGGGGGAAACAACAGGGATTACAAAAAACTGAAATAAGATTTACTGGTCACAGATAAAAGTGGTGTCTTTATAAAAATGACAAATGCCCGATAAATTGTTTATCCTGTGCAAACTTTACATACGTTTGAATAGAATTAGTTTTCAAACATTGCTTAATATGGAAATGTAATTTATATTTATTTTACTAATCCTATTCAAAATATTCATCTTTACACTTGTTTAACAGTAGATTTAATATGAATTTTAGAAATGTTCTTCATGCTGGAGAGTTGTACCTTATTCCAGGGTAGGTTGATGTTAAAGCCAGTTCCTTTCCCTTTGCCTACACTGTCATAGTCAGATTCAGCAAGGTTAGGCCAAAATTGCTGATGCTCATAACGATGCCATGAGAAATAAAGGACACTGTGAGACAGAATAAATGGCAGACAATTAGGAGTTGAATGACCTTTGTTTGACTTTTAGCTCCGGATTTTGTAAACACATTACCTGGAATCCTCTTCAAAGCAATACTGCACTCCCTGTCCATGATGAATATCCCAATCCACAATCAACACTCTGAATACCAAAAAAAATCATCTCAGGCCACATTTTTGTGACAATTCCTGAATCTTTTACATGTCTGATGTCATAGTGTAATTCGTACCTGTTGAGTTTGTAATGTTGCTTGGCGTAGAGAGCAGCTATTGCCACATTGTTGAACACACAGAAACCATTGGCTTCAGACCGCTGGCTGTGATGACCAGGAGGTCTAAACACAACCCAAACCGGTATAATAACTTTCCCTTTCTTTTATTTTTTAAATATTTTTCCTATTGTGCAATTATACATTGTGTGTAGATAATATTAAGATGACTTTTTAACATTCTGTCAAACGTCTACAGATACCCTATAAAGTTGCCCCATAAACAAAATAGTATGTTTAAACTAGAAAGAAAAGGGAAATAGATTCAATTTTTGTCACATACATGTTTATACACAGTACAACAAATAGTGAAATGTTTTCTTCGCATATCCCCATCTTTAGTAAGTTTGGGGTCAGAGCGCAGGGTCAGCTATTGTACAACGCCCCTGGAGCAGGAAGGGTTAAAGGTCTTGCACAAGGACCCAAAGGACCCAACTTGAGCCTAGTCTTCCTTGGCTGTGGTGGGGCTTGAACCCAGGTCATCCTGGTCTACCGATAGACAACTCAGCACCTTAACCATTGAACCATTGATCCTACTTTATGAAATGAATATGTATATACATATACACACGATACAAAATAACCCAAATAATTTTCCAACGGTTAAGGTGTTGGACTAATACCGGCCTTTGAATCGCACCTCTACCAAGCAACCACTGTGAGCCCTTGAGCAAGGCCCACAACCCACAATTGCTCAGTTGTAAAAAAGAGACCAAATGTAAGTCGCTCTGGATAAGAACGTCTGCCAAATGCCAAACTGCAACTGTATATCCACATATGCATTTTATAAAAATATTATTCCAGAATTAGTCAAACTCCTATAATTAAATCAAAACTTTGCAATGTGGCTAAATACATTTTCCTATTTAGACAGAATCGTCCTAATGAGATTAGACACGAATGTTAAGTCAGGAGGTCTGGGGTGCAGTCTCCGGTTTCCACCCACAGTCAAAAAACATGTACATTAAGTGTGTGTGTGTGTGTGTGTGTGTGTGTGCCTGTGTGTGTTTGGTTATTTGTCTATGTGTGGACCTTCAATTTAAGGAATATTTAATTAATGGATAATTCATAAACAAATGAATGAATATTTGACAACAATATGGGGAGTTTAAAAGTACCAGAAGTTGTTAATAAACTTGATTGGTGTATATTTTAGGCAGTTGTTGCATAAAGTAGATGATGACATATGGCACACAACTTTGACACTTACCTTACAAGAGCCATTCCATTCCTCAATTTCCCGGTCATAATGTTGTCCACCAGCTGCAGCACACCACCAACTGCCAGTTTGGCACAGTAATAGATGTTCTACAGGTATGACAAGTATAATGGTGTCAAACAGAAAAAAATAAAATTACAGCTGCTGGTGTCCTGCAGTATTGTGGCTTACTGGATGAAAATAGACATCACCATACTGCTGAGTGAAGGTGAGCAGATCCTCCAAAGTCATATGTGGGGTTTGGCTCACTGCATCAAGATATTCTTTACTAAACACAAAAGAAAAATAAATCTAATAATGATCTTGATAATGTCCTTCACTGTTAGATATACTACAATATTAATTAACTATTTATAGACATTTAAAAAAAAAAATCCAAAAAACACTGAAAAAAAATCACAGACATGATAGCTAAGTAATTAAAATGTTGGACTGCTGTTTGGGAAATCGGGTTTCCTTGAAAAGTCTACAGCATCAGTTAACATTTGAGTTTCAACTGGTCCCTTAAAAATAAGATAATCAAGGACTGTACTGTTTGAAATACTGTCTTTGCATCATTTTGACAGCAGATTTTAATTGAGTTTTTGTCATAGTCAATATAATTTAAATTTTTAGTTTTAGTCATATTATAGTCAAAAAAATTATCATCTGCTTTGTTTCAGTCTAGACTTTTAGTCGACCAAAAGTAAAATATTCATTCATCTTCTTATCCGCTTATTCCCTAATTTGGGGTTACAGGGTCTCGTGGGACCTATCCCAGTGCACATAGGGCGAGAGGCAGGGGTACACCCTCGACGTGTCGCCAGTCCATCGCAGGGAAACACATAGACAAACAACCACATTCACTCATATGGACAATTTAGAATCACCAATAGACCTAATCTGCATGTTTTTAGACTGTGGGAGGAAACCGGAGTACCCAGAGGAAAACATGCAAACTCCGCACAGAAAGATCCCCGGCCCGTGAATTGAACTCTGGACCTTCTTGCTGGGAGACGACCGTGCTAACCAATACGCCACCACGCGGCCCTGACATAAATATATATTGTTTAAACTTTGTGTAACTAATATTGTAGCGGGCGGCGCAGTGGCGCAGTAGATAGCATGGTCGCCTCACAACAAGAAGGTCCCGGGTTCGATTCCTCCAGGTACTCCGGCTTTCTCCCACAGTCTACTACTCCTCTTGTGGTGAAGACATTATCAAATATATAAAAACATTAAAACTGTAAATACTTAAATTTTCAACCAACACACAATTAAATTATGCCTTAAAACCCTAACAGCATTTGGAAATAATACATTGATTTTAGATGATGTTTAATCTGGGTCTATTTTCAGTGGTCTTCGTATTGCCTTCTTAAACAAGATTGATTAACATTTTGATGACTGATTGGTGAACTGAAAGGGTTAAGTATGCGGACATGGCGCTATACTCACACGCTAAAGAGAACCATGAGTGAACCACAAATATGATGCAGAGCTTCAAGTGAACAAGGAAAATTCATTTACAAACCTTATCCCAACTGTCACCATTTCATCATATTCCACCAGTGGGTGGAAACCAGAGTACCTGGAGTAAGTCTACGCAAGCATAGGAAGAACATGCAATGTTAACCAAAAAGCCCCTGTGCTGCCCCACCCAGAGTATAGAATTCAATCATTCATTTATCTTCTTACTCGCTTATTCCCGAATCCGGGGTCATGGGGGTCTGCTGCGCCTATCCCAGCACACATAGGGTGAGAGGCGGGGGTACA
>JAOTRA010000008.1:1303710-1316989 GCA_026260255.1 Pseudolaguvia tuberculata | reverse complement strand
ATATAATATAAGGAAAATATATATACATACACGCACACACACATTTCAATTTTTTTTTTATACTTGTAAATGAATCTGCAGAATTTGCTGTTTAATAGATGGAATTACTTACTATAATACTTCATACTAAAAAGAGTTACTATTATAACTGATCATATGAACCTTAAATATAAATTTGTGTTTATATAGTTAGAATTTTACAAATACCTTTTAAGCTAAGTGTATTTTAATTAACGAACAAGTGAACTTAATGATTTTGTCTGTTAGTGTCTTTAAAAGTTGACAGACCACTTTATGTTTATAGTTATTGATCCAAAAACATTTCTGCATGAAGGTACTGTGTAAACAACAGGAAGACCAACAGTGATCATTAATGCCCTGTTGTTAAGGTGCATGCACACATACACTTTGGTGACCAGGTTTCGATTCCGGCTCAAACATCAATTCTGCCCCAATCACCTTGTTTCATGTCTTAAGTCCAAGCTAAAAAAGGGATAGGATATTAAAAAAGTGGTGTCAGGTTAATGTATCAACACTGATGACATCGAACCTTTCCTAAAACTGAATTCTGAGACATGTTAGTGTTTAAACAGAAAAAACAAATAATTGGGTAAAACCCATATTTGGGCAGTCACAGAGCCGGCCTGCACTACCTATTATTCTCTTAAAACATTTTCACCGCCTCTGCTCCCAGGTAGCCATTTTGTCTCAAAAGTCATTTCAAAGCCTGAAAGCAGCAAAAAAAGCTTAACACAACCATAATATTTACCACGAAGCTCAGAGGCAGAATGTGAGCCAGTGATTGGACCCTAAATAAATGTGTGACAAACACACAACACTGTAAAATACAACATGGAACTAAATGTCCTTTTTCGTAATTGCAATCGGATAAAAAAAAAAAAAGCATTTTTAAAGTCATTATTCAATGCCTCGATTTCCAGTCATGCAGTCCGAGGTTTCAGGTCAATGGAAGTGTGGGATGACTTGGAAATGCAGATTGTCCAACTCTTCTTTACACGAGGACGAAGTAATTGACTAGAAATTGGTATTGGGGCAGCACACTGGCAGAGTGGTTCGCACTTGCCTCACAGCAAGAAGATTCAATACCTGTGCAAGCGCCTTTCTATATATAGTTTACATGTTCTTCCCGTGTTTCCAAGTGTTTACTTTTGGTATTCCGGTTCCCTCTCCCTGTCCAAAACCATGTATGTTAGGTTGATTGCTCCTAGGAGCAAGTGTGAATGTGTTTGGTCTTGTAATGGACTGTTGACCAGGTGATTCCAGGTTGTACTTCTCCCGATGTTCACTTTTTCAGAGATCGCTGGAATAGAGTCCAGTAGATCCCTATGAAGATAAGAATGTGTAGACATTGGGAGTTGGTAGCTCAGGTGTTTGAAGTGATGAACAGGAAAAGACGGCAAATTAGAAGAATCTGCAACATCCCCAAAATGGCTATGTGGACAAAAAGACTAGGAAAAAAATAAAAAATAAATAAATAGTGTACTAACCAAAGGGGCATGGAAGGGGTAAAAATATTGACTGTAGAAAAGGGAATTAGAAGAGGAATATTTGACTTTGTAGACACCAGTTTTGATGTAGCTGATGATGGCGATGGAGATGACCGTAGACACTGGTATTAAAAGTTCAAGCATAGACGTTTGGATTGGAGGGGAAAAGGCTAAATTCAAATGGTTTGTAAAAAGGATGACTGATCCGATTTGATAGCTGTGCTTAGTGGAAGATGCAGGCATATTTTCTCTGAGTCACTGACGTCCATGGTATTGGATGAAGATGAAGGCGAAGACAGTTTTTCTCTGTATCTATGACCGCAGAAGTCAGTACTGAAAGGAGATGACCGAGTTAACTTTGTAAACGTGGTAAGAGCGGTTCCAAAAAACCCGTGTGAAATAGTTGGTGTATGGAGAGTAGTTCATCTTGATCTCCTGACAGAATCGGCCATGCTTGGAGAAGGTGTAAATTTCCCCTTTGTCATGAAGCACCTAGTAATGAACAGATTTATATTTAAAAAAAAAAAGGTATTAATCCAGAGTTTACATTGTTGTCTAATTTGTATATTTATTAAATCTTTATTTGTGGAAACACAAAGCATTTAATTAATTAGCTGGTGCATGAGTGTGATTTGACGTACATGGCCGTTGGCGTAGTCAAGCAAATCTTTGATCCTGCAGCCTCTGACGGGACTCATCTCGTTACAAAGCTCCTCTTCAATGATGACATAAGTCGATTTCTGAGCAGTTAGTAGCTTGTAGACATCCTCGGCAGAGCGCATAGCGTACACCTGATACGTCTGTAACCAATCACACACCACCAAAACGAAAACGCATAAGGGGGAAAATGTACATCTAATTATTCGGTTTGTTATCATTTTCACATATTTATCATGCAGCTGAACTTTGAATCTTTGATTGGCTAGGCTGTGAAGTTAGGACAACCTTCAGGAAATGCCACCAGTCAGCCAACAGGCCATCTCTAGATAATATTTTCTCTATGAGTGAAACCTTATTTTTAAAATAAAAATACAGTTAAATAATGGCATACAATAGTAAGCTAGCGTTTAAAAAGACTGCTGCAATTTCCTTTACAGTCCTGACAAGAGCCGTTTTCATTTCAGCGAATGTGCATGTTCAGGCAACTCTGCACCAACCTAAAAACAGAATCTTAATCGGTCGTACTTTACAACTGCGCGCATGTGCGTGTATGCCTTTTTCCACCCTGGCCTTTATTTAAAGAGTGAGACTGTAGATGAGCTCTCCTATAAGGAAATGCTCCATTAATACTAGCACATGTGACATTCAAGCAAAGGCTAGTTGAATGCCTCTTAAGTCAGCAGATGGAAAATTGACTCATCTGTCAACCCACCCATCTGTCAATCCATCCATCCATCCATGGAAACATTTTATGAGTAAAAGTACTGAAATGGAGAGAGATAGTGAGTTCAGAGAAAGAAAAATACTTACACTTTCGGTCCTGTGCAGCAGGCTGAGGTCTGCATAGAGTGGGAGACTGGTGACCGGTAATCCGGTGCACACCTTTAACATTCCTGAGAGTGTAGGACTTGCAGAAAATACAGCAGAGAGCGGGGCATGACTCCTAACAAAGAGATAAAGAGAAAGACTAGAGAAAAAGGCTTGAAAGACAGGCTAGAACTGAGGCTGCAGAAACTTCAGCATCGATTTTAAAATTTGTACATCTGCAACTAGATATTTGATCTGCTCTGCTCATCACCTGTCCAATACAATCCCAAAAGTGAAGCATGGCTGTGGCAATACCAAGCTGTGGGGGTGTTTTTCAGCTACAGGGACAGGACGACTGATTGCAATTGAGCGAAATATAGGGATATCCTGGATGAAAATCTTCTCCAGAGTGCTCAGTACCACAGACTGGGCCGAAGGTTTCCATTCCAACAAGATAATGGCCCTAAGCACACAGCTAAAACAACGAAGGAGTGGATTCACAACAACTGACTGTACTTAAACGGTTCAACCAACTGGAGAGGATCTGCAAGAGGAATGGCAGAGGATCCCCAAATCCAGGTGTGAAAAACTTGGTGCATCCCAAAAAGACTTATGGCTGTATTAGATCAAAAGGGGATTTCTACTAAATACTGAGCAAAGGGTCTGAATACTTAGGATATATGATGTTATATTTCAGTTTTTCTTTTTTAATAAAACAAAAATGTCAACAATTCTGGGTTTTTGTGTCAATATGGGGTGGTGTGTACATTAATAAGGAAAAAAATTACTTCATTTATTTTAGCAAATAGCTGCAATATAACAAACAGTGGAAAAAGGTAAAGAGGTCTGAGTAGTTTCTGTACCCCCTGTATATAGAGTAAAGTCTATACAGAGTTATTTTAAGTTTCATTATTCAATTTCTGTATCTAAATCTTCAGAAAAATTTTATCATTTACAACTTCGTTCTAATGTGTGTATTTTTATGCAAAAACATCTTTGTACAAAATCTTTAATTCTAAAAGTACCATATTTTCTGGACTATAAGCCGCTACTTTATTCTTAGGTTTTGAACCATGCGGCTTATACAAAGGTGCGGCTATTCTGTGGATTTTATTTCAACAAATAGGGGCGCGCTAACCAGAATTAGAATCAATTCAAAGAAAAATAGACTACGCTACTTTTTATTTAGCAGATAGAACACGCACGACAAATTACTAACTGGTAATTATTTTCAAATCTTCGCCCCTTCAACATGGAAACCACATGAAGAAGTGACAAGTGGTGAGAAGTCTTTCACAAAAACCGGCCGCATGCGAAAAGCATCTTTTTCTGATGTCTGTCTGTGGATCCTAACAGCGTGGAGTGCTGGGAAAGAATCCACAATCACCAACGGGTTCCCAAAGGCTGGACTGCTACGCAAAGAGAGCAGCGCACCTTCAGAGCTAACTTCACCGGAGGACGACAGTGACACGGAGCGCGAGACCGATGGAGACAGATGTGACAAAGTGCTTCTGAGGCTGTTCAACTCCGACACTGAAGGATTTGGATCATGGGTTTCAGCGAAGATGATTAAAGTGACTTGTGGTTTCAAACACATGAGAAATTAAGGTAAATAAATACCAATTATTTTCTCTTGGTTCCATTTTAATCAGCACAGGTGCTGCCACTTTAAAAGGCACTGTTTGGAAAGAATCTGTTCAGTTACATACAGGTACATTTTCAATATAAAATAGTTCTGTATATGAAGCAAATATCAAATTTTTCAATACAGATATCTGCGGCTTATAGCCCAGTGCGGCTTGTATATCTTTTTCTTTTTTTTTCAAAAAATAGAGCGGATGCAGCTTATATACAGGTGCGCTCTATAGCCCAGAAAATATGGTAGTCAATTCTTTTCATATTAAGTCTACTGAAAAACTAAATATGCTCAAGATAAACTCAGGTCAAGGTCATTTGAGGTCACCCAATACAGTTACTGTTACAGTGGAGCAAAAAAGTATTTAGTCAGCCACCAAGTGTGCAAGTTCTCCTACTTAAAAAGTTGAGTGAAGCCTGTAATCATCATCATATGTATACCTCAACCATGAGAGACAAAATAAAGGGGGGGGGAATAACTGATTTTTAAAGGATTTATGTTGGAAAATATGTATTAGCTCAATAAAATAAAGTTTATCTCCATACTTTGTTACATTACCCTTTGTTGGCAATGACAGAGGTCAAGCGTTTTCTGTAAGTCTTCACAATGTTTTTACACACTGCTGCTGGTATTTTGGCACATTCCTCCATGCAGATCTCCTATACAGCAGTCATGTTCTGGGGCTGTCGCTGGGCAACACGGACTATCAACTCCCGCCAAAGCTTTGTGTGTATTTGATAAATTGCCCCATTAATTTTTTCCTTTAAATGGATCAGTCGCCCTGGTCTCTTTGCAGAATAACAGTATCAAAGCATGATGTTTCCACCCTCATGCTTCACAGTAGGTATGGCGTTCTATGAATGCAACTCAGCATTCTTTCTTCTACAAACACGATGTGTTTTGTTACCAAAAACTTTATTTTGATTTCATCCGACATGACATTTTCCCAGTCCTCTTCTGGATACTCTAAGTTCTCTCTAGCAAACTTCAGACGGGCCTGGACATGTACTGGCTTAAGCAGGGCGACAGGTCTGGCACTGCAAGATTTGAGTCCCTCTCAACAGGTCATTCACTGGGTCCCCAGTGTGGTTCTGGGATTTTTGCTCAACGTTCTTGTGATCATTTTGACCCTACGGGGTGAGACCTTGCATCAAGGGAGATTATCAGTGGTCTTGTATGTCTTGGCCATAGCATGGTTAAGAGGCGTCTTTTATACAGATAACGAGTTCAAACAGGTGCCTTAAACACAAATAACGAGTAGAGGAAAGAGGAGCCTCTTACAGGTCTGTGAGAGCCAAAAATCTTGCTGGTTTGTAGATGACCAAATACTTATTTTCCACAATGATTGGCAAATAAATTATTTAATAAATCAGCCAATGTGACTTTCTAATTTTTTTTTGTCTCTCATAGAGGTCTCATTTTTTAAAGTGGAAGAACTTGCAGAGTTGATGACTTTTTTGCCCTTCTGTTGAGTAGTGAAGATGACATTTTAGAATTGTTCAATTGTTTATAAACTGTTCTCTAATTTCGATCTCCAGTGTGTTAAGTAATATTCTAGTTTTCTGTGATACTGAATTTAGGGCTTTCATTAGTTGTCAGCTATAATCCTCAAAATTAAAAGAAATAAACACTTGAACTACATTAGTCTGCGTATGTGCATCTACGTATTATACAAGTTTCACTTCTTGAATGGAATTATTGAAATAAAATCAACTAATCAATAAATCATTTTGCAGATATTCAAATTATATGACTGACTGACTATCTATCTATCTGGTTGCAGTGCTGTTTAAGTCTCTATTAAACACTATTTATTTATTATAGTTAAGTATGAGTGTTAGCAGCGCCTAAAAGACAGTTAGCGCTTACCGAATCCAGTTCATCAGGTCCACTGTATCAGGATCATAAAACTCCTGTATCTCTGTAAGCTCTGACAGCACCCGTGGAAAATACTGCAGAAGAAATGGCACTTTTACTCACCAACACACATAACTTAAACGTCAGTAGAAAATCAATCAGGAAGAACTAATGTAGATCCATCCACCCAACTACCCATCCCTATAAAACTAAATGAGAGCTTTATCTCTAGCAAACTTACCTCTCTCCATAAACTGAAGCCAATGATGGTCGGCACTGCGGTGCTTAGAATGAGTGCCTAATAAAAAGAAAATGTTACTATCAAGCAACCACCCTATCAATCAACAATTCACCTCGGCTGTCCATCCTTCTAGTTATCCAGGAAATAACCCATTACAAGCGAACTGATAAAACACAAAGTAATCCACACTTCAGTCATTCACTATACATCTAACACATCAACCACATCCCAAGGACACACCCATAAACATTAAAGATACTACCTACTTAGACAAAATCCACCCAATTATTTATCAGCTTACCATTATCTACACACCCCTTCATTCATTTTCTAACCTGCTTATTCACTAAATCGGGGTAACGAGGGTCTGTTGGAGCCTATCCCAACGTACAACTTGGACAGCTAAGACAAATAAGCTAAAGCTAATAAACAGCTTTTTAACACTATGTATGCGTCAGTAACTCCTAATGGTCAAACATCCCAACCCTGTACCCCAACCATCAAATCTCATAATTTATCCATTTATCCTCCTAGTGGTCAAATCTCCCAACCCTGTACTCCAACCATCAATTCTCAATTTATTCATGTGCCATCCTGGTGGTCCAGATTTATTTTGTCACATTTCACTGTATCTTGTTCTGTGTATAATCATGTATGTTTTTCTACGCATACCCTATCTTAGTAAGTCGGGGGTTAGAGCACAGGCTCAGCTATTGCCCCTGGAGCAATTAAGGGTTAAGTGTCTTGCTCAAGGACCCAACAGTGACAGTCTTGAACCCAGGTCTTCCTTGCCGGTGGTGAGGCTTAAACCTGGGTCATCCTGGTCTTCCGATTAACAACTCAGCCAACAACTGAGCCACCACTGCCCTTACCCTGTACCCCAACCATCAAATCTCAATTTATCCATGTGCCCTTCTAGTAGTCAACTTCCCAACCCTGCTCCCAACCATCAAATCTTATAACTCCTACATGAACTCTCCTAAATCAAACCTATCAACTATCCAAATAATCAACTCTCATAACTAACTTATGTTACTCCTAATGGTCAAACCTCCCAACCCTGTACCCCCAACCATCAAAACTCAATGCATCCATGTACCATCATAACCTTGTACCCTTCACCTTCACAATCTTCCTAACCATTTTTAAAACTGCACTTTACCATCTAAACACCTCCCAACACACTGCTGATTTTAAAATCTTGTTAATTACCAATAAAGCCCGGTTTAGCACCTCAGTACTGGTAATACCTAAAATAGATTTAACTTCAGGTGGTCTGCCGGACAACAAGAATGTCCTGGGTTCAACTCCTGGGCCGGTGATTTTTCTGTGCGGAGTATGCATGTTCTCCGTGTGCACGGGTTTCCTCCGTGTACGGTTTCCTCCCACAGTCCAAAAACATGCAGATTAGGTCGATTGGTGATTCTAAATTGTCCATAGGAGTGAATGTGTATGTGAATGGTTGTCTATGTGTTGACCTGAGATGGACTGGCAACCCGTCCAGGGTGTACTTTTGCCTCCCGCCCTATGTGTGCTGGGATAGGCACCAGCAGACCCCCGTGACCCCAAATTAGGGAATTAACGAGTAAGAAAATGAATGAACTTCAGGCGGTAGATCTTTTTCTTATTTAGTACTCAAACTATGAAATAATTTACCAAACACTGTTCAGGAGGATTTCCCAGTTTAAAACTAGATCAAAAACCCAAATTTTACACAACACAGTTTAAAAGGAACCAGGAACATTTCCAATAATACACAGTGTATTTGTTTATTGTAAATAGAAAGGCATCTTCGCTAATATGTTTTTTTATTTCCTATTTCAAGCTCAAAGTCACTACCTGATCCAGACTGTATCCAGACCAGTAGATCAGAACTTGGACACAATAGGCCAGAGTTTCACTTATTTCCTATACCATGGAAACTTTGCTGCTCTATACAATAACCTGGTCAACAGAGAACTGACACCACCCTGCGACCCCCACCCACTTTCTTTCAAGGTTAATATTTTATGAGTTTTAGTTCTCTTGCTGTTGTAACCTTTGGATTGCATAGTTGGGGACTCATACAGATGTTTTAGTGATTCTGTAAAGCTACTTTAAGACAATTAAAAGTTGCTATCGTGGACTCTAACGATGCATCCTCTCGACCTTTCTTCCACTCACCAGTACTACAGGGTGAACAGACTTAAGTCTGATCCACTTGAACACAGTCATCCAAAGCTCCGGTGAACACACACCAAATGCAGTAAACATACACACATACGGGGTCCAAAGATATTTCATCCTGCAAACACAGAAACAAACATGCAAAAGTCATGTCAGCAACACCAACAATTCAATTAGGTGAATTCTAAATTTAGAATGAAGCGATTTCTCAAAAAAAAACATGACAATTAAAAGGCACCTGCTCTTATGCAGCTCAACTAGATCATAAAAACTAAAATTACTCTATTTAAAAGGTTGGGATATTGTGTCATAATACAAGTGATACAAAAAACAGAAAATCACAAAAGAGCTAAAACGACTAACAAAGAGAATGTGGTAATAACAAATAGTAAAGATACCATATACCATCAAAAAGGGAAAAATCTGCCCCACCAAAAACAATAAAATGTAATAGATTAGCAGCGACTAGTGAAATATGCAATAGATTAGCAGCAAGTCTCACACAGTTTAGACTGAAGGCAGAAGGTTTGGACTCTATAGTGGCTTTTATTGGCCAAGATTGTGCCTGAATACTGCCAAAATTTGTGGTCACCTGACCATGATTTTAAACATCCTATTCCAGATTTATTTCCATTTTGCTACTGGTAAAGCTCACATTCTTCTAGTAAGACTTTCCAGTGCAATGTGAATTTTGAACGTGTGCTATCTCTTAAAGGTCTCTCAGTGGGTTCAATTCTCGTGCCAAAGATCTTTCTGTGCAGAGTTTGCATGCCCTCCCTGCGCTTGCGTGGATTTATTCGAGATACTCCAGTTTGTTGCCACAGTCCAAAATCGTGTACATTAGGTTGATTCTAAATTGTCCATAGGAGTGAATGTGTGTGTGGTTGTTTGTCTATGTGTTGCCCTGAGATGGAATGGCGACCTGTCCAGGGTGTACCCCTTGCCTCCCAATGTGCGCTGGGATAGGCACTAGCAGATCCCTGTTACCCTGAATTAGGGAATAAACGGGTAAGAAGATGAATGAATAAAAGATATCTCTTCATTCAGCTTGAACAGTACTAGTGAGATCAGACATTAAATGTTATATAAGGAGACGTCACTTCCCACGATGAAGAGATAATGTATTCGTGCGACATACAAAAACAATCTAGACAACTGTGGGTTTCCATATTTGTAAACAGTTTGGAGAGGAACCACATACTTATAGATTTGAATAACTGTTTTTCAGTTTCATGCAACATTGCTGTTCCTACAAAAACGATCAGGCAAATAGAAATCATTTGCAAAAGTCATACAAAAAAAATGGAGTCAATATCGTGACATACAGCAAACAGTTTACATAATTACAACATTAACTGCATCTTCTTCCATAGTGAAAAAGGGGTGAGGCTACCAGTTGCTGACTGTCTGACAAAACTACATTGAACAAGACATACTACAAATGTTTTTAGGCCACATTAATAAATATAACAGTGCCATGTTACCTGCCAACATCAAGGATAGGACTAATATTTTTAAGTTGGATGTCTTATTATTCTAGCACTGGTAGTGGTGTTGTAGTTCATGTTGATAAATAGCAGCAGCACTAAGGTGTAAATACCCCTGAAAAAGCATGGCCAGAGTTCCAAACAGCAGCGTGTGGAACACATGGTAGATCACCTCTGGCCGTTCTCCAATACGACCCTCCTCCATCTGCATGCTGCCGCTTGCTCGCTCACCACTGTGCACACAAAACACATGAACAGAAATAACTGAGCACAAACTCTGCAGACCTTTGGATTTACATTCCTACTGCAACATTTTGCCAAGACCATTAATAAAGAACAAGATATCACATAAAACATGTTCCTACAAACCAGACCAAAAATATACACCTCCATACACTCTAGAGCTTCACATACAACAAATACTTCCCTGTTTGTACATTAGTTTCCTGTTGCACACTAATTATTTAATTCTGTTTCATTTATTATCAGTCTGAAAGATGAAAATGATTGTATTCTCTTTATTTATAACCTTTTAACGGACAATATCAGGAGTCGTACTTGGAATATGGATTTTTCCCTGACTGGTGATTCCCACACATCAAGCTGGCTTTGCATAATATGCAGCATCTGGCTCTCTAATTGACTGTTTAGTTGAATTTGAAAAATGTAATAAGGGGGAAGGGGTGGTCTAGTGGTTAAGGTATTGGACTGCTAACCAGAAGATTTGGGGTTCAAATAAAAGTTAGGGTCACTGGGTTTCTGAGCAAAACCTGTAATCCCCAATTGGCCAGTTATAAACATGAAATAAATGTTACTCTAAATAAAGGTCCTGGCCAATTTGGCGTATCAATGTTTAATGCTGCAAAATTTCTTGTTAATTCTGCTGGTAGAGAGTTTAATAACCTCTGGATTTACATTTCTGACATCATTCATTCATTTTCGTACCTGCTTATTATGTTTAAAGTGATGTACAAGTTTAACCATTTTTTTATTTCACTGTAACTTTAAAAAAAAAAATTCTGAGGAAACCTGAGTCTTCTGTAGATGGTCTGTATGACTGACAGCATGCAGACAAGCAGTACCAGCAGATAAAAAGGCAGAACTGAAGCCTGTGTGAGACGTAAGAAGAAATCCTGACCTGGAGCCTGGAAACCATCCTCACACAACAACAGGTTGGGAATGAAATCTCTGGAACGATATTCACACAAAGGACACAGCGAATAATGTATTAATAATGATAAAACACCAGTTCCTGGAGGCAGAAGAGGAACTGGAGGTTTTCACTCACGTGGTGGAGTTTAAGCCGAATCTGATCTCCAGGAATTTTAAGATGGAATCACTCTGATTGACTGGGAAAATTTGCTAGAAATAAAAAAGGACAATGTTGGTGGGATATTAAGAGCTATGAAACAAAAATGCTCTTAAAGTTAACTGTTATTTTTTTAAGCAATTAATACTATACATAAATGTTGCTGTTTAAGATGTTAACAACAACCTTTCAAGCACCAAATTCAAACTCAAAGCATGACATGTAAAATTATATTGCAACCTTCAACGGATTGGGCGATGCAGTGTCGTAGTGGCTAGCTACGTTCATCTCACAAGGCAAGGGACCTTTCTGTGCGGAGTTTGCAAGCTCTCCCTGAGCTTGCGTAAGTTTCCTACAGGTACTCCAGTTTCATCCCACAGTCCAAAAACATGTACATTAGGTCGATTGGTGATTCTAAATTACCTATAGGAGTGAGTGTGTCTAAGTGGTTGTTTGTCCATGTGTGGACCTGTGGTGGACAGGTGACCTGTCCAAGGTGTACCCATGCCTCTCGCCCTATGTGAGCTGGGATATAATTTCCATTATAGTATAAGACTATAAAATAGTTATTTTGTCAGGATGCTAAGGGATTTTAACAGCTATTTTATTAGGAAAGTTACAGCTATCCAATGTAAGATGTCTGAACATGTTTATTATGTGTAAAATAAAATGTGTCGCAAAATACTTTTACATGTTGTGCAATAACATGTCTCGTCCATTTTTTTAACCACATTACAGCTGTATTAAAAAAGCATCATTATCTCATTAGCTACTAATTATCTCATAAGTCTGACCTTAATCAAGTAATTGAGGGTGATGCTGGCAGTAAAGACCAAGTAAAGATGCAGTGCGATCTTCATCAGTCTCGCCACCAGAGGGCCGATCTTCATTTTTTGCTAGATACAAAAAAAATTAGCTTAATAAACAATAAAACAGACATCTCTGACCACTAATTTTCAAATTTGTGTTTTATTTTCATCTGGAATTTTCATACCGGATTGGTCGTGGCCAGGGTTAAGAAAGACTGCCACATGTACTGTTAGCCAACAGGGTACCGGTGGAATTTGGGCTACAGTTGGCCAAAGGAGGAGAAGGAGAGGAGTAAGATGTCTAAAGAGACGACAGGCGAAGGAGAAGTGTAGGAGAGTGGAGGTTAGGGTGGGTACTTTCAATGTTGGTACTACGACTGGTAAAGGGAGAGAGTTAGCGTACATGATGGAGCGTAGAAATGTGGATAGGTTGTGTGTTCAGGAGACCAGGTGGAAGGCGAGGAACATTGGTGGTGGATTTAAACTGTTTTATCATGGTGTAGACGGAAAGAGAAATGGTGTAGGTGTAATACTGAAGAAAGAGTACACAGAGTGTGGTGGAGGTGAATAGATTGTCTGATAGGGTGATGAAAGTGAGCCTGGCAGTTGAGGGTGTGATGATAAATATAATCAGTGTTTATGATCCGCAAGTAGGTTGTGAGATGGAGGAAAAGGAAAGATTCTGGAGGGAGTTAGATGGAGTGGTAGAGAGTGTAGCTAGACATGAAAAATTGGTGATAGGAGCAGACTTCAATGGTCATGTTGGTGAAGGGAACAGAGGTGATGAGGAGGTGATGGG
>JAOTRA010000008.1:1255657-1274896 GCA_026260255.1 Pseudolaguvia tuberculata | reverse complement strand
CTCTCTCTCTCTCTCTCTCTCTCTCTCTCTCTCTCTCTCTCTCTCTCTCTCTCTCTCTCTCTCTTTCTCTCTCACACCCACACACACACTTTCCAGTGAACCGCTGAACTGTTGCTAGCAAATAAATATAAAATGGACAAAATGTTAGGTTTATTGTTTCTAATCAGGTAAGCAGAATTATTCTGAATCCTTTGTTAGTATTTTATTCTTTTGCAGTGACATTTTATAATTTATTCTAATAGACAATTGCTTTGAATCTATTCATTATTTGCTTTTATCATTTATTGTTAGTTAATCATATATAATCATATATAATGTTATTACTAAAAATTGTTTAGCTACACACTATTCTTGTTAAAATATTTTTTTATTTTTGTGGGTGTTTTTGATGTTTTGATGTGGTTTTGAATCCCATTAAAT
Organism: Pseudolaguvia tuberculata; assembly: GCA_026260255.1. Classification (NCBI taxonomy): domain Eukaryota; kingdom Metazoa; phylum Chordata; class Actinopteri; order Siluriformes; family Sisoridae; genus Pseudolaguvia; species Pseudolaguvia tuberculata. Next base: position 1,274,476 of record JAOTRA010000008.1, on the reverse strand, counting down.
ACCTTAGTAAAATGTTATTTATATTTAAACCTGATGCAAGTAAAGTTATTAATTTAAAAAAATTACTTTTAACATTTACATAATAGTATGATTAGTAATAAAAAAAATAATCTGAATCTTTATTCACTCTACAATTACACGTTTGGTGTAAACAGAACAGGTTTTGTTTGTCAGTTTTGTGAAGGTAACAGAAAACCAACATAAGAAGATAAGTCCAGAAAACATCACCTGGATTCTGGATCAGCTTCTGGACGGTTATGACAACCGGCTGAGGCCTGGATCAGGAGGTGGGTTTTTTCACTAGTAAATCATCAGTAGCACCAGCATGAGTGTACATTCTTCTGTGATTGTTTTATTTGTTTAACAATTTTCTAATTTTCTTACACTTATTATGATATATAACAGTAGATATATGATTGAGATGTTTGAAACTTATCTTAAACAGAACAGTGTACCTAGAGCTTAATTTCTTACTAGGACGTCTGAGACACAGATTATTTGTGAGTCTGGTTATCCACAAATAAGGGTGAGGGTGTAGAAGGCAATTTGCCTGCTGCCGTTGTTGGTTTACCGCCCTCTGTAGTCGGAACTCTCCCAAGCTCGTGCACTGCTACTCTACTAAAGGTGCTGCAGAGGGTTCTCCAGACCAGGGGTGTGAGACACGTAAATGAGCGAGTGAGGTCTGTGCACACTAGGATAGGAGAAACTTGTTCCACCGATTTTGTTCGTATAATAGGACAATAGCTACCGGCCCAACTCTTGGTTCAGCCGCTCTACTTGCCCGTTGGATTGCCGGTGCTAACTTGAGGACAAACTTACGTTAATATTAAGCCATTTACAGATCTCTGACAATAGCCAGGAAGAAAATTGAGGCCCCAGATTAGACACAATATATTCTGGCTGGCCGTACACCTGGAACACATGGTTAAACAACTGAGTAGTGGTTTCAGTGGCAGTGGGCATCTCTTTTAGAGTTACTAGGCAACAGGCTTTGGAAAATCTATTGATGATAGAAAGTATGACTGTGTGGCCATGGGATGGTGATAAAATCCAGTGCCAAAGGCGTTTCCTTGTCAAGATTCCATAGTACTGGGGCCACCACCAGGTCTTTGTTAAGGATGGTCTTGATGGTGATTTCGGGATCAGGCAGGTTATAGCAGCGGCATAGAGCATCTGCTTTACCATTCTTCCAGCCAGGACGATAACTAACTGTGAATTGGAAGCGCGGGAAAAATAATGCCCAACGTGCTTGTCTCACATTTAATGTTTGCGCCACCTTGACATATTCCAGGTTCCGGTGGTCGGTAAGCACAGTAAAAGGATGCTGCATTCCAGCCAGTGTCTTTATTCCACTAATGCCTCTTTGATGGCCAACAACTCTTTATTATGGCTCGGCTTACATGAGAAAAAGGTTCAGGGAATGTGGGTGTGATGGAGAGGTGCGATGGTTAGATTATCCAGTTCCATAGCATGCATAACAAAATCAGAATGCGAATCCCTTTCTCCCCGACAAACCAGCTTTGCTGTCCTGTGTGTGTGTATGTATGTTTCTTTGTTCGTCTGTGTATGAGCCTGTGATGTATCTGTCCAGAATGTTTCCCTGCCTATCGCCTATGTGTACAGGGATAATCTTCAGCAGACTCCTCTGACTAAACTTAGAAACAGTTTGGTTTGTTACTATTATATAATTTTTATAATAGTATTATTATATAATAATAATCAACTCAAACACTTTTCCAGCAAGACAATGCCCTTGTGTATAAAACCTAATAGAAAATGTTTTTAGATGTGTGAAAGGCATTATAAGAGTTGGAAAGATTATTTTAAAAACTCATTGATTTTATGGATGACATGTATCTTTTTGACTTAATAAATTTCTTGTTTTGATAAGAAAATCTCTGTTTCTTTATTGCCTCTTTAGGATCTGTCACTGAAGTCAAAGCGGATTTATTTGTCACTAGTTTTGGACCTGTGTCAGATGTTGAAATGGTACAAAAAGGCATTTAATTTTCTATTTTTAATATTTGCTTTCTTAATTTAATCAACTTACAGGCCGGGCAGTGCAGTGGCGTAGTGGATAGCACGGTCGCCTCACAACAAGAAGGTCCCTGGTTCGATTCCCATGTCAGGGATCTTTCTGTGCGGAGTTTGCATGTTCTCCCCGCGCTTGCGTGGGTTTCCTCTGGGTACTCCAGTTTTCTCCCACAGTCCAAAAACTTGCAGATTAGGTTGATTGATGATTCTAAAATTGTACTAAGGAGTGAATGTATGTACGAGTGGTTTTGTCTATGTGTTGCCCTGACATGGACTGGTGACCCCTCCAGTGTGTACCCCCACCTCTTACCCTATGTGTGTTGGGATAGGCACCAGCAGACCCCCGTGACTCAGAATTAGGGATTAAGCGTGTAAGAAGATGAATGACTGAATGAAAGTATGTGGTTGCACATATTTGCGTTTGACTTTTAATATCCCAATTACCTCAGACTGTAGCATGTTTAAGTCACATGCTTGAGGTTGGAATGCCTGAGAATGAAATGATAATCTTCAGTGCAAAACTGTATATCAGTTATTACAATCCAAAAAAAAAGGTTCAGAGCATGTGTTCTTTTTCAAAGGAATTAACCATGGACATGTTTTTCCGCCAAATGTGGGTGGATGAGCGGCTGGCGTTCAAAGGTCCTATTGAGATTCTACGTTTAAACAGCCGCATGGTGGACAGGATTTGGACTCCTGATACTTTTTTCCACAATGCAAAGAAATCCCTAGCTCATAATATGACAACACCAAACAAGCTGTTTCGCATCATGCAGAATGGTACCATCTTCTACACCATGAGGTACATTTTTAGATAGAAATAAAATGCCTTACTTCTCAGTAATATTCATTTTATTCATTCATTTTCATTGTACTCAGTTTTGTATTATTTTCAGGCTAACTGTGAGTGCAGAGTGTCCCATGATGCTGATGGACTTTCCCATGGATGGACATATTTGTCCTCTCAGCTTCGGAAGCTGTCAGTTTGTGATTGACATTTACATTTAGGGTGGTTACACAATGCTATTATCCAAGACAATGTTTTGTGTTTTAAAGTAATGAATTCTTCATTATTGGTTTACTAGATAATGATTCAATATAGCAGAAGCCTAAAACTATATTTACAGACTACGTAAAATACAATACAGTAATCACACGTCACTATTCACTAAAGCAGCAGACTGGTTGGGATTTTAAAGGTTGTTCTATAAGGAGACACAAAGAGAAAATTGCTGTTAGGTCATGTGTTTATTGATTTTGCAAAGTAAAGAAAGAACTGTTGAAGTCCCGATGTTGATGTTTGAGTAATTCAAGCATGTAAAATTAACCTTGATGAAAAGGGTTATGATGAAAAGGGTAGTGATAAGGGACAGAAGGTCTTGCAAGATGGCCCAGAGCGACTTGTGAAGGCTATTGAAGTTGTCTGTGTAGCCATCATAAATGGAAAATAACTTATTGAATCAATGTTGCAGAAGTCAGGGCAGTCATCATGACTGTATTAGGGTAGTGATACTTGCAGGGGTAGTCATTAATGGGGCAGTAATCATCAATGGGAAAAACATCATTAATCAGTTTAAGCAATGGAGTCAGCAATGGAGGCAGCATTGGGGGAGTCAAGTTATATTTCATTAATAGGGTAGTCAACGTTAAGCAATCTAGGGGTGGGCTAGGTAGTAATCATTTGTAGGGAAGTTATCATCAATTAATGTAGGGGTTGTCAGGGTAGTCATCATCACTGGGGTACTCATTGTCCATAAGTTAGTCAGGATCAATAGGATATTCTTTAACAATCAATGTAAGGCTTGTCATAGTGGTCAACTTCATTGTGGAAGTCTTGATCAATCAAAATAAGGCTTTCTATGGTGGTCAATATTAATGTGGGAATCTTCATCAAGTAATGTGAGTTGTTATGGTAGTTACTGTTCAAAATACGTTAGTCAATGCTAAATGGGGTAGTCATCAATAGTCACTGTGATGCTTGTCACCTTTAAGTAGGGGAGTGTATTGTCAGTACAGACGAGTCAGGATAACATGTAATGTGGTAGTCATCAACAATCACTTTAGGGGTTCTTATCTCTGATGCCAGTTTGTACTTCCTGTAGATGCTTACACCAGCAGTGAGATTGTTTACACATGGAGGAAAGGTCTGAATAAATCTGTGGTCATCCCTCCAGAGTCCTCCAACTTACTGCAGTATGAGCTCATGGGTCAGAAACTCTCCAGTAAAATTCTGAAGATCAATACAGGTAATGATTGCTTAACTATTTCTATACTTGGGCATTGGGCTTACTTTATATTACAAAACAGCAGCTATTAAACATCTAAACATCTACTAAACATCACATGACATAAGAGAGGAGAATAATCAGTAAATAGTTACTCCTTGTGAAACATTTCAGTTTTGTTAGGAGGTTGTTAAAAGGCTAATATGTGATGGTTTAATGAGGGTTTTAATTAGCATTGAACCAATCAAGTGTTAATCTGATGATAAGTCCTCAGTCAACCTCAGTGGACTGAGTCCCCAGTGGACTCATTTACAGCATTTGCTAGATGCTTTTATCCAGACGCTCTTGTTGCATTGTACAACTGGGCAATTAGGGTTTAAGGGATCACAGTATTTGCTTGGTGGAGGTGGGAATGAACCCTGGTCTTTCTGGTATCAGTCCACCTCCTTAACCACTAAGTTCCCACTTCCCACCCAAGGCAGTCAAGGTTTCATACAAGGTTTCTTTCATTGAACTGGATTGGATCGAAATTTTAGGGTTCCCAACACCACCATTTGCCACTGCTTGTCCCCTGAGCAAGGCCTTTACCTCCCAATAAATGATAAATATAAATCACTCTGGACATTATGTAAATTTTATATTTATACAATGAATGGTGTATTGTCACCTCATGCCTACTGTTTTACGGACTGTAGTCTAAGGTGCTTATCTGGTCAGGGTTAAGTACTACTAACATTCATCTTTAAAAAGAACATTGAAGGATAAAGCCTTATTCAGGATCTGAAGCCAGGGGGAAGATTTATAGGTAGGCAAAAAGCATCCTCCTCCTGCTGAGAGGCCATCAAAAGTACAGAAAGTGAGGATCAGGCAAAGCTGAAAAAACAGAACAGTGGCCTAGTTAACAAATCAGAAAGATGCCACCGTCTTTCTTGAGTCTTTATATTACCATTTTCTTTATGTCCTCATAGATTACTCAATTCAGTGTTTGTTTTATTTACCATATGCACAAACGTATGCGGACATCTGACAATACTATCAGTAATATGAGTTCTGACAGTCAGTCAGGGGTCCTGTACTTTACTTTAAACTTTACTTTAACTATGTAATGCTTTGTTTGGGAAAGAACTATGATCGTGTGGTGGAACAGTGTCTAGAAACATCTTCATCCTAAAGTGTACATGCCAATCAATTTTTGCCAGATTTATAGCCACAACAAAAACTATTTATTAAAAAAAATATTTATTATAAAATAACATAACAAACTAGTGATTTTATAACTCAATTTATCATAACCTAAAATAGTTTAAAATAACCAAACAACAGGTAGGTGCTATATCAACCCACTATTGGGTTATGTGTGTGTTAAGTTGTGTTTAGGACCTATCCAACTCTCTTCCAGGCCAGTATTCTGTCAAGGTGGTTCATTTTTTCCTCCAAAGAAAATTGGGCTATCATCTGATCCAAACATATATCCCCCTCATTATGGTGGTTGTCCTGTCTCAAGTGTCATTCTGGATTAACAAGGAGTCTGTGCCTGCGCGTACTGTGGCTGGTAGGAGAACATTTTAATTTAATTTAGATTTTATTTAATGAGCTTTTAACATTCATTCATTCATTCATCTTCTTACCCGTGTATTCCCTAATTCGGGGTCACGGGGTCTGCTGGTGCCTATCCCAGCGCACATAAGGGCAAGAGGCAGGGGTACACCCTGGACGGATTGCCAGTTCATCACAGGGCAACAAATAGACAAACAATCATTTACACACACATTCACTCCTATGGACAATTTAGAATCACCAATCAACCTTATCTGCATGTTTTTTGACGATGGAAGGAAACCAGAGTACCTGGACAAAACTCACACAAGCGTAGGGAGAACATGCAATCTCCGCACAGAAAGATCCCCGACCCGGCAATCGAACCAACGACCTTCATGTAGTGAGGCAACTGAGCTAACCACTATGCTGCCCAGTAGAATTATCTTACTTAATTTTTTATTGTTGTTTCATTGATATTCTACCACAGCAGAATCCAAATACAGTAAAAACTAGAACACACTTTACACACACACACACACACACACACACACACACACACACACACACACACACACACACACACTTCATTTCTTCCTCCACCTCTGCAGATGGTGCTCTTTACACGTCAGAAGATACACATATTTTAATTTTTTTAAATTATTTTTTAATCAATTTTTGGAGGTGAATTGTGAAAAGGTTAAGCATGTTCATATACTCCATCCTGTCAGATCAATATCAGAAACTGGAATTAGAATTCTATTACTATTATTATTAATGATGATGATGATGATAATAATAAAGGACATGAGAAGTAGAAAAAGAAATCATAATGCTAATATTAACAAAAATAATAATAGATGAATATTAATTTGAATAGAAATCGAAAGTACAATAGATACATAAAAAATAAATATACCAATTGATTTGAAAATAGGTTTTGATAACTACAGCTACTAAACCAAATCTAAACCACAACTATAATAATAATAATAATAATAATAATAATAATAATAATAATAATAATAAGAAGAAGAAGAAGAAGAAGAAGAAGATAAAGAAGAAGAAGAAGAAGAAGAAGAAGAAAGTAGTAAAATACTAATTATAATTACAATGATTTTATATGTAAAATATTCTAATACTAATAGAAATTATTATGTTTTTAAATAACAGCAACAATAATAAAATAATAATAGCAACACTAACACTATTGCTATGATTATACTTAATAGTATAAGAAAATAAGACGAATAATGAGGAAAATAAGTATTAGATAGAAGTAAAAATAAGACAATAAGTATTAATTCTAACTGATTATTTATTGCTATAATATATATTACCCTGCCCTGAGATGGACTGGCGACCTGTCAAGGGTGTACCCTCTGCCTCTTGCCCTATGTGTGCTGGGATAGGCGCAGCAGACCCCCGTGACCCCGGATTCGGGAATAAGCGGGTAAGAAGATGAATGAATGAATATATTACCCTTCCTCACGCTACCCTTTTTAATATACATCCTACACCTTTACAGCATTATCAGATGCTTTTGTCCAGAGCAGCTAATGTTTTTCTATTTTATACAACTGGGCAGTTTTATACAGAAGCAGGGTACAGAAAGCATTTTTGCTTGATCAGGGTGGCAGGGGAATCGAAGCCTAACCCAGGAGCAATAAGCAGACAATAGTCCACTACACACACACCCACCTAGAGGCAATTTAGAGTCAATGATACACCTACCAGCAACCCTGAAGCATATCACTAAGAATACAGAATGTATCTGTGCTGAGCAAACATTACTGTCTGAGCAGATCATTATATGGTGCGTCATCTTTTCAAAAGCTTTTAACATGCAACTTTAGCTAAGCTGATGCATGACAATTTGTTTTTAATATATAATATATAAATTTCATATTACATTGGTAGGATAACATTAGCTCATTAATAGTTTTACACATAATAAACCTTTTGTCTAGTAGACAATGTAGCTTTGTTATAAAGTCTGTGTATAGAAAGTCTGCTTAACTTAATTTTTTTTAAGTAATCTTAATTTGTGGATATACTTTTATTTAAAAAAACAAACTGATATGAGAATAACATTATGCAAAAAAGTGTAAAGAATGACAATACTGAGTCAAAACAGGAGGCTTTTAATTGGATATTTAATCCAAGTCTAATATGTAAGATATTAGATTTTTATATCTAGAAGAAATACATTTAAGTGCTTTTCTAAAAATATATTGCAAAAATTATACTTGTAGTCAGACATGTAGTTAATAACAAGAACTAAAACAATACATATTTATAGCTTTTATATATCGCTTATAGATTTTAGCTAATTATTATAATATTTTTATTCAGGAATTTACAAATTAGATAGTTACATTTTGCTATTGATGAAATAGCTAGCTACTGAATTTCTTTTATGGTAAAATATAAAAATATATTTTAACTAGCTAGTAAATCTACGTATTTGCCTAGCATGACTTTTCATCATGACCAAATACTATAATTGCTCTACAGCAATTTATATTTTATTTTCTTACTATTTCGTTTTATCTACAGTATTAACCTAATTTTACCAAGATTTTAACAATTTTTATAGACATTATAACAAACACAGTAGTAAAAATCATTTTAGTATATCCTACTGTCTGTGTATAGCTGTGTATAGTTTTAAATTAACACCTGCAAACATATATACATAATCATCTTTTAACTTATCTTCTATAACACATTTTGATTTGCAGGAGTGACCACCGTCCTCACAATGACCACACTGAGCATCAGCGCACGGTCTTCACTGCCAAAAGTGGCTTATGCCACCGCTATGGACTGGTTCATTGCCGTCTGCTTCGCCTTTGTGGCCTCGGCCTTGGTCGAGTTTGCAGCTGTTAACTACTTTACCACGCTGGAAGCCAACAGGATAAGAAATCAACTCTCCAGAGCATCTGTGCTGGAGAACATAGCAGAAGCAGATAAAGATGATGTATCGGTAAGCACTGTAGTCCTGTACAGTTGTTATGCTTATGTCAGTATAGAAAACCCTTGAATGAGATTATTAATGTGAGAAGAGAGAACTTGTTGATTGTAGAAAAATCATACAATTCCTGTTTATAAAATGACCTTTTTTAAATTTTAAAATAATTGCTGCTTTGAGAATAATCCTAGGGTGTCGCGGTGGCATAGTGGATAGCAGGGTCACCTCACAACAAGAAGGTACTGGGTTCGATTCTCTGGCTAGGGATCTTTCAGTGCGGAGTTTGCATGTTATATCTATGCTTGCTTGGGTTTCCTCTGGGTACTCCGGTTTCCTCCCACAGTCAAAAAACATAAAGATTAGGTCGATTGGTGACTGGTGAAATTGTCCATAGGAGTAAATGTGTGTGTAATTAGTTGTTTGTCTATGTGTTGGCCTGAGATGGACTGGCGACCCGTCCAGGGTGTATCCCTGCCTCTTGCCCTATTTGCGCTGGGATAGGCACCAGCAGACCCCCGTGACCCTGAATTATGGATTAAGCTGGTAACAAGGGTAAATGAATCAATGAATGAATAAATGAATGAATGAGCCGATTATCCTTCCAGCATGACAATAGTCTGTGCACATAACCCAAGAACTCTATGAAGACATAACCGGAGTAACCTGCACAGTGCTCAAACTCCGATTCAACACCTTTAGGATTAACTGAAACACAGACTACACCCTGGACAAGTCACCAGTCCATCACAGGACCCACACATAGACAAACAACCACACACACTTACTGCTATGGATGATTTCAAATCACCAATCAACCGAATGCACATGGCACATGTTTTTGGACTGTAAGAGGAAACCAGAGTACCCGGAGGAAATCCACTGAAGATTGTGGAGAGCATTCAAACTCCACACAGAAAGACCTATGCCCCCCCCCCACACACACACACTCGCGTATCATAATACATAATCATATGATTTTTTTTAAATAAAGCTCCCACCTCATATTCATAGACACCTGGACCTCAACCCCTAGTGAGTGATCCAAATTATTATTGATAGAGCATTGGCAAATCTTGAAGAGGGAGCACGTCAATGAGCCAACGCTCATGAGGAGTTGGCTTCCTCCTGGCCCACACTATTTGTTTGCTTGTGAATTGTGGCACATGGTAGGCCCGGAGCCATGTCATAGGTAAACTGACCGGATAAATGTATTAAGCGCAGACGCAGATTTTATAATTTTATTCTGGGATAGGAGCTAGGAATCTCTATTATATTATAATCATAAACCAATATTAACGTTAGCTATTTAAACAAAATAAATACTTTGTATTCAAACATATCTATTCGATCTATTTTTTCACCATCAACAAAAAACTGTTTTCCTTTGTAAAATGAGATAAATATTAACTTCGGTATGGAGAATTTGTTCTACCTAGAAATGTTGTACATATAGCTGTACATTCATTCGTTCATTCATTCATTCATTCATTCATTCATTCATTCATTCATTCATTCATTCATTCATTCATTCATTCAATCAACTTCTGCTTATTTCTTGCACATAAGGTACACCCTGGACAGGTCATCAGTTCACAGAGCCACACATAGATGAATCAAACACATGCATACACTGACTCACAGCAATCACCAATCACCAATCAACCTAATGCATGTTGTTGGACTATGGGAGGAAACCGGAGAAAACTTACGCAAACATGGGGAGAACATGTAAAGTCTCACAGAAAGACCCTTGCACCTTCTTGTTGGGAGACGACCGTGCTAACCACTATGCCTCTGCACTGCCCTAGTGTATACAATAAATGTATGAAAAACAACAACCTTAAATCCAATATTGCATTTCTCTTTTATTTTCATTTTTATTTTGAAAGGTCTTTTTGTATATCTGATCGTTTTACAGTGTCTGCAATGACAGGGAGGGCCCCAAATAAGGGTCTAGAACTGCCTCTGTTTCAGAAGCTCATTTTCGACATTCCTCTGTGCATTATAACAGGCTGAGCACAAGTGCGATTTGTAGCTGCTGTCCGGAGTTGGATATGCTAATAGGCACAAGCATGCACTCCAGGTCTCTAGAGAACCTTTCCCATAGGACCAGCTCATGCCTGCCGTTTTAAAAATAGCCACTATAATAGATCCACGCTGCATGACTATTCTGCAATGTCTCCTACTTAGGATGCTACATGTCCCATAAACCTTTTCTGTAACACATCCTGGATGAAAAGTAATGTGTGTGTCTGTAATAGAGCTTCTTACATTTACTTTGATTGCCAGGTTAAGTGGAAATATAATTGCCGTACTAATTGAAAAATTCAACATGATTCATGAAGAATTTTTTTATTTAATAAGAATCAGTGTTAATATATTAAATATATTTTCATTACATGCATCTAATGTGACTTACATCCATTTTATTTGTACAACTGAGCAAATACGGTTTAAGCGCCCTGCTCAGGGGCATGGCGTTGGCCTTGGCCTTGTTTTAGACATCAGACTCACAATCTTTTGCAGTCCAACACCTTAATGTCTCCTTAATACCACCATCCCATATTTTTTTTAAAGAAAATGTATATTTAATGTTTTTTACTAACATGTAGTCATAGTGGTCCCTGAGAGTCCTTGATTTTGAACATTATAAGGGAAGCGTGGCTTAGTGTTTAAGGTGTTGGACTGATATCAGAAAGATTCTGGTGTGGCTCCCAGCGCCACCAAGCCACCACTGTGGTCCCCTAAGCAATATCAGTTGTGAAAAAGAGAAAAATATACAGTAAATTGCTCTGGATCAGGGCATCTGCCTAATACTGTAAATGTATTCCATATAGTCTTTTTACTTATTTTACTGCTCGATTCATCTCTTTGCTTTCATTTTTCTTTCCAGTACAATTTGGAGCTTGAATGCAAGATAAATGTTCATTCAGCTATAATAGCATTAGTGAGATCAGACATGAACATCAGGTTGTTCTGGAAGGTGCACCATTACAAAGGGCTTTTCACTCCAATTAGAACATGTGTTTTGTGGAACAGTATTTGAGTTTCTTAGTTTGAGGCAAGGAAGATAAAATGCTACATAATATGCTCATTTCTCAATAGACTATAGGAAGATTGACATTTTTTCTGAATACTCATTCTTCTATACCCGGTTATTCTCTAATTTGAGGTCGCAGAGCCTATCCCAGCAGTCTGATGGGCAAAAGGCAGGGAGGTAGACCCTGTACAGTTCACATCTTGCACACTCACACCTGCAGGCAACTCACTAATCAACCCAATGTCCATGTTTTTGGATTATTACAGGGGTCGGGAAGCCATGTGTGGCTCTTTTGATGATTGGATTTCAGCTTTTCTGATAAAACATAAAATATTATCACTTGTTTTAATCCATCCATCGATTTTCCACTGCTCATGTCCTGTTCAGGGCTGCAGTTGGCTGCAGGAGCAATTGTCCTGTGACGAATCAGACATAGCCCCTCCCCCTTCAGCGTCGTTGTCCTGGATTTGGTTGCCAGGGCGATGACACATTATTTATAAGCGCCAGTGGATAACTAACGATCATGTAGCTCTGTTGATAATGTTGGTTTTTGCTTGCTATTTGTCCCGTCGCTCCTGAGTAGCCCCGTGTTTTGAGATTGGTTTAAGTTCCCCCGTGTTTTGTTTTTGTGTTTTGGTTTCATTTTGTGGGAGTACGTGTTAACTGCATGGATCTGATCTCCATTAATCCATTCCATGTCCATTATTTTAATTGGATGATAGTAGCCTACGTTGGCCGTTGCTGCGTAAACAGGTAAACGCTCCCTTTTGAATCAGTATAAAATATATTATAAGGCTCTCACTGAAATACATTTACAAATAATTTGCTTTCATGGCTCTCTGTGTCAAAAAGGTTCCCGGCCCATGGATTATGGGATGACTGTTTGAATATGTGTTATTTGCTCAGGTCTATTTCCCCCATTATAAGACATTGGTAACTTATCTACAGACATGCTGCTAACATCCCAGTTCTTCTTTCTCTGGTCCTAGACACTATCTGACACAAGCAATGGTGAACGGCCAAGAAGAAGGCTAAACTCCATTCCTGAAGCCCCCAAAATGCGCTTGCCCATCTTCCTTCAGCAAGGTTCAGCTATTCCTCCCAACATTACACTGGCTGGCCCTAGTATCATTGACCAGTATGCTCGTCTGCTATTTCCACTCATATTCGCTGTTTTTAATGTCATCTACTGGTACATCTACCTCAGCAAGGATACTGTGGATAAATCAAGGTGTGTATCTCGTACGAGTGTATCATAATATTACAATGCCACAGTATGAGTTTACAATTGATCTCATCTGATATCTAATATCTCTTATTCAGGCCTCAAGCTTGAGTCCAGGAAGCTGAATGCAGTGCTGCTGTCAAAATAGGAAACTTAGAAATACTTATTGTTAAAGAGCTGTCATTTCTTTTCATTTTTCATTCATTCATTCATTCATTCATTCATTCATTCATTCATTCATTCATTCATTCATTCATTCATTTTCTTGCCTGCTTATTCTCTAATTCGGGGTCATGGGGGTCTGCTGGTGCCTATCCCAGTGCACATACGTATTTACATTCTTAATAAAAATAATTCTTAACAAAAGTCCAGAAAATCAGTCACTGTTTTAGATAACGCGATTTTATCATTTTGTGGATATCAAACATGCCAGCCTACTTGTTTTTCAACCTAACATGTCCTGCGATTCCAGGCACGTTTTGGAAAAATAGCTTTCCAGGCAACAACTAAAAACTGTGGTTACCTTCATAAATTCTTATAAAAACTGTCATTCCACCTTAAATAACTCAATGTATGAGAAACATTGGGTCTCGATTGTGAAGGAGAACATGAAGATAATTTTCTAACCTTCAGGCTAAATTCGGTTCTCATCAGCAGAGTTGCCATTTTAGATCCGAAAGTAATATACAAGGGTAGTTAGACCATGCCAACCAACATTCCACAACACAGGCCGAATATATATAATATATATATATTTGCAATTGAGGGTTCGGGGATCCAGCTGTAATATTAGACCCAGAAAGAGACTTGAAGAGGATTAAAACTCAACAAGTGTGTATATTTAAATATTACAGAGTGGAATAACAGAAAACAAAGAAACCATTGACATTGATGCCAGGAAACATTAAAATTTAAGAAGAAAATCTGAAAACAGGTAAGTCATAATTATCCAATGGAAACTACATGATAGTGAGGCGCTGACTGAGGAATAGAGAGTATGTTAGAGGTCATGTTATCTGAGATAGCAAAGACCCTTTCGGAGATTAGTTAAAGGTGAGACAATTCTACTGTCATTTTTGATGAATCCTCTGTAAAAGTTTGTACAATCAAGGAATTTTCTTTTTTTGGGTTTTGTTTTCCTCACCATTTTTATGGACAAGTTCCTGTCATCCATGTAAATGCCATGTAGACTCACGATGTAGCTCATAAAGCATAGGCTAGTTTGATGAAATAGGCAAAGTGATGAAACTTTGGGAAGTGGTAGCTTAGTGGTAAAGGTGTTGGACTAATACCAGAAAGACCAGGGTTTTATTCCCACCTCCAGCAAGCAACCACTGTCGGCCCTTGAGCAAGGCCCTTAACCCAAAATTGCTCAGTTGTAAAAAGAGATTAATGGATAAGAGCGTCTGTCAAAGTGTAACTGTAACTGTTTTGGAGGACTGCCTTGAGATGGTGTCAATGTAGTGTTGATGTGGTATCAGGGGATTCCAATTAGTATTAAAGTTACATTGATTCATTCATTTATCTTCTTGCCTGTTTATTCCCTAATTCAGGGTCACTGGGGTCTGAAGGCGTCTATCAGAGCGTCTGTCAGAGTTACCATGTTACCGTGCCGCTATGCTACTGATTCAGGTTACCGAGCTGTGGTGGTCTTCCGATTAGCACTCATACCCCTTAAACATTTCTGTATATTGAGGTTTTTCTTTCTCTTCAGGCATGCTGAATTTTAATTTACACAACCTTTAATGTTGAGCACTGATATTGCTTGACTAACAAGTGGGATGGATGAAAAATTCATTTTCTTTTCAGGTTAGAGGGGAACAGCATGGTTGCCACATATTACAGTATAATATACTGAAAGAATGGGCTGGGACTGAAATGAATATAAAATATTTAATATTCAGCCCTGTTTTTACTTTGGATAATAAACACAGTGTGATATCGCTGTTTTTGTTATCCATACTTTAGAGTACTTGAGAACTTGTCTTTTTCATTTAAAGCTGTTTTTCATTGCGTTTATTAATTTTACATAAATCAGATATGCGTTTTCCTCCTTCAGATGAGACTGCTGGTTTATTTCTCTAATTAACCATAGCGTCATTGTTGAACGACTTGCATGATTTAACAAAGAAATCAGACACATTGTTTATACTAAAAGTTTTGTCTTTAATTACTGTTATGTACTTCTACGTCACTAACCATCACCCTCTGATTAGGGATGCGATCAAGCATCCGGGCGATGGTGTGGATGTTATGTAGCGGATTGTCTCAATGTTATGTGTGTGTTGGATTGCTATGCTGCTATGATCAAGTACGGATTTTCGTCTCGTTCGAATCGGTTTCTACATTCGAGTCTTTAGAAGCTAAGTACTGTTTTCTTTAGAGCAGCGTTGCTGCATGGTTTTGTTTTTGTTTCTGTTTGCTTAATTTCAGTTTGTACTTACCTGTTAAATAAAAGCGTGTACCAGAAGTCTGACTCCAGCCTGTGTTTATACATCCTGTAACAATTACGTTGTAGTCATCTAAAAGAAATTTGAACATGCTATAATTAATCATTAACATTTACAGCATTGTCATAGCAACGTACAAGAATTATGCAAACAATGCTGGGAATCAATCCTCTTCTATCAATTAGTAATTCAAAACCTTAACCACTAGGCCCTTCTACCACTTCTGCTGTATTATTTATCAACACTGCTTTATTTTACCCATTAAACTATTTCACAAGCTCACCTTTTCTTAAAACAATAGAAGCATGTCCCTTCATCTAGAACTAGTGTCTGTAAAGTTACATGAATAATTAATGACAGCCTCTGAACTGAATCCTGGAGAATTAACAGAAAACTGATGCTGCACTTTCACTTTATGAACTAACTCATGTTCCAACAAGGACGTATAGCTTTAAGGTTCATCATATCTATAGATCTCGGCGCCCTCAGATAATGCAATTACATTTATTCATTTTGTGAGACACTTTAACTCAAATTACCCAAAGTGAACAATATGCAGTATATAGCTCTGATACATCACAATCAAACAGACAAACCACCACCAACCTGCCACTGATGGGTCAGTGAGCAAGTCATCCAGTTGCAGGGAAGCTGTCTCATAGCTTGACCTTTCGCTCTGACCCAAACCTTGTAAAATGGGATATGTGATAAAGCAAATTTCATTGTGTAAATACATTTGCATATTACATTTATATTATTACAGAAACAAAGATTTGTTTTTTATTGTGTCAATACTGATACTAACATTTATTTCCAATTAAATAAAATACATTATTTTATGAATTTATAAATACAGTATTTTAGCTAATAGAACAATATTACAGTATATTGTTATACCTTTCATTAAGAATCTACTTGGTTGTGAGGAACGTACATCATTTCTCACTCTAATGTGTATCATATACGTGGTAATATCATTGTTGGGCAAGATTCTTGGAAAAGGAAGTGAGCTATCAGTTACTCTACATTAAATGAAACCCCCATCCCCCCTGGGAAATGTAGCAAGCTAAGCTACAGCAACAGTCATCTACGACATCTAAGCTTTCTACATTTAATACATCATTTTTTTACATTTTTTAAATATTTCAAATGAACTTCTGGCATGACCACAGATAATGTTAAAACACTAAAAATTCTTTGTTATTTCCATCTTACATCATTTTTTTCTATTAATTTAATTAGGAGTATGCACATCTTTTGGTATGGCATGGCGCCTCCGGCTTCAGAAACCATTAGGTTTCTTTCCATAAAGGAAATTTCTTGTGTTTCATCCCAGTGATTGGTATGTGACCAGTGGGGAGTGGTGGCATAGAATTTAAGGTGTTGAATGATTTTCAACACCACCAAGCTGCCACTGCCGGACTCCTGAGCAAGGCCCTTAACCCCTAATTGCTGAGATGTATAACTAAGATAAATAAAAGAAGAATAACATCCTACAGAAATAATTTCTTTGACTATGCAGCTCTGTGAATGTCACTTTTAAAAAGCTAGTTGATTCAGAAAACAGTAATACTACCATCATCACCCCACCACTGTGAAATGTAGTAAGTGTACTGTCCAACACTGAGTAATACTGTAGTACTTTTAAATAATTTTACTAAAATTAATCTACATATATGCCATTTGGCAGACGCCCTTTTGTGGTAGCTTGGTGGAGCCCAATTTTCTAATACCTTATCTAATACCTTATCTATATATATATATATATAGGGGCTGGTCATGTATATATTAAAAAATATATTCAAAAAGTTTATTTATTTCTACTACCTCCATTTGAGAAGTGAAACTTCTGTGGGGCTCATTTTGCTTGACATACTGCATTAATGTGGTGTGGCATGAGTCGATCAGTTTGTGGCACTGTTCAACTGTTATGAGAGCCCAGGTTGCTCCGATAGTGGCTCTTCTGCATTGTTGGGTTTGTCATATCACATCTTCTTCTTTACAATATCAAATAGATTTTCTATGGGGTTAAGGTCAGGCAAGTTTGCTGGCCAATTAAGAACAGGGATTCCATGGTTTTTAAACCAGGCACTGTCGCTTTGGCACTGTGTGCAGGTGCCAAGTCCTGTTGGACAATGAAATCTGCATGTCCATAAAGTTGGTTGTCACACCAAACCATCACTGACTGGGGAAAACTTTACACTGTATCTCAAGCAACATGGATTCTGTGTCTCTCCTCTCTTCTTCAAGACTCTGGGACCCTGATTTCCAAAGTAAATGCAAACTTTACTTTCATCAGAGAATATAACTTTTTTGTCTTTAGCCCAGATGAGATGCATCTGACACTGTCTGTTGTTCAAAAATGGCTTGACACAAGAAATGCGACAGCTGAAACCCATGTTTTACATACCTCTGTGCATAGTGGTTCTTGATGCACTGACTCCAGCTGCAGTCGACTTCCCATATTCCTTCCCTTCACCTCTCTATCAATGTGCGTGGACATCGAGCTCTGTGAACAGCCTGTCTCTTTTGCAATGACCTTTTGTGTCTTGCCCTCCTTGTGCATGATGTCAATGGTCTTTTGTACAATCTGTCTTCCCCATTATTGTATAGCATGACTGAGTTATTTAGTTGATGAGATTGTAGCACCAGGTTCAATACAGAACCTTTTCACAATATTCTAATTTTCTGAGTAGTTGTCAGTTATAATCATCAAAACTAAAAGAAATAAACACTTGAAATATATCAGTCTTTGTGGAATGAATGAATACATTATACAAGTTTCAATTCTTAAATGGAATTACTGAAATAAATCAACTTGTTGAAGATATTCTAATTGTATGACCAGCACCTGTATATATATATATATATTTATGGTGCTTATGGTTGTTAAGAGTGCAGTGTGAACAGAAACACAAATAAAAAAATTTGTGCTTTTCTTTATAAAGACTGCAAAAGAGTAGCTCATACTCAAATATTATAGACATATGAATGTGCTTGAATGCGGTTTGTGTGTTATCAAATAAAAACGGTACAGCAGCAGGACTGACATTATTCTACTTTCTCCCACTACAACATTGGGCATGATTTCACACTAAAACAAATGATTTTCATGAAACATTAATCACTGACATCACGGTGCAGGCTCTGAGAGACGTAATCTTTGCTCATCTTGTGTTTGTGTCTGTGTTTTATCTCCACAGAGATATGGACTGAGTTTCTCCAGTGTACAATGTGACAAGGAAAAGCAGCTGCTTTGCTTTCACACACACACACACACACACACACACACACACACACACACACACACACACACACACACACACACACACACA
>JAOTRA010000008.1:1232406-1255557 GCA_026260255.1 Pseudolaguvia tuberculata | reverse complement strand
AACCCTCCCCATTTATCCGGGCTTGGGACCGGCACTAAGAATGCACTGGCTTGTGCAACCCTAATGGCTGGGTTAAACATATAATTAAAATATATAATATATAATTAAAAAATATCAAAATATTAACATGCAATGCACATGTCTTGTCATCTTTTAGACTACTTTTAATTTTCTGGCCCCGGAAATTATCTTCAGCTCCAAACAGATCAGGTAATCTCTCTCTTAATGTTTATGTAAGGTTCGATGCAGTTTCAATTATGTAAGAGTGTAAAGTAGATTGAGATTAGAAAGAAAGGCTTCAGTTATAATTAAATTCATGTTCATCGCACTGGTGGCAGAAGGTTCTAAAAATTATCAACTGTCCTTTGATTTTTTTTAAAAAGAATTCACCTTTCTTGGTGACAATAAAAAGAATGCACACTATATTACCAAAGGTTGGTCACCTGGGCATCACAAACAAAAGAAATTTCAAACATCTAATTACAGATTTATTCCCATTTCACTATTAAATGAAGCTCTAGTCTTCTAGTAAGACCTTCCAGTCCAATGTTGTGCTTTAATGTGAGATATCTCTTCATTCAGCTCCAACAGAATTAGTGAGATCAAACACTAATGTCAGGTAAGAAGATCTGGTGTGGGTCAGTTGCCATTCTAGTTCTAGTTATAAGTGGTGGTTACATAAGGACTATTTGTAGAACAATATAATAACACTGCATGTGATAATGGAGTTTTGTGCTTAGAGTCATTGTTAGGGAATTGGTGGTTTACTGATTAAGGTGTTGTCTGACACCAGAAAGACTGAGGTTTGATTCCCAGCAACATGCAACAACTGTGGGCCCCTGAGCAAGGCTCTTAACCTTCCATAGCTCAGTCGTAAATTGCTCTGGATAAGGGCATCTATCAAATGCTGGACCAGTGCTGGAGTCTCGTATTTTCAGTGAAGCAATAATGTAATGGTACAACATACAACAACATTATAGACAACTGTGCACTTCCATATTTGAAGCTACAGTTTGGGGAGGGAGCAGATATGTATCTGATGGTCAGGTGACCACAAACGGCAAAATAATGTAAATGTAAAAATGTAAACGTAAAGAAGATCTTTGTTGTAGAAGTAGCAGAAGTCAGTACACAAAACAAACAAAACACAAGAGCAAACAAAAAACAAAGCTAACAACCCAGAAAAGTGACGTGGCCCGAACCTCATGCAAGCGCTCCCTCCTGTGGTACATGGGTGAAGATGCTGAGATTTTTACAGTAGCTTTCCAACTTATATTGTAGAACATCCAAGGTAACGTTTACTTTAGATGTACCTTAAAAATGTTTTTTTAAACAAACTAACTAAACAAAATACAATATTTACTGTTTGAATAGGTAATAGTCTAATATATGCACTTATAAAGCATCATAAACAGCAGGTAAGAACATGTTTTACAGTCCTTATTTATAAACTTGTGGGATACATTATTTTCAGTTTTTTCATAATAAGTTATTCTAATTCTAAAATAATGTCATCATAATGTTAATGTAATTGTATATCACTGTCATCATTACTGTTATTATCAATTAGCTGATCATGTTTTACTTTTTTTAATTTTAATTTTGACAGATGACAGTTTAGTTATTAAGTTCTTCCTTATTTTTTGCGGTATCTATAAACGTATTTCCCCCCCTTATTATACATGATTTTAATTACTGTGCAGCAATCCGTTTCAGCCCTGCTAATACCCTTACATATTTTTTTTTACTTTTACATTTATGTTTTTTTTTTTTTTTTTACCATCTGCAGAACTGGTGGTCTAGTTCATCTTGTTCATTTTAACACACTCACCTTTACCCTTAACTATTTCCCCCTAATTAATCTGACATGGTGTGCATGGTCAAGCATTTTCCTTTGTTCTTGTAGGCTAATGGCACTGGCTAATCTGTGTTGTTAACAAAATGATATAGAAGAATAAGGCAGTACTGCTATGTGGCAAAAATGAGGGCAAATTGCCCTCTACTGTGTTCTTTAAATGCCCTATAATGTTTCCCTATGGGTATGCAAGTAAACACTATTAAGTGTCATAACAGGTGACTTTCTGTCAGAGACAACATGCAGTGTCCTGTATTGTGAGTCTCTGGAGAAGGAAAGGTGAATCATTAAAATGATCTGCTATCAATTCCCAATTAAGACATTTAAGTTGTGTTCTGACTGGAGTGAATGAACTAACGTGTCCTGCACAAAGCCTTTTGACCAAATCATGTAGCATGATACAGTTACAGTTTGGCATTTGGTAGATGATGTAAATTAATTTACATTTACAGAATTTGCCAGATGCTCTTATGCAGTGTGACACCTACGAATAACCAACTGTAGGTTCAGAGCCTTGGTTAGGAGTCCACCAGTGGCAGCTTGGTGGTCTTGGGAATCAATTCCACAATCGTCTTGTACATATGATACATTATATAGTGGTGTAATGGTTTTGGAAGAAAGTGTCTTTTAGGGGTGATAGCTTGTTGTAATGCATTACATTACATAACATGAAACATGCAGTGCTCTTGCATGTACCTTGCGTGATGATGTAGTGCTGTGCACAGAAGAAATGTCCTGGTGTCTAGAGCTACTGTCCCTCTTTCTTCATTAGTTAAGCTCAACAGAGGGAACTTGGTTGTACTAGGAATCAAAGCCCAATCGTCCAAAACCACTGAACTACCTATTAACTAAGTGAATGTGTGGTTACAGGGTGGTTAAGGTGTTGGACTGCTAATGGATTTCCAGCACCAACAAGTTTCCACTGTTGGGCCAATGTCGAAAGACCACCAATTGCTCAGTTATAAAAGAGATTAATGTAAATGATAAAAGTAAGAATAAGGGCATATGCCAAATGCTAGAATGTGGAACTAAATAAATAGTTAAAAAATAAGGTTAATAAAAAGGTAATATAAAAACTTTGTGTGTTGTTTATTGGTATATAATATAGATTTATCAAGACTTGTTGTCAAAGGTTTTGTTCATCTGAAAATTTCAATCAAAACATTTACAATAAAGTCTGAAATGATCAGAGGATACTGTCTTTTTTGTTGTATATTTGGGGTACACACAACCTTAGTTGCCATGTTATTGTATATGCGACTTGAGCCAAAGTCTTTGCATGGCCCTGTAATAAAGTGTATACTAAGGTAAAGTTGTCACTGTAAGACAGTGAACTGGGCTCCGCCCCTCACGTGGCATCAACAGACGAGGCTCCGCCCCCCACACTGCCGCGGCTGTCAATATGTTACGAACATGTTTGGCGTCGTTGTCCTGGCAACTAGGTTACCAGGGCGATGACGCAATATTTAAAGTGACGCGCCGGTAAGCGCAGGTGTGGATGATTGCAAATGTACGGCGTGTTTAGAGACTGTATAAACTTTTGGAATCTGTTGGGACAATCTGGGAATTCATCTTTGTTTATGTTCCGGTTCTGGTATAGTGTCTTCGTGTTTTGTTTTGTTTGGATTACGTGTTTCACCACATTTATATATCTGCACCCTGCACTACAATAAACGCTCACCCTTCACTGCATCATGGATCCGGCTGTCTTCTCTGTGCTCACCGCGTCCATACAGAAACATCCACCAACTATGGATCCATTGGGAAGGAATACGGTTTTGGACTCATTCATTAAACCATTGAGACCGGACTGTTTGTCAGCGCGGCTAGCATCGCTAGCGTTAGCCTTTGATGCTAGTGAAGCTAACCTGCTAGTCCCCGCTATCTGGCTGCACTCGCTAGCCGTCCGGTCGCTAACCGAACCGGTTAACATCGTAGCACGTTTGCTAGCATCAGTGGCTAAGCCCCCGAAGCCCCCAAGTAGATATAACGGCAAGCAGGACCAGTGCCTACCCTTTATCGCTCAGTGTCGCCGTTACTTTTCGCGTGCTCGTCTGTTCCTGATCGAAAGGGCAAAATGTGAGTTTTTTTTATTCTATTGACCGACGAGGCATTGCTGGCGATAGCGGGGGTATGGGACTTATACTGGCACCAGCCCGTGGATATTACGCACTGGTTTCACTGGGTTTCTGAGACCTTTTCTGGACCTACAGAACCCTCTGTGTGTGCATCGGAGCCCTCTGTGTGTGCAGCAGAGCCCACTGTGTTTTCACCAGGCTACGTGGAGGTTCACATATCGTCTCTCACGCTCGATGATTACTACAGTGGTCCTGTCGAGGTGGTGGAGGCCACCCCAGGGCTGCAACCTCGCCTGTTGTCACATTTACTGGACGTGCAGCTGGGGCCCTGTAGTGAACTGGAGTGTTCGGTCCAGCAAGGGGTCTCAGTCGGCTGGGATCGTCTTCACCGGAGCCCTCTGTGTCTTCACCGGAGCTCTCGTCTGCTTCTGCATCTGAGCCCTCGACTTCGTCAGCCCCAGAGCTTTTGTCTTTATTTTCTTTTGAGTCCCCTGTGCTTTCCTCAGAGTCCCTCTCTGTCCGTTCAGAGTCCCTCTCTGTCCCTTCAGGGTCCCTCTCTGTCCCTTCAGGGTCCTTCTCCGTCCCTCCAGGGTTCCTCTCTGTCTCTCCAGGGCTCCTATCTGTCCCTCCAGGGTCCCCTTCGGGCCCCTCGGACCCTCCCGACTCCCTCTTATACCTTTTGGACCCTCTCGACTCCCTCTCGGTCTCTCTGGAGTCCCTCTCGGTCCCTACCGGGTCCCTAGAGTCCCTCCCGGTCCCTACCGAGCTTTCAGAGTTTCCTGAGGCCCCTATGGCCCTTTCAGAGTTTCCTGAGGTGCCTACGGCCCTTTCAGAGTTTCCTGGGGTCTCTTTGATCCCTTTAGAGGTCTTTCAAGTCCCTCCGGTCCCCTTAGAGATCCCTCCGGCCCCTTTGGTCCCCTTAGAGGTCCCTCTGGCTCCTTTGGTCCCCTTAGAGATCCCCCCGGCCCCTTCGGTCCCCTTAGAAGCCCCTTTGGTCCCCTTAGAGGCCCCTCCGGCCCCTTCGACCCCTTTAGAGGTCCCTCCGGCTCCTTTGGTCCTCTTAGAAGCCCCTTTGCTCCCCTTAGAGGTCCCTCCGGCCCCTTCGACCCCTTTAGAGGTCCCTTTAGCCCCTTCGGCCCCTATAGAGGTCCCTCAGGCCCCTTCGGTCCCTATAGAGGTCCCTCAGGCCCCTTCAGTCCCGAAAGAGGTCCCTCAGACCCCTTTGGTCTCTATAGAGGTCCCTCAGGCCCCTTTGGTTCCTATAGAGGTCCCTCTTTTGCACAGGGGGCTGACTGCGGGGTGTTTAGGGGTTTTCTTTTGGGGTGTTTTCTTTTTGTTTTTTGTTTTTCGTCGGGGCTGCGCCTTGGAGGACTCCAGGAGGCGTCCTCTAGAAGGGGTGGTTATGTAAGGCAGCGAACTGGGCTCCACCCCTCGTACGGCATCAACAGACGAGGCTCTGCCCCAACACTGCCGCGGCTTTCAATATGTTACGAACATTTTTGGCTTCGTCGTCCTGGCAACTAGGTTACCAGGGCGATGACGCAATATTTAAAGTGACGCGCAGGTAGGTGCAGGTGTGGATGATTGCAAATGTACGGCGTGTTTAAAGACTGTATAAACTTTTGGAAACTGTTGGGACAATCTGTGAATTCTTTGTTTATGTTCCCGTTCTGGTATAGTGTCTTCGTGTTTTGTTTTGTTTTGATTACGTGTTTCACTACATTTATATATCTGCACCCTGCACTACAATAAACGCTCACCCTTCACTGCATCATGGATCCGGCTGTCTTCTCTGTGCTCACCGCGTCGTTACACTCACATTACTGCACAGTAAAATGTTTTTCTTCTCACATTCTAGCTTGGAAAGTGTGAGTGCAGGGTCAGGCATAAGGTGCAGTATCTTAGCATTATTTTAATCCTTAGATCAACAAACCAGAGCCATAACCATTTGAGAGTTTTAATGGATATAAATCCAGTAAAGGGAGGCGCAGTGGCGTAGTGGATAGCATGGTCGCCTCACAACAAGAAGGTCCTGGGTTCGATTACCGGGCCAGAGATCTTTTTATGCGGAGTTTGCATGTTACTTTGGGTTTCCTCCGAGTTTTCTCCAGGTTGTCCGGTTTCCTCCCAAAAACATGCAGATTAGGTCGACTGGTGACTCTAAAATTGTCCATAGGAGTGAATGTGTGTGTGAGTGGTTGTTTGTCTATGTGTTGCCCTGTGATGGACTGGCTACCCGTCCAGGGTGTACACCCCACCTCTCACCCTACGTGCGCTGGATAGGCGCCAGCAGACCCACGTGACCCCAAATTAGGGAATAAGATGAATGAATGAATGAATGAATGAAATCCAGTAAAGCAAATAAGATGCAGTGCCCTACAGGCTTCCGTACACATAAGAAAAATGTGCTAAAATACCCTGTAGATGCTTCTTTGCCCCTTCCCCCATCTCTGACTATTTAACTGAATCTAAAAGCATGCCAGTAAATATAACTGGTTTAATTGTCTCAGCAGTCCATCCACAGTGTAAAGTTTCAGTTCAGTTATTAAAGCCTGAGATTCATGGCGCTCTTCAGTGCCTAACTCCGACCAATCAGAGAAGAGAAAATGAAAAACGGGGCGCGGTTTTTGTACGACAGCAAAACGTAATGTGTCCGGTCAGTGGCGAGCCTACTTTGAGCTGGGTATGCGCATGCGCGTGAGTCGCACTTGGTTTTACTGCACTGGCTGGGACTGAAGTTGGATGCGCGGTGCGCGCTGCCTTCCTTCAGTTTGGTCTACAAGGGGAAATTTAAAAAAAACAAAAAAACACCAATCTACTGCAATGGAGAGAATGTGGAAATCGCAGTGTATCTTTCTTTTATGTCCCTTCATCATGACAGCTGTGTGCGCGCAAAGGTAAACAAGAAAAAAAAATTAAAAACATGGATTTTTCTCTTTTTATTGCATTGTACAGTTCAAATAATAATTGCATTTCTTTTTATTTTTGCAGCAGAGATCCAAGCAACATGCCAGTAGTGAAAGACACAGTGGACAGATTGATGAAGGGATACGATATCAGACTGAGGCCGGATTTTGGAGGTGAGAAACCAGAACGCGCATTATCTTTTATTATGCATGTGATGATGTGGACGATGTGCAGTGACTTGTAGCAGACAACCTTGTCATTTTATCGTATCATTACGCACGCAGCCCTCCTATGAATTCACGCGTTCATGATCATTTCGTTCCCTGTTACTCTGATGTATCGATTCCAACCGGATTCGGGTTGACACGAATAATTTGCTCATCAGATCATTGCGCATTTTAACTTTACACAATACTACGTGTGTGTGTGTGTGTGTGTGTGTGTGTGTGTGTGTGTGTGTGTGTGTGTGTGTGTGTTTTGACATTCTAGTACTATAAGACGTATCCATCCACCTGTTCTGGTCACAGTCTGTTTAACAGTTTCCATTGGTGATGTTGAGAATCTCCATTTCCGCTCGTGCATTTACTGGAAATATAACGTTATGCGTAGATATAGAAGATATATTTAAAATATCTCACAAAATAAATTTAAATATTGGCTCATGTGATTGTTTTTGTAACCTATACGTAGGTTCTTTTCTTTCAGTCAAAGGCAGCCCCTTATTATTATTATTATTATTATTATTGTTATTATTATTATTATGGGACATTTATATCGTGTTTTCCCCTTCACTTCAGGAGCTCCAGTGGCGGTGGGCATGAATATAGACATCGCCAGCATAGACATGGTGTCCGAAGTAAACATGGTATGTAAACCTAATATTTTTGTTACATTTTTTCTTGGCAAAATCGGTTTGTTTATGGGACATCATGCGCCGTAACGCATAGCAGGCACCGTCATAATGATTTTGCACACGCGTAGAACTTCATTGGCATGCTGGAGTCTTTGCAATGCGCTCAATTTGGATTCTAAACACGCTAGCGCGCGTACACACATACGCACAAGCACACGCAAACCCATGCTGCGTGCCCGACTGTCGTTCCACCTTCCACCATCAGTAGTCTGAAGCAATTGTGCGACCTCCCGAACGCATTGATTAAAAGACAGGATGATCTAAAAGGTTGTTTTTTGACCGCGCAAATGTAGTTCAAGGTGCTGCGTTCTCATGGGCAATCATTCCACACGACGACCAAAATTATTAACACACTCTTTCTAGAAATGATCGCAGCCTCACAGATGAGCTTGTTGTCAGTGCGCCGCAGGCAGCCATGATGATTCTGATACTGTCATTCTGATATAGTCTCAATAATATCGCAAATGCTCAAGCATCTAGTTAACACCGTTAACAAACAGCAGAGAAAGTTGACCAGAAAAACAGTGCCCCCTGCTGACCACACCTTACCCTTTGATGCTCTAACTAATTGATAGATAGATGCGACTTGTTTTTGCACTGGAGCAGCATTTCCAATTTTTTTTAAACCAGCGATGAATCTCCAAGGCCAATCATGACGGCAAATTCTTCCTTTTATTTACTAACAGATGAGGCGAAGTCAGTGATTTATATTTCATGAAAGCAGTGATGGGTAAACATAGCATTGAGGTGCCTAATGAAATATGTTTTATTAATGCTTCAGTAAGAAATATTCATTTGTATGACCTGCTTTTCATTTAGAAGCACATCTGGCATATTGGCATGAAATAGGTCCAGTATGGCCAGAAACTATCAGAAAATAGAATAAAGCTCAGAACGTCACTAGAAGTCACAAAATGACACCATGATCCAAAGTGATACTCATTTGGATTTCAGAACCAACCTGTTAAGTAATCATGAAAATGCAGATTGGTGCAGTAGGTGGTGTTAAAGTGTTACTGTTATGATGGGATCGCTTGATTTTATATCTGCATAAAGAAACTGTCTGATAAAGTGGTTATTTAGAAGAAGCAAGTGGACAAAAACAAGTATATTGTCTCCGGTCCCATGAGGCTAAACAACTTTCTCCTAGTGTAGGCTTCACCAGGAATCGCTTTAAACCATACAATTAAGGATCATTTACTGGGAAGATTGGTGATTAGTAGTTTTGTCATTTTATCAAAAGTGTTAGCACAGTGGTAATGGTGTTGGACTGCTATTTTAAAGATTGAAGTTGGATTCCAAGCACCACCAAGCTACTACTAATGGCTCCCTGAGCAAGGCTTAATCCCAATTGTTCAGTTGTATAAAAAGAGATAAATGTAAGCCACTCTGGATAAGAGTGTCTGCCAAATGTCATAAACGTATATGTCTTTAAAATAGTAGTGCGCAGGGGTGCTGCTAACAGTAGGAAAATTAAAACAATTTGAAGGACCCCGCACACTTTATGGTTCCTTTAGATCAGGGGTCTCCAAACTCGGTATTGAAGGGCCGGTTTCCTGCAGAGTTTAGTTCCAACACTAATCAAAGACACCTGGACCAAATAAGCAAGATTTTTGTACACCGGCTCCTTTAGGACCGAGTTTGGAGACCCCTGCGTCTTGTTGGGTGTGGTAACATTTTTTATACAGCACAAAGTTGCTAGTGGCACCCCCGGGTACATATCATTGTTTATATCACTGTTGGAAACATCACTGATTTACAAAAAAATAATAATTGATCAGGGATTGGTCAATGTGTAGCGATCAGTGCTCAGCCATTAGGAACAATGATATTCGGTTGAAATAAGAACTGGTGATCAGTCATTAGGAAAACGAGGGAAGTGGATGTGTTAGGATTAATATTGGTATGCCAAAAGTGCCAAATGGAAAGTCAAAAGTTAAATTCCTGGACCTCCAAATTGCCATAGCAGGGCCTCTAATCATCTTCTGTTTGGCTGTTTCCATTCTTCGCATCTTCCATACCTGCTTATTCCTTATTTGGGAGTCACAAAAGTCCTGGTGATGCGGTGGCATAGTGGTTGCAATTGCAATTACAGCAAGGGCAGTCTAGTTCTTGTTTAGATTAATTTAGTTTAGCTTAGTGTTTTGTTTAGATTAGCTTTGTTCATGCTTTGATTAGTCCTTTTCATGTTTTAGTTTATGTTTAAAGAATTTTTTTGTTTTGTTTAGTTTTGTTCTTGTGAGAACACATGAGTGTTTTGTAATGAGTTTGTCCGCTTAGTCTTAATTAACTTAATTATACGTTGAGTACCTGCATCCATAGATCCGACTCTCTACTGTACATTGCAGTTAGGCTCACGCAGAACGAATACTTGAATCACATGAGCCAATATTTAATTTGCAATGTTCTTTTGTAAATAAAATATTGACTCTTTTAGTCTTTTAGTTTTCCTTGACTCATTTATACATCTTCTGTACCTCCAAGTTGGTAATGTTGACTGTTCAAATGTATAAAATCTCAGCATTATTGAACATCAACAATGTTTGTTTAATCAAAATGTCTGGTATTAATGTTATATTCGGCTTTTCTACCTGTATGTATGTTCATATCGCACAGATAAAATGTATCGCTTGTGCGTTCATGTATTGCGAAAAAAATCTGGATCAAAACAGAACGAAACCTGAATTCTGATGTCATGGTTACAGTGGTATGATTGTATTCTGGTATGTTTTCATAACATATAGTTAGTTTCCATTTACAAATAATCTCAACTATTTCTTCGTGGAATCAGGTCCATTTTTTTGTTTAGTATTTTAGTACTGATACTAATTGAAATATGTAATTTTCTCACTGGTGAATGACACACAATGGTGCGGCTTTGGCAGGATGAGACAAGTGCTATCAGGCTAAAGTTAGCATTTTCCATGCATCCTACTGCACCTTTAAGCGGTTAGACATATTCTTTTTGTGGTGCATGTGAAAATCTAATTAAATGTTAACACACTTTTATGTTGTGTAATATCCATGATAATGTAATGGTGGGGATGAAAATAGGACAGGAGCCAGTGTTGTGCTACTGTAGTTGTCTTCATTTTTTACATAAACTAAGCCAAGTGGAGCTGTAAAGTAGAGGCACTCGAGGTTTTTATTATAGCACGCTTGGATATTAGAGAGCAAATAACAATACCGATGAGATGCATACACACACAGAACATAACATGTTTTAATTGGTTCTGTTAATTAAAAACAAACAATAAAGGCATCTTATCTGAAATAATTAAAGTTATTACATATTTTATTGATAAATTCCATGAAATGTGATTCCTATAATAATTACATTTTTTCTCTGGAATATTATATAAAATTATACAAACCCAATTCCAAAAGTATTGGGACACTGAACAAAGTTTCAAATTTCAATATTTTATTCAGAATAAAATATAGATAACAAACCAAATGTTGAAAGTGAGACATTTTGAAATATCATGCCAACTAGTGGCTCATTTTGAATTTCATGAAGAGCTACACATTCCAAAAAAGTTGGGACAGGTAGCAGAAAGAGGCCAGAAAAGATAAATATACATAAAAGAATCAGCTGGAAGACCAGTTTGCAACTTATTAGTTCAATTGACAACATGGTAGCATATCAAAAGAGCCTTTTAAAATTCAAGATGGGCAGAGGATCACCAATTCCCCCAATACTGCGGTGAAAATATCAGAAAGGAGTTTCTCAGAGAAAAATTGCAAAGAGTTTGAAGTAAGTTATCATCATCATCTAAAGTGCGTAATATCAACCAAATATTTATAGAATCTGGAACAATGTCTGTGCGTAAGGGTCAATGCCGGAAGACCATACTGGATTCCGGTGATCTTTGTGCCCTTAGATGACACTGCATCACATACAGGAATGCTACTGTCTAGGAAATCACAACATGGGCTTCCAGAAAACATTGTCGGTGAACACAATCCAACGTGCCATTCGCCGTCGGCGGATAAACCTATATTGGTCAAAAAAGAAGCCATATCTAAACATGATCCAGAAGCGCAGGCGTTTTCTCTAAACCAATACTAATTTAAAATGGACTGTGGCAAAGTAGAAATATGTTCTGTGATTAGACAAATTAGAAATTTTTTGGGGAAACTGGGACGCCATGTCATACGGACAACCCAAGTTGTTAACAGATGGTATGGAGTTGCATAAGTGCATGTGGTATAGGCAGCTTACACATCTGGAATGGCACCATCAATGCCGAAAGGTCTATCCAAGTTCTAGAACAACATATGCTCCCATCCAGACGTCGTCTCTTCCAAGGAAGATCTTGCAGTTTCCAATATGACAATTCCAGACCACATACTGCATCAATTACAACATCATGGTTGCGTAGGAGAAGGATCCGGATACTGAAATGGCTAGCCTGCAGTACAGAAGTTTCACCCATAGAAAACATTTGGCGCATTCCCAAACTTAAGCAACTTATCTACTCAGTCCCTAGACGTTTGCAGACAGTTATAAAAAGAAGAGGGGATTCCACACAGTGGTAAACATGTCCCAACTTTTTTGAGATGTGTTGAAGCCATGCAATTTAAAATTAACTTATTTTCCATTAAAATGATTCATTTTCTCAGTTTAAACTTTTGATAAGTCATCTACAGTGTATTCTGAATAACATATTGAAATTTGAAACTTCCACATCATTGCATGCTGTTCTTATTCACAATTTGTACCGTGTCCCAATCTTCAGCGAAATTCCATTTATCATTATTGGTGCTATTTTCTAATAAAAGCTTCTCAACCATTTCTATAAGTCGTTTATGCTGCTTAACATAACTCTAAGATATAATTATCATTCTTATATAAGTACTGTATATGCAACTGAACATTGTATCAAGCAAAAGTGAAGTCAATATACACTATATTGGCAAAGGTTTGTGGTCTCCACATGATCCATATCTGGTGCCTCCCCAAACTGTTGCTACTAACATGGTTACATATAGCACATAGTCTAGACTCTAGAATGTTTTTGCATGTTACATTATTCCTTCACTGGAAATAAGAAACAGAATCCGAGACCTTATTGTTGTGAGGCGACCATGCTAACCATTATGCTACTGTGCTGCCCCAGTGTATTCAGAGTCCCGTTACATAACAAATTATAATTTTGGGGATAGAGGCGTATTGTAAGGATGAGGACTAAGAAGCAATCATAATGCAGTAACTAGTTTTAAATCCAAACAAGTTCATGAGCAGAGTCGCAATCCGGATATGGTTCAGTAAACAGTAGTCAGATAATCAGGCAAGTGGGGTCACAAGTTTGCCTGATACCTGGGTGTCCACTGCTGAGAGAGGAATGCATGCAAGAGAGTAGTCGATGCCGCAGTGCATGTGATATGCATAATATGCTGGGAGGACATTCCCTGGGTGGAGGGTCATTGACATAGCCTGTTCGAATATCCTCCTCAATATCCCACAGCACTGGCCCCAGGATCAGCTGGGGCTTAATAATGGGCTTGTATGCTTAATAATGGGCACAGTATGTTTGGTGGGATCGAAGCACTAGAGAGAGGGTCGGCTTTGCCATTCTTTGTACCCGGGAGGTAGGTCGAAGAAAAGTGCCCATCCGGCTTGCCGGGCATTAAGAAGTTGTATTCTAGGTTCCGGCAATCAGTAATAACTGTAAAAGGATGTGTGCTCCCCTCCAACCAGTGTCTCCAGTCATACATGGCCTCCTTAATGGCTAGCAACTCCTTATTCCCCACATCATAATTTTGTTTCATTGGGGTGAGCTTAAGTAAGAAGAATGGATGGAGCTTGGGTGGGGACCACTGAGCACTGCTCCAACCATGCAATCAGAAGAATCCACTTCTACAAAAAAGGCACAGTGGGATCTGGGTGACATAAAATAGGTGCGTAAGAAGGAGCATAAGAGAAGTAGAGGTAAAACTTTAATTCCACATGAAACAATGAAAAATTAGCAAACCTCAGGAACCACTGTAAATCTTTCTTTGACATGTCTTGGGTCATATTATAAGCACTGCGGAGGTCTATCTTAAAGAAAAAACAAGTGTCAGACAGATGCCCGACCAAGTGGGGATTAAAGACAGTGTATACTGGTCAGTAATATTAAGTACCTCAATAGTCTATACAGGGAAGAAGACCGCCACCTTTTTTTTTCCACAAAGAAAAAGCCTGAGGCGGTACTTGACATGGAAGGTAAATGTGACTAATAGCTAGGGCCATGTTGACGTACTGCTCTACTGTTGTGGTCTCGGGTTGGGATAGGAGGTAACTTGACTGCAGGGAGGTGATCTATTGGGTAGAAGCTCAATAGCACACTCACGCGGGCAATGAGGAGGCAGTTTAGAAGCTCGTTGTTTGCTAAAGACCTCCAGCAGATCGTGATAGTTGGCAGGGACATTGGGAGGGTAGACTTGAGGGCTATAGCCAGGGAAACCCTAGGATAATGGGAGCCTTTGGTGCTGAAATAACTTGGAAAGAAATGTTCTCTGCTTGAATGGTAATGTATGCGGTTTGTAGGTTGTTGACCAGTGGGTTGTTTATCAATAACTGTAATTTGCAGTGGTACCACTTATAGGGTACCGTGCATAACTTGCATCTTGAAACTAGAGTGTCGTCTATCAGAGTCCACTAGGGCTGGAAACAGCTGGGAGACGTGATTATAGTGGAGACACACAAATATAGTGAGACACATGCAAGAGGAAATGGTGCAGATGGGGTGAATCACTCATGGGACAGCGTGGCTTCACAGGACACCAGGCATACTGATCATTATGACCACTGCAGTTCCCAGTTGCACATTCACAGGCACTGCTAGGAGAATGCAGAGGCCGTCTTAAGGCTGAAGTGAGTGTAACAGGAGTAGATTCAACAGGACTTTTCCATAGCAGGTTGTCATAGCCTTTAGAGATGCGTTGTTCCATTCAGTCTGTGCGGAACTAAATTCGATTGCTGTCCCTGACTTAACTGTATACGCTGAGTTGAAATGTCTAGACCAATGGGTATTTCAACACCTCCTGAAGCTGGGTGAAAAAGTAAAAAAAAAAGTGGTAAAGGGTGGGTGAAAAAGTAGTAACAGAGGTGCTAATCTGTGGGACTGTATATAAAACTGTGCCTTGTTTGAAAGACAACAAAAGAATGGCATTTCTTACTGAATGTGGGAAACGCATGAAGCTGATTGGATACAAAACTGGCGAACGAAACCTCTGCAATGCTCCAGGGCTCCGGAAGAGAGGGGGTCACGGGGGTCTGCTGCGCCTATCCCAGCACACATAGGGCGAGAGGCGGGGGTACACCCTGGATGGGTCACCAGTTTATCTCAGGGCAACACATAGACAAACAACCATTCACACACACCTCTCACTCCTATGGACAATTTAGAATCACCAATCGACCTAATCTTCATGTTTTTGGACTGTGGGAGGAAACCAGAGCACCCTGAGAAAACCCACGCAAGTGCGTGGAGAACATGCAATCTTTACAGTTCATAAGCATAGTTGGAAATGAGTCAGTACACAGTAGGCAGATAAAGTGTAAACTAGTGATCAAAAACTGATAGCAAGACAGAACACTAAATGCTTGGTATGTTGCATGGAGAGAAACAATACTTTGCAATATGCATTAGCATGACACTAGTTTAAATACGCACCATCACCCCTTGATCCTGAAGCGGAACAGTTCAATAGTATTCGGGTAATAGCAGCCTCTGGTGCTGGGTGGGGGGAGCAGTTACACGTTATACTTAAAGAGTCAGTCAGTCTTGTTGTTTGAAAGAATTAAAAACAAATGTGTGTGGTAATCCTCAAATTTTGGTAGTTATCTAAATAGTTCTTAATTAGAGCTTTGCTTAATTTTACTGTGAAATGTTTCAGCATCTACACTACATTTTAACTGTAAGAATTATTAGAAAAAACAATGCACGGGGCTTGTTGAACCCACCAACATTTAAAGAAGTGGTTGTTGTTAAGTTGTTGAACTGATAACTGGAAGATCTCAGCACCAGTGTTTGGCCCCAGAGCAAGGCTCTTAACCTCCAACAGCTCAGATGACATAAAATGTATATTCTTTCCTGCTTATTCCCTAATTTGGGGTTACAGGGGTGGTGCCTGCTGGTGCCTATCCCAGCTCACAGGGCAAGAGGCAGGGTCGACAGCCCATCACAAGGCAACACATAGACAAACAACCACTCACACATACTCCTATGGACAATTTAGAATCAGCAATTGACCTAATGCACATGTTGTAATGTACCTGGAGGAAAAGCAAGCGCTCCACGCAAGCGCAAACGCTCCACGCAAGCACAGGAAAATCTTTGGCCCGGGAATTGAACCCGGGAACTTCTTATTGTGAGTCAACTTTGCTAACCACTATGCCACTATGCAGTAAATTGAATATATGCTTTAAAAAACATTGGAATGCATGACGGACAGTCACTGCTTTATAACTGAATGTATATTTTAATTAAAATCTTTAATGTGAAAGATGCGACAGACTAGCAGCACTTGGATTTATTCCAGTTATCCTATGCATTTTGGAATTTATTTAGCTGTTTCTCCAGCTTTCCTAACGTTGATAATTAGCTGATAAGTTAAATTAATCCAGCTTGATGGCAGAGAGAAAGTTCTTAAATGTGTTATGCATTTGGAAATTGAGTATCATTGGATTAGTCATAGAAACCTTTTTGTAGAAAATGAAGATCCTCAAATCCTTTAACGACAGCTTTATTTTATGAACACAATCCTACCAACCAATTGTATAATGCACATAAAGCAAATACAGATTGTGCCATTTCAGATTTTATTGGACCTATTAGAGCTTTTTATAGCTAAAATTTTAACTCACAAACCCAAAACATCTTTCCATTGAGATTACTGGTGGTCAGAGCTCTTCTTTAATTCTCGGGTGCATTACTGGGCACTCCTTTTGCTCAAACCTTTTTAGAAACAAAAAAACCTTATTAAATGTTAATGCTTCATAGTTTTCATTTTATTCAAACCTAAAAAACAATTTTCCCCAGGATTCGGGTTATATTACAGGTCTTTCAAAATCATCAATCCTTTATGTACCATTACCAAAAAATAAATCAAACATTTATTTCGTGAAGAAATTTACATTGACGGCATTTGTTAAACCCCTTATCCAGGGTAACTTCCAGTCATCTCTTTTAAAATAACTGTTATTAATCACCTTGCTTGGGGGTCCAGCAGTGTAATGGAACCCTGATCTTACAATTAGTAGACCAACATCCCCTGCTCTAAATCCTGAGTCTCCTAATGAGTAACTAAGATTAATGTACTAGTAATGGACTTGAAAGTGGATTATTGTAATACTTATTCAGACTTAATGGCCATTATTATGGTTTAAAGTAATAACCTTTGAAGTCATCTACAGTATATTTAGTTTTATTCAATTCAACAATTTTTACTTATGAAAGTCCACTTTGAAGATTACTGAAGCAAATACTGTAAAATACTGTATTACATTTTACTAGTCCCTTTGATTTTGGTAAATTTTAGGTGAAAATATAGTAGAGAAATTTACAGTAAATATTTAAACATAGATACATGTCTATATTTATAGTTATATTTTATATACTGATTTTTATTTTTGATTCTGACATTTTTGTCAGTCTAAGCCATATGTTCTCCATTATGGTTGACATTATCTAGGTGTCTAATGAGACTGAATCATAAATCTCAGGGGGTGTTTAGTTTTTGGGGAACTTTCATCTGTGTATGTGAGTAGTCATTAAATAAGTGTCAGTCCTGTAATTCTGTTTTGTCTGTAAACAAATAAAAAACTATTTATGCACTAACAATAAAAAGTACAAAAATATTTATATCTTAGTGATCAATGCTGTATTAACTGCAACAAATGCTCTCCTCTTTTTTCTCCTCTCAAAAATGACATTGTTTTGCTGACCTTTTAAACATGATGCAGAATCAAAATACTGAATTATCATTTCATCTTGGTCCATTGGGTATATGGATTAGCACATTGTTTTTGCTTGCTTTTCTAGTCAGTACATCTACATTAGGTTGTTTTAGTGTCTATATCTAAAAATAACAAATCAAGATATTCAGTGTAAATATAATTTTGTATAGTATTTTGCCTGTTGAGTGATGTAGGTTTTGCCTTTACCTCCTTACGACTCTCCCCTATTGGATTAGGTGATTAGTATTGTGTAAGGCTTTAGTACTAGATCGTTTGATGGCCTTCCAATTAAAACCAGATCAAATTCTGTAAGTATTGGGAGAGGAATTCAGTTTTCTGTGGCGATATTTCGCACAAGTGCTCTTTCTCTAGTCTCTCTCTTTTTGCAAAGGTAGTCCTCCATGACCAAAGGTCAGTTGTGTCATCGGATAGTTTTAATCCTCGGGCCATCCTCTGTTTTGTGATTGCTATTTTTGGACAGTATTTTTTCACACTTTTATTTTCTCTCTGACCTTCTGCTGAGTTCTGCAAATGGGATGTTGTATCCAGGGAAAGAAATAACTATAAATAATCAAACAAATGACTTTTTTCACGGTTGTTACCGTTATTGACAATAAAATGTGAGGTTATTATAATTGAAGTCACTGAAGCAGTTTTTAATTTGAGTAGTCTAACTCAGATATATGACCTGGAAAGATGTTTACTCTGGTCTGTGTTGGGTGGGAAGGGACACATACCTGCTGCTGTACAAAGTAGCATAGTTGTTAATGTGTTGAACCGCTAATTATAAGATTGGGAAGGAAGTAGTCTGTTAACATTGTTTGGCTATGGTGGGGCTTGAACCAAGATCTTCCTGGTTGTCCAAACTACATTGCCTTAACCATTTGAGCCACCTCATAGTGTTTGAAGTTTATAGTGTCCATTCTATTAATTTAATTGTTTCATAATTTTATATTGGTGTGTCCAAGTTATTTGATATAGTTGAACATTTAAGAAAAAGGTAAGGCAATATTCCGTGGTAAATAACTGAAATGTCACTAGTAACTATAGCTAATTATTTATTAAGGTAACAATGCCCAACAATAGTTGGAGTAATATTATTGAGTTTTTGGTGCTACTAAAAAAAATACTAATGATCTTGGACCTGTCTTACCATAAATACATGTACTGAAAAGAAGATCCTCTGAAATGTTAATTAATCCTTTTTAAAAGGAGAAAGGTTCAAATAGACTTTAGTTGGTAGGGAAAATAATTGCCAGGGCGAAAATGTTGCCTTTATAATGATCATTGTCTTGAGAGTACTAATTCCTTATCTGAGAAAGAGGGTTTGGTTGTATGTTACGTCTCCGGATCCCTTACTGTTGTTGGAAATTGTATGAATTTTGGGCAAAATGTCAGTAATTTCTCAATGTTTGCTGTTTTTTTATCCTATTCGTCTCTGAATGGGAAAAAGTCTTGTGTTATTTTTACTTACAGTTGTTGCTATGACAGCAGCTCTCGAATGTGTGGTGTAAGTTTGCTCATCTCTCGCAGATAGCCTGTCTTTCTTAGTGTTTGATTGATGATTTTTGCTGACATGGTTTTAGGGCTGTTTTGCTTTTGATTGTCATGTAAAAGATTGTATTCCTGTTTTGTTAATGTTTCGTATTAATTCATTTGAAATTTGTCAATTATCAATTACAACTACAGTTGATCATTTATCCCTACAGCTATAACACATCACTGCAGTGACA
This sequence comes from Pseudolaguvia tuberculata, assembly GCA_026260255.1. NCBI lineage: Eukaryota > Metazoa > Chordata > Actinopteri > Siluriformes > Sisoridae > Pseudolaguvia > Pseudolaguvia tuberculata. The sequence continues at coordinate 1,236,122 of JAOTRA010000008.1, read as the reverse complement.
TGCACATGTTTTGGAAATTTGGCTGTAAAATACTTAGTCCATGTGCAATATTTCAGATTATGTGCAATATATTGCAATATATTGCAATATTTTTGTGTTCTTTGGAAGTGATTGTGTGTTTGTGTTGTACTGTCTGTGTTGTTGTTTTTGCTGATCTAAATGCTGCTATTTCAAAAAGAAAAAAATAGCCATTGTGGGATTAATAAAGTCAATCTAATCTAATCTCATCTAATCTAATCCAAGCTAAGCTAAACTAAGCTAAGCTAGGAAATAATCATACTTTAATACTAAATATAGAATCTCTCAATGCAATTATGAGCACTTATAAATAAGGATTTCCTCCTACACACAATGTAAATTTAAAATCAGTACAATAATTGCTTTAAAGTTTTTATACAAATAAAATGCTTCTTAAAGCATGTTAAATGAATATATTTTTGTTCATTGCAAAAATTGATTTTCTGTGTTGGAGGCAATTGAGTGCAATTTTCTTATATTTTAAAAAATGTTGTAATGCAATCAGTCTTCCCTAGTTCCAGGGCAGGTGGTAGCACAGATATTAAGGTCGGACGGCTAATTGGAATATCAGGGCTCAATTCCCAGCACCACCAAGTTGCCTCTGCTGGGCTGAGCAAGGCCTTTTACCCCTAATTGCCTTTCTAGAAGTTGCTCTGGATAAGGGTGTTTGAGAAATGCAGTAAATGGAATGTTTGGGGGTTTTTTTTGTGCAAATTTCCATTAATTTGATTTGTGTAGGTAGATAATAAATTTCAAATGTCATTGTTTTCTTGGTGCTTATGTACAGAATTATTTTAGATAGTTGTTATGGTACTCATCCTACCCCTTCAATCTCAGCAGCCATTTAAGGAGGTGCCATGTATGGCGCAGATTTTGTTGTTTGCTTGCTTTTATGTTTGTGTAGATGTATTTGAGTTTGCATTATGGAATGCTTTCCAATCTTGTTCTTGTATCTGCTCCCCATCTGTATGTGCCCCCTGACTGTATCTGTTCCCTGTCTGTATCTGTTCCCCGTCTATATCTGTTCAAGGTCTGTATCTGTTCCCCATCTGTACCTGTTCCCTGTCTGTATTCGTCTCCTGCCAGTTTCTGTCTTCTGCCAGTAGTTGCTTCCTGTCAGTAGCTGCTTCCCGTTCATCTCTGTCTCTCCGTCCATCTCTGTTTCTTTGTCTGTCTCAGTTCCCGTCTCAGTTCCAGTCTCTCTCAGTCTCGGTTCCCATATCTCTCTGTTCCAGTTGCTGTCTCTGTCTCAGTTCCTGTCTCTGTCCCAGGTCCTGCCTCTGTCTCGGTCCCAGGTCCAGTCTCTGTCTATGTCGCAGGTCCAGTTTCTCTCTCGGTTCCTGTCTCTGTCTCGGTCCCTATTCCCTTCACTGTGTTTCTTTTAAGGAGATGTCCTAAGGCTTTGCCCTAGTGTTGCGGTATTTGCAATACCTCTTCAATGTCAGAAACCACCATCGCCCTCTGATTGGTGACAACATAGACACATAGACAAACAATCATTCACACACGCATACACTCCTATAGACAATTTAGAATCACCAATCGACCTAATCTGCATGTTTTTGGATTGTGGGAGGAAACCAGAGTACCCGGAGGAAACCATGCAAACGCAGCACAGAAAGATCCCCAGCCAGGGAATTGAACCTTGAACTGTGCTAAGCACTACACCACTGCAACACTCTCAATATTAATGTTTTCTTATGTAATTCAGATAAAAATTTCGGAGTGAATTATTGGAAAATAATGCCCTGCAATGGACTGGAGGCCTGTCCAGGGTGTACCCTTGCCTCTCGCCCTATGTGCGCTGGGATAGGCTCCAGCAAAGCCCTGGGACCCCGAATTAGGGAATAAGCTGGTAAGATGATGAATGAATAATTAGTAAATTCAACAAAAATTAATGAGTTCAGTTTAAAACATTGACCATATCTTCAGTGTCATCATGTTTTCATCATGTTTGCATAGTGTTAGCATTTAACCTTAGAGCTACCAGGGAGAACACAATAGCAGTCTGTTTTCAAATCTGTTAATCTGTTGTCCTATTTAGGAAATTAGGCCATTTTATTAAATAGGTGTTAAAACAGTTATAATGCACAATTTCCCATAAGGCATTGAGAGGGGGAAAGAGGTGGGGTGATGTAGGGGCAGGACAAAAACTATCACTGCTTATAAGTTTGTTGACTTTCTTTACAACCTGCAGTATTTTGACAGGTGTATTAACACCTGTTATTCATAGTTCCGGAGAAAAAAAAATCCAGATATTTATAAAGCACTTTAAAATGTGGTTGGACAATATGGTATGTGCCTTTTAGAACATATATATCAATACATCTATAATGACCTCCGCAATTAAAAAGCTTTAAAATAGTTTAAAGTAGTGTTATATGACTGCAGGGATTAATGCACAATGATTAATGATTGCTAATTGGAAAATGGTAGGTTTGATTCCCAGCACAACCAATTAGCCACCGCTGGGCCCTTGGGCAAGACCCTTAACCCCCAGTTGCTCAGCTGTATAAAAAAGAGAAATGTAAGTCATTCTGTATATGTAAATGTAAATGAAAGCAGGTGCTAATATTAGATGAAGTGGTCTGAGGTGCAGTCTGTGTTTAGTGGTGTGGTTGATGTCAGGCCTCTATTTAGGTCACAATTTTTATGCTTCATTCATAAACTAAACTTCATGGCCCTCAGTCTTCGAAGAGACATTGTCATGATGGAACAGTGTGGAAAATATAGATGGAAAATACTATGTGTGCTGGTGAGGTGTCCACAAACTTTTGTCCTTATATACAGTGTATTTTGTTGTCAACAATTTTTGATAGATTGTATATTTGGGTTTGACCACATTAAATAGAGACATCCACTGTATGCAAAGTGTGTCTGCATTCAGTAGCACTGCCCTGACAAATTACTCCATCACTCTGTCACCGTCCCAGCACAAGCTATTTATCTGCAAAGTGGTTGGCACAGGGAGCAGTGTAATACCGATTTGGATCGGGTTTAATGTCACCTCGTGCCCAAAACATATGCAAACAATGCGGTGTAAGCACTACCTATCAGATGCTTTCTTACAGACTTGTTTTTGTTTTACTGGTATTTTTATTAATTTATTTTCACATCATTATTGGCAAATACACTGAGAAATATTGCAATATTAGAATGGTTCTTATCAACCATTCATTCATTCATTTTCTTACCCGTTTATTCCCTAATTCGGGGTCAAGGGAGTCTGCTGGTGCCTATCACAGCGCACCTAGGGCGAGAGGCAGGGGTACACACTGGACGGGTCGCCAGTCCATCTCAGGTCTTATCGACTATATTTGTTGTCATTTTAATTCTAAATAGGTTTTATTTAACTACATCACAAAATATGGAAAATTTTCGGCAGGTGGAATACTTATGCCATTTAATGCGTTATATTGCATACTAATTTATTTTAATCTCAATATGTAAGTCACATTAGCATTAACGATAAATATCTGTTAAGTAATATTAAAATCAGCCTCTGGACGTACAGTACATAAAACATTACCCTCATTAGTAATAAAATAACAAATAACCCAGCCATTAGGGTTGTACAAGCCAGTGCATTCTTAGTGCCGGTCCCAAGCCTGGATAAATGGAGAGGGTTGCGTTAGGAAGGGCATCCAGCGTAAAACTGCGCCAAATCAAATATGCGGATCACAAATAAGAAACTCATA
>JAOTRA010000008.1:1208390-1223904 GCA_026260255.1 Pseudolaguvia tuberculata | reverse complement strand
TGAGAGGAACCAGACTCAACAGGGAACCCATCCTCATTTGGGTTGAACAGAAATTAATGTATAAGTGTGTATGTGTAAGTGTGAGTGAAACAGTTCTGGTGGCTGGAAATGGGATGACGTCCGAAGTCATTGCGAGAATAGGATGACCAAGCGGATACACGACGCTCCCGATCCAACACGGTGGGCCGGCACATATACCTCGACAGAAGAGGGGGGGTTAGAGAAAAAATAGGTATATATTGTATAAATGGTATTGATGTTGTAAGATACTGATAGAAATCAGTGCAGGAAAGGACTCTGGCCAAACTATCTAACACAGCCTAACTAAAAGGAGAACCAGAGGGAGGTACAGACATAAGGGATCCCTGATATGTAAGGCAACCAGACCACCACCAAAGACAACTCAGTGATAGGTGAGAGTCCGGATGACAGCATTCAAACAGCATCAGATCACCATAATACTCAATATCTATGAGTCCCCCGCATCTGCTTCTTTATCTAAAGAGGACTATCACTGAAATGCCTGACTAAATAAATTGGTCTTTACTCTAGACTTAAATACTGAGACTGTGCCTGATTCTCAGACATAAACTGGTAGACTGTTCCATAATTTTGGGGCATTATATGAAAATGCTCTGCCCCCTGCTGTAACATTATTCACATGTGGCACTGACAGACAGCCCGCATCCTTTGAACGAAGTGGGCGTGGCAGAACATATGGCACCACCATCAAACAGGCGATAGACCAGAAACATAGACACGAACACTTACAAAATGCTGATATAAACAACACAAATATACATTCATTCATTCATCTTCTTACCCGCTCATTCCCTAATTCGGGGTCACGGGGGACTGCTGGCGCCTATCCCAGCGCGCATAGGGCAAGAGGTGGGGGTACACCCTGGACGCATTGCCATTCCATCCAATGCAAACATTAATGCCTTTCCTTAAATAGCCTCTGAAGGAGAGGGTGGGGGGTTTTGTTGACTGTTATGAATAAAAAAATGTTTAAGTTCTTGGTGTGACATAAAGATATGCATAAATGTTGCTTATGTATAGTGATTATCATGCAAATAATTTATATTGATGTTTTTTCTGAAAGAAAAAAAATCAATATTGGTTAATCTGTAGTGTTTGGTGTGGTGTGTAATGGAGTTTGTGATGTAGTATGAGTTGGGGGCAGTAGTATACTGTTGCGAGTGTAGGCAAAGAATATATCCTATTAAAGACTTTCATTATACATGAAACATATCAATAAGCTTAAACAACACTTAGGCCACATATACAAGGCTGGTCTTAATGCCTAATGGCAATTTTGTAAGTATATCCAATTTTTTTTGTTGATATTCTTCCATGTTATTTTAAAACTGACAGATAAAATTATTTTAAAACTGTGCCGATATCACATTTACAGTATTTACACAGCAAAACAATAAGGTAAACATACTGGTAATTTATATCTTATTCATTTCCACATTTGAATGAAGTCTGTAAATGGTGTGAAAATATCTGAATCCATGTGATTGTTTTTCCTGCTGACACAATCCTGTCACAATTCCTGGTCATATGTGCCACATCCCATATGTGGCACATTAGAGGAAAAAATTGGAATTGGATCCATGCAGTGTAAATGCAGCCAACTAGCCAGCAGTAGGTAAGATAACTGTGCATGTAATTACTGAGAATTAATAGATGGGTTGCGTAGTGGATAGCATGGTCGCCTCACAACAAGAAGGTCCCGGGTTCAATCCCCGGGCCGGGGATCTTTCTGTGCGGAGTTTGCATGTTCTGGAGTCACTTGCGTGGGTTTCCTCCAGGTACCCCGGTTTCTTCCCACAGTCCAAAAACATGCAGATTAGGTCGATTGGTGATTCTAAATTGTCCATAGGAGTGTTGTATGTGTTGGGTTGTTTGTCTATGTGTTGCCCTGCGATGGACTGGCGACCCGTCCAAGGTGTACCCCTGCCTCTTGCTCTATGTGCACTGTGCACCAGCAGCCCCCACGTTACCCTGGATTAGGGAATAAGCGGGTAAGAAGATGAATGAATGAATGAATGAATGAATGAATGAATGAATAAATAATCATATAAATCATGTTTTCCAGATAATATGTGCTAAATGTCTTTTCTGTATGGAGACTTCGTGGTCTTGTGGTTAATTCTGTAGTTTATAGTAACATTTGTCATTGAGTTGTAATGAGTAGTATTGTACTCTGTGGGTGTATTTCAAATTAGAATATACTTTCCTTCTATGAATAGTCTTATATGTCAGCTACATAAAGGTGCTTCTACATTCTACAGCACAGTGAAATTTGTTTCTTCACATATCCCAGCCTGAGATGGACTGGCGACCCGTCCAGGGTGTACCCCCACCTCTCACCCTATGTGTGCTGGGATAGGTGCACCAGGCCCCCGTGACCCTGGATTCGTGAATAAGCGGATCAGAAGATGAATGAATGAATGAATGAATGAATCACATATCCCAGCTTAGAAGGTTGGAGCTTAGAAGGTTGTTTAAGAATCTTGATTAAGAATCCAACAGTTGCAGACTGGCAGCAATGGGGTTTGAACGCTGGTCTTTTCTGTCTTCCAAACAATGACTCAGAGCTTTAACCATTTGAGTCACCATGGCCCCAAAGTAGGGTAAAGGCATACAAGCCTCAATGCTAACAGTCTGCCACTACTGGGTTCTTGAGCAAAACCCTTAACCCCTCCGGTTCTAGAGCCACTACAACTTTTTAATATAGGATATGCAAAGAAATATACTTTCATCCAGCTCACATTGAGCTCACATTGGGTGTGTTGCGGGGTTACACCCTGGATGGGTTGCCAGTCCATCCCAGGGCAACACAGACAATTCTCTTATTCAAGATGAATGTACTCTGTTGAAGAAAGAGAGAAATAGAAGTAAGGGTTTCTTAGAGTGTGTGGGCACGTGGTTATGAACTGACATGGTGTTTTCACAGAAAGCAGTGGTTTATATTCAAGAATTAATGTTGTAAGAGTGTTGTGAAAAAGCAGATATTGCTTTGTGAACCTGTTTAGTAGCGTACAATGTGTTTGTGTGTGCTCAGGTTTTTTATACTTGTGGGAACATTATGGCTAAATGTCCTCACATGGGGGATATATGGAAGGCCATTACACACAAAAAATTTACAACGTGTCAACTTCAGATTTAATTAGGAGAGCCAAAATAAATAGATGTATAGTAGATATGAATGTGTGTGTTTGTGTTGTATGTTGCTCAGCTGGGTTAAGTCAGGAGCTAGCAGAAAGCAATGTGGATTTGTCCTCCTAGGATGTTCTTCAGTGTGGTATTTTGGGCAGGCCATAAAATTCTGGCTTTGGTGCCAGAAAAGTAACTTGAGACTTGAGGGGTTTTATCCCTCATACAAACACATGCAACCCCATTCAATCCTTGTCTTAGACCAAGAAATTGGTTCTTAACCTGGGAGCCAACAAAGAAGAAGCAGGCATTTGGCTTTATCTTTTATAAAATATGTTTATGATAATGACTAATCACATTCCGGAGATTATCGCTCAATCGTAAAACACTAACATTTTTGGCATTTTCAGATGTATCATCTCATTTATACAGCTAAGCAGTTGATGGTTAAAGCCTTGTTAAGGGTCCCAACAGAAGGGTTGTCAGCAGTTCAACATCTTACCCACTGAGAACTACCACATGTTCACGTGCCTGTATATTAATACATCTTCCAACCCGCCTATTCCCTAATTCGGGGTCACAGGGGTCTGCTGGAACCTATCCCAGCACACATACCCTGGACAGAATGCGAGTTCATAGCAGGGTCACACACACACACACACACACACACACACACACACACACACACACACACACACACACACACACACTCCTATGGGCCAATAAACCTAATATTTTTGGACTGTGGGAGGAAACCCCTATTTAAATAATTAGTAGTAATTTTTAGTAGCTTGGTGCGTAAAGTGTTATACTGCTTTTCGTGAAGATCGTTGGATTAATCTTTAGAAACACTACGCTGCCACTGCTGGGTCCCTGAACTGTTCTGCTGAAGTGACAAAAAAGTTTAAAAGTTTAATGTACGTTTCTTTGAATATTGCATATCTGCAGATTGATGGAAATACATTCATTCATTCATTCATTCATTCATTCATTCATTCATTCATCTTCTTGCCTGCTTATTCCCCAATTCGGGGGTCCCGGGGGGTCTGCTGGCGCGTATCCCAGCTCACATAGGATGGGTCGCTAGTCCATTTCAATTGATTATAAATTTGTTTATAAAACTAATCAGCTATAGTACAGCACCCCTGGAGCAGGAAGGGTTAATTGTCTTGCTCAAGGACCCAACAGTGATAGACTAGTGGCACTGGGGCTTAAACCCTGGTCTTCACGTTTGTCTATGTAACAAAACAATGCCTTAACCGTCTGAGCCCCTGCCTCATACACAGGAGGATTTTCTCCTATATCTCAAGGTGAATGTTTAAATTAAGTTGAATTGAATAAGGGAGCCTGTCGAATGCAATACATTTGAATGTGTTGCATTTGACAATGTACAATTGAATTTGCTTTGCCTACCAATTATAAAAGTCTGCTGGTGCCTATCCCAGCGCACATATGGCGAGAGGCAGGGGTACACATGGACTGGTTGCCAGTCCATCGCAGGGCAACACATAGACAAACAATCACTCATGCACACATACACTCCTATGCATAATTTAAAAATCACCAATCGACCTAATCTGCATGTTTCTGGACTGTGGGAGGAAACGGGAGTACTCGGATGAAACATACGGAAGCATGGGGAGAACATGCAAACCCTGCACAGAAAGATCCCGACCCAGGAATCGAACCCAGGACCTTCTTGTTGTGTGGCGACCGTGCTACCACTACGCCACCTCACACATTTAAACAAATAATGTTAAATTAAATAGCTTAACTTGGGACATTTGTGGCTCAAATTGTCAAATAATGTGAAGATCTGGTTTTAAGCCGCACCATCACAGAGTCCACCACTGCTAGACCCTTGAGCAAAGACCTATAACCCTTTATGATCTAGAGGCAGTAAATCATAGCTGATCCTTGCACTCTGACCACAACCTTGCAAGGTGGGATATACGAAGAAAAACATTTCTTATATATGGTGGAAATAATCTGTCTTAATGACTCCATTGGCACAGCATGTCTGACTACTTCTACTGCCACAGCATATAAACATAGACATGAAGAGATTGATTCATTCAAATAATTTTGCATTGACCACACATGCGAAACATGCTTTTGGTTTCATTCTGGAAGCATAATGAGCTCATCTCCTGGGTCTCTTTGTGCCCTGAGTTGTTGTTTCATTTCACATGTGAATACAATGACACAATTCTGGAAGTAAATTAACAGACTGCATAAATTAACTCAGTTGTTAAGGTGTTAACTGGAAGATCAGGGTTTAATTTCAAGCACTACCCCGCCACAGTTAAGCCCCTTTGCAAGGCCCTTAACCACCTGTTTCTCAACAGTATAAAAGAGATAAATGTAAATTGCTCTGGATAAGAGTGTCTGCCAAATCCTGTTAATTTAAATTTTATTTGTTTCCTACAATGTGTCCCTATAGTTTTGTCTTTTCTTTTAAAATTTTCATGTAAGAAGACAGGAATTCCATTATGCTGAAATGAGTCAAAAAACAATTTGTTCATTGTGCTCAGAACTTCCACTAAAAAATATATTGTATATTGCTCTACCTGTATGATTTTATCTTTACCCAGATGTTTGTCTTTCTCTGTCAATTGCAGGACTACACACTGACCATGTATTTCCAGCAGGCATGGCGAGACAAGCGTCTCTCCTACTCGGAGATCCCTCTGAACCTGACACTGGACAATCGTGTAGCAGATCAGCTGTGGGTGCCTGACACTTACTTCCTGAATGACAAAAAGTCCTTTGTGCATGGCGTCACGGTCAAGAACCGCATGATTCGCCTGCATCCTGATGGCACTGTGCTGTATGGATTGAGGTAGGTCTTTTTCATCTCTTCTTTCTTCCTCTCTTTCAACTCTACACATGTCTTGAAGTGAACATGTTTTTTTTTCTTTTCATGTATTTTAATCATCCAAATCCTAGTTATATTTAATTGGGATGGATTATCAGAAGGACTGTTTGGTGGTCTGCCGGATTCTTTTCTATGTCCTGTTAATCATCTGCACTGCAGCATATAATTTTTATAAATCAATATACAAACCTGATTCCAAAAAAGTTGGGACACTGTACAGATTGTGAATAAAACAGAATGCAATGATATGGAGGGTGGCGCGGTGGTGTAGTGGTTAGCAAGCCGCCTCACAACAAGAAGGTCCCGGGTTTGAATACCAGGCCGGGATCTTTCTCTGCAGAGCTTGCATGTTCTCTTCGCGCTTGCGTGGGTTTTCTTTGGGTACTCTGGTTTCCTCTTACAGTCCAAAAACATGCAGACTAGGTCGATTGGTGTTTCTAAATTGTCCATAGGAGTGAATGTGTGTGTGTGAACGGTTGTTTGTCTATGTGTTGCCCTGCAATGGACTGACAATCCGTCCAGGGTGTACAGCAGACCCCCCATGACCTCATATTCGGGAATAAGCGGGGTAAGAAGATGAATGAATGAATGAATGAATGAATGAATGAATGAATGAATTATATGGATGTTTCAAATTTCCAATATTTTATTCAGAATAAAATATAGAAATATATCAAATGTTGAAAGAGTCACATTTTGAAATGTCATGCCAAATATTTTGGATTTCATTAGAGCTACACAATCCAAAAAAGTTGGGACAGGTAGCAATAACAGGCCGGAGAATTTACACATTAGAATCAGCTGAAGGACCAATTAGCAACATGATTGTGTTTAAAAATAGCCTCTCAGAGTGGCAGTGTCTTTCAGAAGTCAAGATGGGCAGAGGATCACCAATTCCCCCAATACTGTGACAAAAAATGTCAGGAAAGAGTTCTCAGAGAAAAATTGCAGTGTTTCAAGAAAACATTGTTGGTTAACACAATCTACCGTGCCATTCCCTGTTGCCGGCTACAGTTACAGTTTGGCATTTGGCAGACGCTCTTATCCAGAGCGACTTACATTTGGTCTCTTTTTTAAAATTGAGCAATTGTGGGTTAAGGGCCTTGCTCAAGGGCTCACAGTGGTTGCTTGGTGGAGGTGGGAAACCCTGGTCTTTCTGGTATTAGTCCAACATCTTAACCACTAGGCTACCGCTTCCCGGCTAAATCTCTATATGTGTGAAAATGGAACCAAAATTCTGCTGTCTACCAATAAATCCTGAAGGAGTTCGTGACCTCAAGCTGTAGTGAACTGAGGTTTGACCTTAATAAGGTGGTTCATGACCCTCCAATGTGGCTGAATTACAACAATTCTGCAAAGATGAATGGACCAATATTCCTCCACAGCGCTGTAACACTCATTGCAAGTTATCGCAAATGCTTGATTGCAGTATTTGCAGTAAGGTTGGCCCAACCTGTTATTAGGTTAAGGGGCAAACACTTTCCCACACAAGGCCATGTAGCTTTGGATTTTGCTTTCCCTTAATAACAAAAACCTTGTTTTGTTTACTCATGTTATCTTTGACTAATATTTATATTTGTTTGATCTGAAACATTAAATTGTGACAAACATGCAAAAAGGTTGGAAATCAAGTAAGAGGGCCAACACTTTTTCCTACCAATGTATAAAACACTAGCACAAGGATATGAATTTTTGGGGTAGCAGCTGTGACAGGGAATTTGCCCATGATAAGTCATCAAAGTGAAAAGTAAACAATATTTGACAAACTGTGAGCTTCACTATTAGAACTACATGCTCTTGGAGACTTTTGGAAGTTTGCTCTTGAATATGATGCTCTATTGTACTAATAGCGTTTTTCTTTCTAATGTTTGGTGGGTTCACTGGAAGCTCTTTTTAAATGGGATTGGGAGTGTTTGAATGGACATGTGTGTTTGCATGTTATAAAGGGACTGATTGCCTTTTAGTCCACTGAGACACAGCTACTTAAGCGTTTAATTAGCATGAAGTGCTCAGTTTGCTTATCATACAGCAGAAGGCAGATGTGATTATCCGGCTCCTATAAGATCTTGGCTAATATCCTGTTCAGGTAAAACTAACAGGCCCTGACATGCAGCTAGTGAAAAAGCAGCCAGTTTGCTCTCACTGATGGAGTAGTCTAACTGAAAAAGGAGAACTGGTAGTCACACAAGCCACACCCTCTTTAGGGGTCTGAAATTGCTATTAGTAAATATTTTTTACACAAAAGTAAATATGTATAACATCTGAAAGGTGAAACAAAATTGTGGAATTCATACTCTAATGGTTCTGCAGTAAAAATAAAACATGAATAAAATATTTAGGATATGAAATTAAAATATCTAAACCTATACAATGTAGTGGTTATATATTTACAGCAAAAAAATACAAGGTTTTTTTTTCTGCAGTGATTTTTTTTTTTTGCTCTGCAAACTTTTAATTACTGCAGAAACCCAGAACGCTCCAGTCTCTCAGATGGAACTCATGACTTTCTGTTATCAGATTTTCATTTTTAATACACTATATTTATCGCCCCCATGTGCTTCATTGTTATTTCCTCACAAAAAAAAGACACCTGATTAATGCGTCCTATCGAAAACGGCACGTTATTTGTTCGGGTTAGTGTGAAGATAACATGATGGTGTAAGTGAGCTGCATCCTGTGTTGGAATTGCTTTTTGGGGTTTGTGAAAATTAGACCGAGCTTTGCACAAGCAGATCACTATTTATAGTGCCTGTAAGTCTCTTTGTAATCTACCATTTAGGTGCTATTAAACAGGCCACTGTGCTTTATGGCAAGTTGTGAGGAAGACAAGGTCAGTCTCTGAGAGGGATTTGTTGGGTAGTTTTTTTTAGTTTGGTGGTTTAGGCTTCATTGGCACTTTTCTCATTTTTGTTGAAACAGACATGTTTGACTTTGTAATATATTGCCAGAAATAATAGTTAGGATATGAAATGACTGGGTTTTTGCTGCTAGATGGATAAATATCAGTGGTTTTAAATGTGAGTTTTGGTCTCTAATTTGTACATAACAACTCTAGAATAATTGCCACCTGACTAGAAAATAAATGATTAATTCATACTAAGTTTGATTTCTATGTATTTACAGCTGTAAAATATATTTATATATTAACTAATGATGGTAAAGAATTGTCATTCATTCATCTTCTTATCCGCTTTTTCCCTAATTCGGGGTCTCAAGGTTCTGCTGCCACCCATCCCAGCTCACAAAGGGCGAGAGGCGGGGGTACACCCTGGATGGGTTGCAGTCCATTGCAGGGCAACATATAGACAATAACCATTCACACACATTCACTCCTATAGGCAATTTAGAATCACCAATCGACCTAATCTGCATGTTTTTGGACTGTGGGAGGAAACAGGAGCACCCGGAGGATACCCACGCAAACACGAGGAGAACATGCAAACTCGGCACAGAAAGAATTAAGTCAACGATGATAAAATATTGTGGATTTTTGTACAGTGACGGCAAATTGCCTGGGTCCCCTGCTGATCTTGTATGTTTGCCCACTGACAGAGATGATCAGTCTATCATTCTGATGCTAAACAGAGTCAAAGAACAACAAAAACTTCCAGAAAAAAAAAAAGATTTTGAAAAGTGATATATTGATTTGCATTTTAATGAGTGAAATAAGTATTTGATCTCTTTACAGAACAAGACTTTGACAAAAAGACAAAAGAGATTTTGTTGTTTAGTCACTAGATTTTTAATACATCTCTGGTGGAACTTTGTCTCAGTCTTCTTTGACGATCCTCTTTAAGTTATTATTGTTCCAAGGCTGCTGATTGGCAAATGTAAATGTCTGTATATTGTGGTTAGAGCATTGAGTCAGCTATATGAGGCGTTAAGGACCCAACAATTGTGCTGGGACTTGATTCAGGTCTTCCTGGTATTCATTTTCAGTGGTGGGAACCCAGGTCTTACTAGTCTTCTGACCAACCACCTCAGCTATTTGAGCTACACAACACTTTCACCCGATTCTCCTTCATATAATCATTCAGATGTTTATTGGTGAACTTTAGACAGGACTGTACAGAATGTCCTTTACAGTGTAGTGTGTTACAAATTGTTCTCTTGGTGGCTATGGTTTCAGCTGCCTTGAGATAATTGGCAAGATCCTCCATTTATTGCATGGAATGATAAGAAGTTCAGTTATTTTCACTTAGACTATAAGTAATATACTATATGGCTAAAAGTTTGTAGACACCCGACAAGCATACCTTTTAGTGTGTATTTCCCAAACTGTTGTCACAAAGTTGGAAGCCCACAGTCATCTAGATACCTTTTTGTTGTTTGCACCATTACATTATTCCGTCACTGGAACTAAAGACTTCAACAGTGTTCCAGCATTACAATGACCCTGTGCACAAAACGTCTTAAGCTCCATGAGGATACACAATATTTTACCCATGCAGTGTATATGCTGGTGCACATGATATGCAATGAATCTTCAAGCTTCTATAAACACACAATAATGTTTCCTCTTTGTATCTGTTTATAGAGTGCTATTATCTGTTTCCACATTTAATGACTAGTCTCATTTGTCTTATATTAGTTTGCTCTATTTTGTCGTTAAAAGAAAGCCAATAATTCACATGCTGCTGTGAGGAATTTCCAAATAAATCAGTTCATAAACAGCTTGATAAACCAGCACTGCACAGTCAATAATAAACACGTCATATTCCCCAACAACAAAAGAGCATCTCTGATGAAATTATTTCAGAATCAGACCAAACGTCTAGGTTGATATAACATAACAGACACATTCAGCTCTAGGATATTTTGCCAGAAACCATCTTTGTGTATTTATGGGTTGTTTTTTTTACCCCTGACAAATATAATCATTGGCTAAAATCGCCCCTCTCAGCTAGCAGCTGGCAGCGCTTGACAACAACATAGTGAGCCATCCAAAAAGGCAAATCAGCCATGTCATGCATCATGTGCCAGCCTCCACACTGCATGTCAAAATAAACAATTCTAAAGTGGGGAGGATTTACATGGGCCCCGGAGCTACTCTTTAACTGCGCTCACGTACAGCTGGCTAGATACGCTAATAGATGGAACATGATTATTTACAAAGATTACTGACTTCAGCTATTGATTCATATGTGAACGGGTATCAAGTTTGTGTACATGTCGCTGTTTTTATAATATAAAACATGTTCAAAAACACTTTTGCAAGCTTCGGTAAAGGTCAATTGGAATAAAGGTGCCCAGCATGCCTTGGGCTGTACACCATACCCTGAAAAGTGCAGCACTGCAGAAAGACATGAAGAAAGGAATCACAACCGCTCGAATAAGATGAATATGCAAGCATACATATTAAAGAGCAGAGATTGTCATCTTGAAGTGAGGTCACTTTAATACTGGTGTTCCCTCTAATTTTTTCAGCAAGATATCTCTAGAACCCTTGCTTTTTTATAGTTAGTTTGTTTGTTCATTCATTCATACATTTTCTTGCCTGCTTATTCCCTAATTCGCGGTCACGAGGGTCTGTTGGAACCTATCTCAGCTCACATAGGGTGAGAGGCGGGGGTACACCCTGGACTGGCCAACAGTCCATCACAGGGCAACACATAGACAAACAACCAAACACACATTCACTCCTATGGACAATTTAGAATCACCAATTGACCTAATCTGCATGTTTTTGACCGTGGGAGTAAACCTTAGTACCCGGAGGAAACCCACGTAAGCGTGAGGAGAACATGCAAACTCCAGCCTGGGAATTGAACCCAGGAACCGTGCTATCCATTATGCCACCCCGCCACCTTAGTTATAGAGTTTCATCTTGAAAGTTTAAAGTACAGTATTAATAAAGGACGATTGGGGTTCGATTCCCAGCACCAATAGTAGTGTTTGGATAATTTGGAAGGTTTAATTCCCATCTCCAACAAGCTTCTACTGCTGGACTCTTAAGCAAGGCCCTCATCACTGAACTGTTCATGTTGATAAAAAAAGTCATAATGGTGGGACAAGACATATTGTGCAAGGCGAGATGAGACATGAGAGTTTGAGAAAAGTCTAACAAATTGCCAAAAATGTATATTTTAATGATGCAAAAACAGTTCAAATATTAATAACACAAACAAGTTCAAACATCTTATTCGAGATTTATTCCCATTTTGCTATTTGTTGAAGCTCCACTCTTTTAGTAAGACATTCGCCTCCAGTGTGAAGCTTGTATATGAGCTCTCTTGATTCAGCTCCAACAGTGTGATCAGACAATAAAGTCAGGTATGGAGGTCTGGTGTGCAGACGCCATTCCAGTTCATTCTAACGGTGTTTAGTGGTGGAGACTCCTAGTTTCAGTGATTGAATAATGTAATGTTACAACATACAAAAACATTATAGAAAACTGGGCTTCCATATTTGCAACAGCAACAGTTTGGAGAGGAACCACATATGGATATGGATATGGAGGTAACTACAAACATAATTGCAAAGCTATATAATACTTGCAAAGGGCAATTGTTACCTGAAATTTCTAAAATATTTTTTCTAAAAGATATTCTGTATATTGACTATACACTAAAAATATTTAATTTCTGCTAGTAATATTACTATTAATAAAACAGATCTCTGCTGGCCCCCAAAATGCATGTGTCTTTAGAATCATTCAAACCTTCCCCCTGTTAGCGGTGCTTCAGTTTTATACAAATATGGGCATGTGCCACGTATCAAATAATAGAGTAAGTATGATGGTATTGCAGATGTTTTCCTATCGCATGCGAGTGTTGATTAGTGATATTTTATATTAACAAAACTAGGAGTAATTATGTTGGTCTATTAATAGCAAGTGGATTAGCAAACATGCTTGATTGTCTGTTCTTCATCAGCATTAATATGTTTGCCATGAAACTTCAAATTAAGGTAAATCCATATTTATTTATAAACATTTACATTTCTGGCATTTAGCAGAAGCCCATTTTATCTTATTCATACTGAGCAATTGGGGGTTAAGGGCCATCTTTAGTGACATGTAAAAGTGGCTGAGAATCAAACCCAAATCGGTTAGCAGACCAAACTCCTGTTTTGCATTTTTATCGAAGCAGGTTTGCAAAAGTATTTTTAAAAAGTTTTATAATTACACAAGATATCACTTTCATCAAGTTTTTGGAAACCTGAGCATCACAAACAAATGCGATTTTCAACATTAATTCAGATTGATTCCCATTTTTGCTATTGGATGAAGCTCCACTCTTGTAGTTAGAATTTCCACTCCATTGTGAAGCTTGAATGTGAGATCTCTCTTCAGCTCCAACAGTATTAGTGTGATCAGACACCAATGTCAGGTTAGAAGGGGTGCAGGACTTTTTGTCAAACACTGGTATCTTTTTCACTCTCATAATAATGTGATAATGCTGGAACAGTGTTGGAGTCTCTTAGTTCCAGTGAAGGAATAATGAAATGCCACAATCTATAAAAACATTCTAGACCAACTATGGGCTTCCAGATTTGTAGCAACAGTTTGGATAGGAACCACATGTAGAACTGATGGTCAGATTATGAGACTTGGCTGTGATGTGACATAAACCCAGGTCTTCCTGGTGTTCCAATCAACAACTTATCACATCATTTCAGCCAACCCTGCCCCAAACACATTAACACAATGTTGATAGAAATGTACATAAAACTAGAACAATATTGATGCCAGATTCGTATTTAAAAAGGAAAACGCTGATATTTGGATAGAAGTGGGAGGTTAGAAGTGGTTCTTAAATCCAAGGTTTCATAGAGTTGCCATCAACTTTAACCACTTGAGCTGCCATTGCTGGCATGCCATTGCCAGTATATATTCATGCCGTTACAGACAATATTGACTTGTCATTAAAACAATATGAAAATGATGTTACCATGATGCTGACATGACATTGGCACTAATTTGTTACATGACATATATAAAGCTTTTAGCAGAATTTTGACAAGATAGACATAACACTGTACTCAACTCAGTAAAGGAGGAGAAAACTGTCAAGAGTAAAATATATCTTCACCTTCCATCCACATATGGAGATGAAGGTCGAGACATTAATGCAAAAATGAAGAGAGATTACGAATTACAGATAAGAAGCAGAAACAGATCCAAATAGAGGTTAGAAATAAGGAAGCATAGGACAGAAATGAGGAAAAAAAGGGAATGGAGAACTAGAGATAAACCGGAGCTAGAGAGTAAAGATTAAGATTCGGAAGAGCAAGTATGAAATATAATGAGAGAGGAAAGTGGAGAAAGACTGAGGGGAGGGGGGAAGGGTGGTATTGATATGGATGGGGAAGAGACAAGGAGAAAATAGAGACATAGGAAGTGAATATTGAAGGTAGTTAAAAAAGGAAGGGAAGGTAAAGGAATGAGGAGAGAAGTAGAAATCAGAAGCCAAATGATCCTAACAATGAGCAAGGAATGACACAAAGGGAAAAAATAACTTTTTTTTTTTTTACTAGCTATTTGAGGATTAAGCAATCGGATAGTCTATATGTGGTACACAGTGGAATTTTAGGAAACATTTGCATTATATAGCTGTAAAGTTGCAATAATTCTGCTATAGTTTGCATTGACTAAAATATGTAAATTTTACTGTATATTATTGTCACAATTACTCTACAGCACAGTGAAATTTGTTTCTTCATTTTTCACATTAGAAGTTTGGTGTCAGAGTGCAGAGTCTGCAATGATACAATGCCTTTGGAGCAGGAAGGGCTGAGTCCAACTGTGGCAAGTCTTTGGGTTTTTGTCAAAGCAGCTTTCCAGAATCAGATAAGACACTACCCAGTAAAACAGTATAATTAAGTTTAATAAAGTCTTCAAATAAACAATCCAGAGGAAACAGTCAGTCAAAAATCAAAACTCTATTGGTAACAGAATGGACCAGAAGAACCAGCAGGTTATTCCATGCTGCAGCAAAGTTTCTGTTGTCTTGTCCAAATGGCCGCCTAGAAGACAAGGTGGGGCTTTATTGACTCTGATCTGCCAACTAGGCTGGATACAGGCTGCAATCATTCATTCATCTTCTAATTCACTTGTTCATGCTTATTTACAGCTCTTAAAAAGTAAAAGGCACCCTGTGGCTTTGTGATACAGGTCACCAGTCCATCACAGGGCCACACAGAGACAAACACCCCCCACGCGCACAATGAGCAAGGCCCTTGAACCCCAATTGCCAATAAAGAGATTAATATGAGTTGCTCTGGATAAGGCCCATATTGTCCCAAATACTGTAAATGTAAAATACTTTCTGTGCATATTGAATTATAACGTTCCAGTCAATTAAATTTCTTTTGACCTTGTACTTTACCTACAATGTATACATTCATAAGCATACAAATATGCCACAAATACTTTCTCGGTAACGGAAATTAGTCTTCTTCTTCTTCTTCTCCTTTCGGCTGCTCCCGTTAGGGGTCGCCACAGCGGATCATTCTTCTCCACCCTAC
>JAOTRA010000008.1:1187552-1198389 GCA_026260255.1 Pseudolaguvia tuberculata | reverse complement strand
CGCAACCCTCCCCATTTATCCGGGCTTGGGGCCGGCACTAAGAATGCACTGGCTTGTGCAACCCTAATGGCTGGGTTATGCAAGCTGATTAGATGAAAAGTAAAAAAGAGACACTCAATCTCTGCTGTAACCCTTTGCTGTGCTTTGTAATAGAAGCCATATTTTGACCACTTTGTAGCTTCTTCCTGTCAAACATTTTCTGATTTCTTTTTGCAGATTACATTGACAAGGCCACACATCGTAACTCAAATTTGTCGTAACTGATTCACAAAATATCTAACATCCACATACACTAACTGAACACTGTGATACTGTTTAGGCCAGTAGACAAGCCTTTGCTGGCCCTTACTGCACACCACTGCTACACACATGAAAGAATACAATAGTATACTGTTAATATTTCCTACAGTATGATGTACTAAATTGTTTCGTATTGCAGTATATTAGAGTATTTATACCATCATAGTGCAGTATACAAGAAGCAGCAACAGGCAAAAAGTTATAATATTTGATAACATTAAAGAGAGTTCTAAATCTCATGCATAATTTGAAATACTGTGTTTTATAGTGATTTAGCATTTTTATATTGCCAATATAAATTTTAGATTACAATGTTTATATAATATACTGGCTGCTAATATCATAACCATTACACCACTATAGGAGGGGTGCTTTCCTCAGCTTCCTCACGAAGTAGAAACACTGTTGGGCTTTCTTGGTAATGTAGCTGGTGTTGAGTGACCAGCTGAGATTCTCAGCCAGGTGAATACCAAGGAATTTGGGGCTGTTGACATTCTCTACTTGGAATCTGTCAAGAACGATCTCTTTCATCTTGTCCTCATTGAGACAGGTTGTTGGCGCTGCACCAAGCTGTCAGATGTTGTACCTCCTCTCTTTACTGAGGGATGATTGTGTCGATTGCTTAACTGAAGTCTATCAACAGCATTCGTGCATAAATGTCCTTATTTTTTAGGTGTGATAGTGCAAGCTGAAGGGTGATCTGATACATAAATTACATGGGGTCCAGTGATGATGGCAGAAGGTTCTTTATGTGCCTCATGACGAGCCTCTCAAAGCACTTGACGATGATGGGTGTGCAACCCCATCATGAATCCCGTCCCATTATTGTCCCGATAGTCATTGAGGCAGGACACTTTTTGCCATGGAGACGATTGTGGGGGTTTTTTTAGGCAGGGTGAAACTACAAGGCTGTACCTGTCTCTAAAGATATTCACTGTTCTGTCCACTGCCTGAGGACTCTAACCGAAATGTTGTCTGAGAAGAGAGACCGAGCACTTGGTCAGTAGGAGGAATGGTCTCCCTAGCTGAAACATGGTTATGTGCCTCAAATTGTGCATAGAAGTTCTTCAGCGCAACTGGTAGAGAGGTACAGTGGGAACGGAATGTATTCAGACCCCCTTATATTTTTTTACTGTTTGTTATATTGCAGCCATTGTCTAAAATCATTTAATAAATTTTTCTCCCATATTTATTAAAAAAGAAAAAAAATGAAATATCACAGGGCCCTAAGTATTCAGACCCTATACTCAGTATTTAGTAGAAGCACCCTTTTGATCCAATATAGTCATGAGTCTTTTTGGGAAAGATGCAAGTTTTCTACACCTGGATTTGGGGATACTCTACCATTACTCCTTGCAGATCCTCTCCAGTCTTTGGAGAGATGACCAATTAGGTTTAAGTCATAGCTTTGACTGGGCCATTCAAGAACAGTAATGGAGTTGTTTTGAAGCCACTCCTTCATTATTTTAGATGTGTACTTAGACGTTATGTTCCAACAAAACAATGAACCTATGTCTGAGGTCCTGAGGAAAAGGTTTTTGTCCAGGATATTCCTCGTCTTTTTCTAGATTTCAACCATTCGTCCTGCCCCTGTAGGTAAAAAACACTCCAACAGCATTATGCTACCGGTATTATGCTTCACTGTTGGGACTGTATTGAACAGATGATGAGCAGTGCCTGGTTTTCTCCACACATACCACTTAGAATTAAGGCTATAATGTTCTATCTTGGTCTTATCAGATCAGAGAATCTAATTTCGCACCATCTTAGCAAACTCCATGCAGACTTATGTGTCTTGAAGTGAGGAGATGCTTCCGTCGGGCCGCTCTGCTATAAAACCCCCGATTGCTTTTGTGATTGTCGAGATTCTACAACTTTCTCCCATATCCCGACTGCATCTCCGGAGCTCAGCCACAGTGATCTTTGGGTTCTTCTTTACCAATCTCAGCAAGGCTTTTCTCCCCTGCTAGCTCAGTTTGTCTGGATGGCCAGCTCTAGAAAGGGTTCTGGTGTCTTCCATTCTCTGAGAGTGTGCACACTATGCCTTACTGATGGCATGAGACAACGTGGCTTTAGCTATTTTTAAAGCCACTTTGTCGCCATCTCTAAAGGTCTCTCAACTTGAGCAATGCATTTCTGCAATCATTTATGGCTTCTGCTTAGGTCATGTGGTGATGTTTTTGGAGACATTCACATCATCAATGCATTTAGCGATAGTGTTGCTTAACGACCGGTCTGTATGCTGGAATTTGCATAACAGTGATTTGGTCTGAGTATCTCATGTAGCGGCGGAGCTCCGCCTGGTATGCACTGGCAATGTTTGTGTAAACATGATTTATCGTGTTTGCTCCTCTCATAGCACAGTCCATATAATAATAGAATTTAGGCAGAACAGCTTTGAGATTTGCTTGGTTGAAATCTGCAGTGATTATGAATAGTCCATCAGGGTGATCATTTTGTAGCTCACTGATAGCCCTTCACAACACACTGAACGCTTTCTTAGCATTAGCGCTAGGTGGAATGAAACAACGATAATGGAGATGAATTCCCATGGTAAAATGGTCTGCAACTCATTCACAAACTCCACTGACGTTGAGCAGTATTCAGACACAAGCACACGTCTTACATACCTCTGTGCGTAGTGGTTCTTGAAGCACTGACTCCAGCTGCAGTCCACTCTTTGTAAATCTCTGACATTTTTGGATGGGTTTTGTTTCATAATTCTCTCCAGGGTGCAGTTATCCCTATTGCTTGTACACGTTCTTCTACTACAACTTTTCCTTCCATTCACCTATTAATGTGCTTGGACACAGCTCTGTGAACAGCCTGCCTCTTTTGCAATGACCTTTTGTATCTTGCTCACCTGCAAGGTGTCAATGGTTGTCTTCTGGACAACTGTCAAATCAGCAGTCTTTCTCTGATTGTGTAGCTTTCAGAACTAAACTGAGAGACAGTTTAAAGGCCTTTGCTGGTGTTTTGACATAATTATTTGAGAGGCACCAGGTATCTTTAATACTGAACCTTTTTACAACAGTCAAATTGTAATGAATTTGGGTTTTTAATTAGTGTCAGCTATAATAATCACAATTAAATAAATAAACACTTGAAATATATCAGTCTGCGTGGAATGAATGTTGTATAATTATTATTGAAAAAAGTTTTGCAGATATTATAATTACATGACCGTCACCTTTAATATATTGTAGGTTTGTTGATTTTTTTTTTTTTGTTTTGTTTTATTTTATCTGGCTCCACCCATTGCTCACCACCACTGGGAATGTTAAGGGATGGTGTTGATTGTGGTACTGCTCACCAGACAGCAATGACCTCTAAACAATATTATTCTACTTTAATATCAGAATGGTGTCAAGCGGTTTACCATTAATTTAATGTCAAGCGGTTTACACAAAGTCTTATACAGCCATCGCTGATTTTAGGTTTTTTTTTGCACTTAATGTGTTTAAGCATTCAAGAAATTTAGTTTAGTATAATAAATACATTTTTACACTGGAGTGACTTCACTAATGGAGCTAAAAATTAAACAAAGCCTATAGCCTTGATTATCACCAATGAAACTAAAATAAAACCACCAGAATTGTTTTTGGCTGTTCAGAAAAAATGTGTAGTTTATTCCTTGACATAATGTACTGTTAAACCTGCAGGTATTACCACCGTGCTGACCATGACCACCATTAACACTCACCTGAGAGAGACTCTTCCCAAGATCCCATATGTGAAAGCTATAGACATGTACCTGATGGGCTGCTTCGTCTTTGTGTTTCTGGCCCTGCTCGAGTACGCCTTTGTCAACTATATCTTCTTCGGTCAAGGTCCCCAGAGGCAGAAGAAGGCAGCTGAGAAAGCAGCTACTGCTAACAACGAGAAACTCCGACCCGACCCAAACAAGGTAGCGTGGGTTTGTATACCTGCAGAGGAAACAGTGGATAGTTGTGGTTTGGGTGTCCATAGATGTTCCTCTGCAGCGGCTGGTTTGTTATTTTGAGGATTATATGTTGTGATTCGTAGCTGTGACCTTTTTAGGATCAATGGGGTTTTTTTTTTTATATATTTGCTACAACTCTGGACATTTTTTGCCGCCCAGTGGCATGGGCTTATTGATCAACGATCAACCCTGTCTAAAGGACACACAACCACCAAGTTTTTTTCTCTGACAAAGCAGAGCCCAGATTTTGCAAGTACTAAGTAGTGACCTTGCCATTTCACCGGGTAAAAGTCAACTCTCAGCTGAGGGCTGGCAGGGAATCATGCTGCTCATTTCCAAATCCTATTGAGCTAAATAAGCCAAAAACCATTTCTCTTTGTCCCTCTTTTCTATTTCTCTCTTTCTCTCTTTTTCCCCTTTCTCTCTGTCGCAAGCTACCAATTCCCGAAGTAACAGTGCTGATTTTGTGTACTTGCAGTGGATGGTGGGAAATGTAGTTCAGAGAGACGATGCTCTGTATGCCAGAATGAAACAGAGGGAAATTGACGTGTATGACTCGATGTGGGATCCAATCTTTGCCGACGATGCTGCATTAGGACTAGGCGAGCAGAGACTTAAGGTACTGCCCTCTTGACTCAGAAGTCAAATAAACTGGATCTGCATCGAATATATTAGCATTTAGATTTAAATTTTGACACCAATTATCCAACCACCTGAGTTGTTTTTCCATCGATTTTGGTTGGCTTAGAATATTGATGATCATCATTTCTACCACTTCCACTACCCCTTATTTCCATTTGATTTGCTCTTTGCACTCGAGGCTCTTTCCCAGTAAGTTTTATCATTCGCCCACTACAAACTTTTTTTTAAAGGAATTTTTGAGAAAGCAAGAAATAGTTATGTAATTAGATTTCTGGACTATTATCATATCCCCATGCCAGTAAGTTGATCTTGTTGTAGAAAATGGAGTGTGCCTATGAAGTTCTAAAACTATGAAATTATATTTGTGCTATTAGGGGTTTGAGTTCATTCATGCTGTATGAAGTTTTGTAATCATTTGCATTGAGTCATTTGTTATAAATGTCTAACATTTTTAAGATTGTAATGCAGTCATGGGTCCTCAAGGGACTGAGAAACGACGCCAAAACTCTTTGGCGAATGCCCTTTTATAACTTTTATATTTAAACTAGGTGTGAATAACCATACATTTAAAAAGCATTACAAGATGGTCGGGTGACCTCCACACTGGGCTCAGAAGGTTCAGCCTAAAAAGAAGGAGGATGGGAAACATGTAGTTTAATAAAACCCTGCACTGCCAAAGGCAATTTGATTGCATACCCAGGCCTGGGATAGTCCGGTTCCATGACGGGAACTAACGCAGTCCTAAGCCTCCTCTTGCGTCTTACTCCTCTAACCCACTGGAAACATTGTCTCTGACTACCCATTTCCAGCAGTAAACCAACCAGGAAGATAAGTATGTCCTGCTGCACAGACACCTTGTGTCTGCACTATGAGGGAATAGGTCTCATTTTAGGGCATAGAGTTTGATCATGCCGGGAGCTCTGGCTTAGGGAATTGTTTCAACGACCCTGGAGATGACCAATTAGGTTTCTAGGTCAGAGAACCATTTTCTTGGATAAGTAATAGCACAGTGGTAAAGGTATTCAACCTCTATTTCCTGGTTGATGACATCACCCACCCACAGCATAAAGGTTATAAATGGCAAGATCCTGAAGTTCATTTTGTTTTTACGAACAAAAAGTTTAAATCTATAATTTAAATTGATATCATCTAAAATATTAATTACATTTTTATTTGTATGATTTCTAATTGTTGTATTTTATGCAATTTCATTTCATACTTGCATTTTCTAAAAAATAAAATCTTCTTTTAGATTTTAAGCTTTGTGTACAAAACAAAATTATAAAATGCAAATTAAACCTTAACTGTAATCCAAATATTATGAACAGAATCCTTTTATTAAGTTACTTTCTTTGTAATGTAACCTAATGTAGCACTTGGCATTTTGTATGCTAAATATGGGATGGCCTGTATTCATTGGTTATATTTTAGCCTATTTTCTGATCATTTGAGTTTTGACCATCCTCCAGTTTTTCATATATAGGAGCATTTGCTAATTAGTCATCTGTAATAGATTAAGAAAGCAGTAGAACGCATCATCATGACAAAACAATGATGAATTTTTTCAGTTAGTCTGGTGATCAAATCAGCAGTCAAGACTAAATGCATCATTTGGAGACAACTTACCCAACTCCCCCTATTAGAAGAACAGAGAAGCAGTGTCGCTTTTTTACTCCTCAGTTAACCGAAGGTGGGAAACTGAAGAATAGCAGGAGCGCAATGGCTAACAGAGCTCAAATTCATCTTCTCAGTTTTTCCCAGTATCTTCTTTCTCTTCATTTCCGCAAACCTTTTCCTCACTGCTCTTTTGGACCTTTTGTCTTCATGAGTTCTCCTTTTTCTTTTCATTTGTTTGTCTGATTATTTCTATTTGCAGAGAGAATTTTAGCCATCATGTAATTGAAATTCGGAAATGGCTATATATATTTGACATAAACAAAGATTTGTCTTGTTGTACATTTCAATTAAGAATTTTATCGAAATATTGTGATCACAATGACTGAGAGCAATGAAGACAAAAAGCAGACACTAAGGTAAAATATTTGCTTTTTTTATTCTGCCATCAATAAGCCGTCACAGTGGCTTAGTGGCTGGCATGGTCACCTCAAAACAAAAAGGTCCCAGGTTTTATTTCCGAGGTTAGGGATCTTTCGGTGCGAAGTTTGCATGTTCTCTAAATTGCCCATAAAAACCCAGCCACTAGGGTTGCACACATTGCCGGTCCCAAGCCTGGATGCATTAGGAAGGGCATCCAGCATAAAAACGCACGGTGGTGATCCGCTGTGTCACTGTGTAACTTTCTTTCGCCATAAATAAAATTTTATTTAATAAGTCACCATATTTATGCATTTGATTTCACCCTTATCCAGAACGACTTACATTTATCCTGTTTATACAACTTATCTTTAAAATGCATGTACTGTATTTTATACTGTAATTATTTTAAGCCTGAGCATTACTCACCCAAATTTAATTATAAAATAAACATATACTAAAAATGAATAATGAATTAGTATGCCAATTTAAAGCTTCACGATGACATCAATAAAAAAATGTCTTGTATTGTTTCCATTTAATGTGTCACATATACTCAGTGAAATTTTTTTCGCATATCCAATTTTAGAGATATACAGTGACACACTCCCCAAAGCAGGAAGGTTTAATGGTCTTGCTCAATTAAACAACTCTGTACCTTAACTATTTGTCACTGGTCAATAATTGATAAATTTTTCTCCCCCTCATATACAGATATTTAAAAAAAATAAAACCACCAATACATGATATTTAATCTCAGACATTTGACAAAATTCTTCAAATCTTAATGAAATAAATATTCTGTATAATTCTATACAGTATGTCTATACTGCAGTTTGTCTGAGTAGATAAAAAATATATATAATACAAGACGTTGCCTCCATGCAAATCATGACATTTCCATAACGCTAACATGTTGCTTTTAGGTTGTTTTTTTTTAAGCTGAATTGTAAAAGGAAAACCCTTTGTAAGAAAGGCATAATCAGGCAGTCATACTTTTCTACAGATGAATCCTGATGATATCCGGCTGACTACAGTAGAAATGAAGAACGAGATGGGTCCTGGAGATCTCTCCCGTGGTCTGGGCGACCCACGAGGTGCCATGCTGGCGTACGACAGCTCCACACTGCAGTATCGACGGGCAGCTCTGGCACGCCATAACTACGGCACCGGCGCTCTGGAGAAGAAGAAAAGCCGTCTACGTCGTCGTGCTTCCCAGCTCAAGGTCAACATTCCTGACCTGTCTGATGTCAATTCCATCGACAAGTGGTCCAGGATGGTCTTCCCAACAGTCTTCTCGTTCTTTAATGTGGTTTATTGGCTCTACTATGTTCATTAAGAAGTCTTGAGGAGAGGATGAATAATAAAGACATTTAAAAAGATCTAATTTATGAAAACATTAATTTCCTTTTTTTGAGTAATAGTTTTATGGAGGTGAAGGTGTCAGGATTGGCAAAGACAAATACGCTATCAAAAACCTGACTGAAAATTGCAGAGTTTTAATGGATAATGTAAACTGTCATTTGGAATTTAACTCTGTAAAGAAATATTTATGCTTGTGTTTGCATATGATTCAAAGTTGGTTTTTTTCCATTTTTGCTGAATTCATCTATTTACTTTGTAGCCAATGCTGTGTGTACACAAGTTTTTTTTAAGGGCTTCAAAGCCCACTTTTTTCTATATTTATCCTGTCAGACATCTTTAAAAGCATGCTTGAATTCATTTTTTCATCTACATCTCTGACTGAGATGAAGCACAATGCAATTTATTTTAAATAGTTAAAGATCTTTGTTCTTTAAAAAGTGGTTGATTTGGTGCAATGCAAAGCAGGAAAACAGGGTAAACACACACCAGGTAACTTCATTTTAATGTTGGCATAGCAAAACCGAGGCGCTCTTTCCTATCAACCTAACAGACTTTCTTCACCCCTCCTATGGTGGGGACTCTGAACTATCGAAGGAGATTGAGACAAACAAACATCAACTGTGTGGATTGTTTTGTTCCCTGTGGATGGACATGAAGATTCTGATCATGCTGTTAATTCAATAAACTTTGGTCTGGCTTTGTTCCAGACCCAAGTAATTAAAAACATCACACACATACTCCTTATCACATGGAGTAAGACAATAAGGCTGACTGACATCTCTCAGACCTGATAGAACAATAAAGGTGAGTTCCATAAAAATATAATTATAATCCATTAACATTACCGATAGGTTTAAGTTAAAAAAAAAAACTTATAGATGATATTAAATCATGTTAAAAAGAGAGTTTTATATAATTCATAGTAATAATATTAGGTGTTAATGTTAAAAACCATTATTTAAGCAGGTATATTTTGGTGTATTAGCTTTCTTATTATAAAAGATCTCAACTGCAATATGCAGAAACTAAAGGAATCGAAAGGAAGAAGAAAAGACTGAAACTTCAATCTCAAGGCCTGCACATCTGCAAACAGATGATTTTGGCAGAACAGAGTGCGTGAATGAAAGTGTTTAAAAGTCATGTTTTCAGAACGGGTATATATGGCAAGTTTAATCAAGGCATCTGTAAGGTGATTTTGTATCAAATCCTGTAAATGCTGATGAGATTTCATAATGATCTGTACATATTTATTGTGTAATGATTGTCCAAAATAATATGTATCTAAATTAAATTATTAAAGCTGAATCAAGTTTCTCTTTTTGGGACTGTGGGGAGGAATGATGGAAAAAATGTTGAAATCAAGTATGTTCAAGAAGTAAAAGTGTAACAAACAAAAAATTCCCATACATAAATATCTTTTAAGGATTATATTTAGTATAAATAAGTTCTATGTAATGGTTGTATGGTAAGCAAGCAGAAAATTAGGCAAAAAAAGTAAGAAAAAAACTGCTAGATGTTAGTAAAGAAAACTATAGAAGCCCTACAGTATATTTTCTATTTACTTTCAATTTGCTTCTGCCCCAGTGGAAGATAATTATCCTGTAAATTTAGCAACACAGGCTATGTTGCTTTAGCTAGTGCTACCACAGAAACTTTTCTATTGTTAAAAATTTTGAAGAATTAACAAACAGCTCTTATACAAATCTTAAACCCGTCTTATTTAAAATATTGTCTCTCTTCTAATGATGTTAGAGAATTATTAGTACATTATGAGCAGGAAGGAGTTATATAACTCAATGTATAATAGCTTTTTTATGAAATTATCTACATTTAGTAGTTAGAAAGCAGCCAAATCAACAGTGGATTCAGAATATTTCCATAGGTTTAGTAGCAGGTAAAACAGGATGGGATGGCTGGAGAAACATTACACCACAGAAAAAACAATACTTCCTGTACGATGATTCCCTAAAGTACAAGCCCTGGTTGCTATAGTAACAGATAACTGTTAACAGATGCCATAGTTTCAGTCTCATGCCTCACAGACCACTGTGTAACTCTGATTAGCTGGATTCCGTCAGTTCTTGGGGATTAGTTAAATGCAAGATTTGCCAATTGATGGTTTATGGTATTCACCAAATATTAAATAATCAATCTAGGATTGCACACTTGTTTGTTATTTTACAAAGGCATTGATTGCCTCACAGAATAAACCCAGCCATTAGGGTTGCACAAACCAGTGCATTCTTAGAGCCGGTCCCAAGCCCGGATAAATGGGAAGGGTTGTGTAAAACCCTGACCTGACATGACCTGACTAAAGGGGAAAACCCTGACCTGACATGACCTGACCAAAGGGGAAAACGTGACCTGACATGTCCTGACCAAAGGGGAAAAACTGACCTGATATGACCTGACCAAAGGGGAAAACCTGACCTGACCAAAGGGGAAAACCTGACATGACCTGACCAAAGGGGAAAAACTGACATGACCTGACCAAAGGGGAAAACCTGACCTGACATGACCTGACCAAAGGGGAAAACCTGACCTGACATGACC
>JAOTRA010000008.1:1118642-1155465 GCA_026260255.1 Pseudolaguvia tuberculata | reverse complement strand
ATATATGTATATATGTATGTATATGTATGTGGGATATTTAAAAGTATTAGATTGGGCGTTATCATGCGTCTCAACCCAGGTTGTTGGTCGTGAGGCATAAGGTTGGTCATAAGGCATAACTTCAAGTATCAGTTATCAAGAAGACAAAGTTTCTCCATGATCGTCAAAATTACAGAAAAACAGCAAAGAACTACATAACAAGGACAACAGGGGTACGGACTAAAGAATATCTTCATAGAATAAAGTGTATGTGTTTAACAAGGTTCACACAGTGCGAGAGACTGTAAATAACAATACAGACAGTGCAAAAATCGATTATACAAAAATAAACACGCTTGAGTACAGTAAATTTATGATGTGCAAGTAGATACAGTCATATGCAAAGGTTTAGGCACCCCGTGATAATTTTTTGGGGTGATTTTTAATTGAAAAGATATTAACACGGTCGCTCTTGGAAACCAAAGAATTTATTATTTTTAGCAAACAAGATTTTTGTGTCTACAGATTTGTACACCGATTTAATCAGATGTTTAAATATAAATGCAATAGGAAATCTATCTGTTTCTTGCGAAGTAAATGTTGTTTTTGTTGATTGTATTCAGAGTAAAACATCAGAGGCTTTGTCAAAGCTGATGTCCTTACAGGCGACCGAGGCTACTGTTGTCACGCTGAATGAGGAAACAATGACCGTTTTAAGGTAGCTATGGTTTTTCTTTGTCAATTCTCTCAATAACACTCTAGCTTTTTTTATTATCGTCAATAATTCAGCTTGATAATTATACAATTTCCTCTTTTCTAAGGTACTGATATAGCCTTGTCTGCAAGATCTGCAAGATTATTAGGGGATTATTATTTTTTTTTTTTTTATTTAAGTTGCCTCACTCAACTATGATACAAAAAGCATTAACATTTTAAAAAGGGCTGCAACCAAAAATAATAATTATCATCAAGTGCTAGGCTAGTGATAATACAAATACCATTTTTTAAATTAAGTACAATGTTGAAATTAAAGATTAGATGAATAAGCAAATTAAAAATATGGTATTACAAAAAATTCCTCTCCCTTAACATATAAGTACATCATTACAGAAGCAGAAGATTACCTAGAATTCAATATGAAAGGATATCTGCTTCACATTGTCTAGTAGGTTATCCGATTCATTGGTTCAGTCCAATTTTAAACAAAGCAGTGTATTAATTGCTCTTTCTACACCATTCCGTTTTTCTCTCAGTGAAGAACAGGTAGATGTCGAGCTTGTGCAGAGGGGTGATTTAGTAAAAGTAGTGCCTGGAGGAAAGTTCCCCGTAGATGGGAGGGTAATTGAAGGGCACTCTATGGCAGACGAATCGCTCATCACAGGTGCGTCATACGTTGTCTTATTTAAATGTACAGCAAACTGACTTAAGTTTCTAATCATTTAAGTTAATATACAGTCTTGTGCAAAGATTTAGGCACCCATTGATAAATAACAGATTTTGGTGATTTTTTTTAATTGAAAAGTTGTCAACACAATTTCTTTTGGAAATGGAAAAAATTGACAATATTTTCGGCAAATATTGATGCATAGTTACTTCTTATGGGCGGCGCGGTGGCGTAGTGGATAGCACGGTGGCCTCACAACAAGAAGGTCCGGGTTCGATCTTTCTGTGCAGAGTTTGCAAGTTCTCCCTGTGCTTGCGTGGGTTTCCTCCGGGTTCTCCGGTTTCCCCCCACAGTCCAAAAACATGCAGATTAGGTTGATGGGTGATTCTAAATTGTCCATAGTTGTGAATGGTTTTGTCTATGTGTGGCCCTGAGAGAGTCCTGTGGACTGCCGACCCAGCCAGGGTGTAACCCCACCTCTCGCCCTATGTGAGCTGGGATTGGCAACAACAGACCCCTATGTAAGAAAATGAATGAATAAACTGTAGCCTTGGGTCAGTGGAGCAGATTGAGTTCTCATTTAAGCTCTTCAAGTACAGCATTAAGTTCTTATGTTTACACAAACACAGGTTTCGTATGTCAAGCTTGTATAAACCCGAATTAGGGAATAATTGGGTAAGAAAATGAATGAATGAATGACTGAATGAATGACTGAGTTATTTCTTATGCCTAATGCCCATGGTTGCTTAGTGGAACCCATGGTTATTGATTGTCCGCAAGTGAGTGAGGTTTGCAGAGTCAAAATTGTCAAAGTCAAAGTGGGAAGTGGTGGTTTATGATGATATGGTGGCTTACCATGATGGACTGATACCAAAAAGACCTGGATTCGATTCCCACCTTCACCAAACAACCACCTTGGGCAAGGCCCTTAACCCAGAATTGCTCAGTTGTACAAAAGAGATCAAATGGAAGTCACTCTAGATAAGACCGTCTGCCAAATGCTGTAAATGTTTCAACAGTCAAAGTATTTGTACAAGCTTGTAACGCTTTGAAATTGACATTTGCCTTTGACAGCAGTTGCCCTGCATCAGATCTAATGGGCTGATTAAAGTCTGAAAGCTTGTAAAAAGAATCTGTAACTCCTTATGGTACCCAATCTTTTTAATCTTTCTAATTATGCATCAATGTTTGCAAAAGATATTGTGTATTTTTTCCAAGAGAGACTGTTAACATAATCATCAAAATGTATTATTTATCAAGGGCTGCCTAAACTTTTGCATAAAACTGTAAGTGTAATATAAAGGAAACATTAGCTCATCACATTTTTTGTTTTTCTAAAAAAGTCTGTTGTTAAAAATATGCTGTACTGCAGGTGAAGCCATGCCTGTGACGAAGAAACCAGGAAGCACAGTGATCGCAGGTTCCATCAACCAGAATGGCTCTCTGCTGATCCAAGCTACTCATGTTGGCACAGACACCACCCTCTCACAGATTGTCAAACTGGTGGAGGAGGCACAAACCTCAAAGGTGCGTTTACGAAAGAAATCTTTATGTGCATTAACCCTTGTACGGTGTGGGTCCACGGGACACGTTTGCATTATTATCAAAAGAAAAACATTATCTGTAAAAAAACATATCAGTACAAATTTTAATCTTCACACACTGTACACCTTGCTACACTTTACATACAAGGCTAATAAAAGTGTACAAATCTTAGTTATGGTCTACCTTCACTATGTCCAACAAAGGACTCGAGAGCAAGGGTGGAAGTTGGTGGGCTGAACTGCAGTTTCTGTGCAAGCAATTTTACCCTATGTCTTTTCTATGTCTTTATTGTCTTGTACTCTCTCCCAGCTGAAAATCAGGTGTGTAAAATAATAAATAGGATTTGACAGTGT
Organism: Pseudolaguvia tuberculata; assembly: GCA_026260255.1. NCBI lineage: Eukaryota > Metazoa > Chordata > Actinopteri > Siluriformes > Sisoridae > Pseudolaguvia > Pseudolaguvia tuberculata. The sequence continues at coordinate 1,152,204 of JAOTRA010000008.1, read as the reverse complement.
GGTTTCTTTTCACAATTGATCAAGATGGCCAAAAGATTCACTGCTCAGAGGGCTTTGTAATTGATTTTAGAAGAAACCAAAGTTTTAATAATTTACATGAAGAGGTTTCCAAATGTGTGGATAACATTTCTGAAAATTTTAAGACTAACAGTGATTTTCGGATGCAACTGCACCAGCTACTTCTGAAACTAAGAGGAAGCACAGGACCAGCCAGTCAGTAGCCAGGTTCAGGACCAGAAAAACTATATGAATGTCAAAAGCTCAGGAAATGAACCACCCTGTAAAGCTGCCAATGTCATAAGGATGCAATCAGGGCCAACACATTTATTCATTCATCTCCTTCACGGGGTCACGGGGGGTTTTCTGGAGCCTATCCCAGCGCACATAGGGCGAAAGGTGGGAGTAAATCCTGGACTGGTTGCCAGTCCATCTCAGGGCAACACATAGACAAACAACCATTCACTCCTATGGACAATATAGAATCACCAATCAACATAATCTGCATGTTTTTGGACTGTGGGAGGAAACCGGAGTACCCGGTGGAAACCCCGCCAGGGAATTGAACCTGGGACCTTCTTGTTGTGAGGTGAGCGTGCTATTCACTACGCCACCGCGTAAAATTGTTGATTTGTTTCCATTCATATCTTGAATTTAATTCATTTTCGGGTTGATAACCACTGCTATAAATAATGTTAAGTAGGGATTATATTTGACTGCGACACAGTTCAAAACATATTTGATTTGTGGCTTAATTGCAAAGTTTAAAAATAATTAGATTTGGGTATTGTTTTTCCTGCAGCTGTTAATCTATTCCAAAATCATTTAAAAACCAAATACACTTATTTAACTTATCTGCTGTTTAACATTATGAGCAATAAATGTTTTAATAGATTATAATTAATTATAGTAATATTTATTTATTACATCTCTGAGGGATTTATCAGTGTAAACAACCAGATAGTAATCATTAAGCAGTGTCACTTTCTTATGGGCCAGTGGTGGACTGGGTTCAAGCCCCACCACCGCCAAGCAAGACCTGGGCTCAAGTCCCTTCTTGCTCCAGAGGCGCTGTAAAATAGTTGACCCTGTGCTCTGACCTCCAGATGGGATATGCGGAGAAAAACATTTCAAGATATGTTGTACTGTGTTAAATCATGTATTTGACAAAAAAATTAATTGGCCTATTTACGTTTACAGCATTTAACAGGTGTTTTTTATATAGCAGCAATTGGTGGTTAGGTGCCTTGCCCAAGGGCCCAGTAGTGGCAGCATAGTGTTGTTGGGAATCAAACCAGATCATCCAGTTAACAGGCCAACACCTTAACCACTGTGTTACCACTAGCACTATTCAATGTTTTTGGTTAAAGTACATGATTATGATGGGGGGGGGGTAAGTAAAGCATTCACCAATATGAGAAATTAGCAGTTTTTTCCATCCAAATCAGAAAGAAACAGTCCATAAATGTTTACACAAATAGGCCACATGAAATTCAAGACTGTTTGCATCAATTCTATTGTAACAGTTAAGTGTGTCAAATATTTTTTTCTAATATCTGATATTGTGCATTAAGAGTAAAATGGTGTTTTGATGATGATTAATCAGTAACTATTTTTTGTCTCTGTTAAATCTAAGGCTCCCATTCAGCAGTTTGCTGATAAGATTAGCGGCTACTTCGTGCCCTTTATCGTAGGCGTCTCTGTGCTCACTCTCGTTGCCTGGATTGTGGTTGGATTTCTAGACTTCTCTGTAGTGAAGAAATATTTCCCAGTAAGTGTTACTCTGCAGAATTAGACAATTCACTCTCCTTGATATGCTTTGATCTTATTAGTTCCTTGCTGTGTTGTTAAAATACCTGATTTTGGAATTTACTTATGCAGATTTCTTTTTTACTTTGGGTACCGATTTAAAAAAAAAAAAAAAAAAAAAATCAAGGTTCAGATTCTTTTTTTTGATTGACTAAACCATGGAGTTCACTGCAAATGGGTCATATTTTTGTGTACATTTAATAGTAATCTAGCAATTTTGAGTAATTGTGGTCAGATGTAAGGTTAACTGTTGCCTTGGGTCAGTGGAGCAGATTGAGTTCTCCTCGAAGCTCTTCGAAGCATTAAGTTCTTATGTGGTAGATTAGGATTACACAAACAAAGGTCTTGTATGTCAAGCTTGTATATCACAATTTAAAAAAAAAAATTACGTTTCAGGATTATGATCGGAGTGTGTCTGAAGCAGAGGCGGTCATCCGCTTTGCTTTTCAGGCCTCTATCACTGTGCTTTGCATAGCCTGTCCTTGCTCTCTTGGCCTGGCAACCCCCACAGCTGTGATGGTTGGCACAGGGGTAGGGGCACAGAATGGCATCTTAATTAAAGGTGGGGAGCCTCTTGAGACAGCACACAAGGTGAGGCAAAATCTAAAGAGACCGCTTTTGCGAGGCAGTATGTGTTTAGTTAAACCTTTTTGTACTGATATTTGCTCTAAAAAATAATTGATCTTTTTCCACTAGATTCAGTCTGTGGTTTTTGATAAAACTGGCACTATTACCTATGGAGCTCCCAAAGTTGTGCAGGTGAAGATGGTGGTGGAAGGGAACCGAATGACTCGCTCTAAACTGCTAGCGATTGTGGGAACAGCAGAGAACAACAGCGAGCATCCTCTTGGGGCTGCGATCACCAACTTTTGTAAACAGGTCTGCTTATTTACAGAATTAAACAATCCTTTCTTAAGGCCTGTATGTCTGATGAATGTATTGTGCCATGTGATCTTATACTTAGCTTTCTGTTCAGGAGCTGGGCACAGAGTTGCTGGGCACTTGTACTGATTTCCAAGCAGTTCCAGGTTGTGGGTTAAGATGTCAGGTTAGCAACATGGAGAACCTGCTGAAGAAAGAGGACAGTGATGGTGAAGAGAATGAGCGCAATGCCATCCTGGTGCAGATCAGTGACCCCAGAGCCAGCTCTAACTCGCATCCGCTCATCATGGATCCTGAGCCACTGAGTAATTCCTTTAAACCAGTGCTGTGTTTCACACCAAACACAAATTTAATTATTCATGTAGATATACAAAGTCGGGTGAATGTAGAGAAATGCGCAGCACATTTGATATTTAAGTTTAGCAGAAAATGTACATATACACATTGCCAGGTTATCCAATCAGCTAAGAGCTTATTGACACTTCTGTTGCGTCAGACAATAGAGTAAAGCATTATTATAGCTGTCTGCAAAATTTGTTTTACAAATAAAAAGATGCCTTGAGTAACCAGGGCTGCGTGGTGGCGTAGTGGATAGCACAGTCGCCTAACAAAAAAAGGTCACTTAGTCGATTCCGGGGCGGGAATCTTTGTGTGGCGTTTGCGTGGGTCTCCTCCAGGTACTCCGGTTTCATCTCACAGCCCAAAAACATGCAGATTAGGTCAATTGGTGATTTTAAATTGTCTGTAGGAGTGAATGTGTGTAAATGTTTTTGTCTACGTGTTGCCCTGCGATGGACTGGCGACCCGTCCAGGGTGAACTCCCTCCTCTCGTCCTATGTGGGATAGGCACCAGCTGACCCCTGTGACCTCAAATTAGGGAATAAGCGGGTAAGAAGATGAATGAATGAATGAACTTGAGTAACCTGAGAAACATCCTGCAAGTAATTTAATGTGCACGTCGTTATGCGCATTTGTTTCGTGCTTGACGTCACATCAAACAGTTTTATGCTATTAGCTTAAAGGTTTGTGTTCTCACAATGGGTAACGTTTTGGACTACATGCTCTTCATCAGACTGTAGTTACCAATAGATGACTTTCAGCAATTTACCTGGGCATTACACAAAATATGTTTTGAATATCCATAGTCCCCATTCTTGTGAGTTTACTCTGGGTACTCTGGTTTCTTCTCAGAGTTCAAAAACACGTACGATAGCTTGACAGTTCTAGTAATTCTAAATTGCCGATAGGTTGGGTGGTTTGTGCAAATTGCCCTAACAAGATAAGAATTATTTTCTTTAACTAAACAAACTGTTCATAATTTTAATATTCATTCTAATTGAAAAAAAAATTTCAGCATTGGTTCACTCAGCGTCTAACACGGTCCTGATTGGGAACAGGGAGTGGATGAGACGCAATGCTCTACACATATGTTCTGAGGTAGATGAGGCCATGACCGAGCACGAGAGAAGAGGACGGACTGCTGTACTTGTGGCTGTGGATGGTTAGCAAACACATCAGCATTATTTAGCTTTGCTCATATTGATGTGTTTATTTAATAAAAGTGTAGCTGTGATTAATCTGGATTTCATTTCCATGCATGTTTACCTGTATTCAGGTGTGCTGTGTGCAATGATCTCTATAGCAGACACAGTGAAGCCTGAAGCTGAGCTGGCTGTACACACACTCACATCAATGGGACTTGAGGTGGTGCTGATGACGGGAGACAACAGCAAGACTGCACGAGCCATTGCAGCACAAGTACAATACACTTCCTTGATCTCACCATGAATTCCGGTCACACAGTAACTCGGATTTCAGTCTTTTATTCAGGCAGTTTTTTGTGTGTTATGAAATTTAACGACTATTCTGAAATTGTGTAAAATTACGAGACCTACTTTGGCTGCTCTGCACTTTTCTAAAGCTGTCACAACAACAATCCAAATAGGTAGAGGTGCATTATTTATTTTAATCCAAGTAAAAATATTATTTATTTAATTATTTATTGGTCATGACCAGGGGACAGCAACCTTAAACATTCAAAGAGCCATTTGAACCCGTTTCCCACTGAAAAACTTAACACAGGGAGCCAGAAAAAATGTTGATATCTAAAATGAAGATAACACTGCATATATAGTTATGGAAACAATAAAAAAAACTGTAGTTTGTTGCATGTATTAAATCAATGAACTGTTACCGAGAAATATATTTAAAAATATATATATATTTTAAACCTTAACGAAAAAGATGCTGGGTTGGTTACTTTCAAATAAATGTCAAATTCCTCTTGTTATTCATGACATCAAAATTTTAACTTGCCGGCTGCAGCAAACCAAAAATGCAGTTTGCTTCTGTGTGACATCATTTAATCTCTTCTAGTGACATTTAACTGTTTTGTTGTTCATGAATTTTTCACCACCTATTAGGCAATACTGGGAAACCACTCTTGTTAGCAGTATAAGCAAATAAATTTGTCCAGATCTCAGTAAGTGTATGTTCTTTTTTTTCTTCAGAAACTTTTCTTTTCTTGCATTTATTCGTGTTTGCCTACCAAGTAAAGCTTGGTCTGAATTAAATGAAATTTTTAATTTTGCTCGTCTGGTTTTAGCAAGTCACCAATTAAAATAATAAAAATGAAACACTTTATTTAATGTTGCAAGAGCATCATAATCTTTTGGAATTTAGAATTATAATTTTTAAACTAATTAACTAAAATAAAAATTAATTTAAATGTAATATTTATTTATTTTTCAAATCTTCAGGGAGCCTCAGCAGAGGGATGAAAGAGCCACTTGTAGGGTTGCCGATCCCTGGTCATGACAATCACTTATGTCGCGAACATTTGGATTAAAATTTGGGATGGATTGAAATGATTGGCGGATACATACAATGAATTAGATGTGTAAAATTGAAAACTAATGCAATTCAATTAAAAGAATGAGAAAACATTTCTCTCCGACTGCTTTATGGTAAAAGGTACATTGTATACATAATTCAGAATCTGAGTGAAAGTAGTAGATCATTCAGGTACTTACTTAGGTGCATACTGCATACTTGGGTGCATACTGTGATTCACTTACTACAGATTCAGGCATACTACTCGCTTTGCGTACTTCGAGTTACTTACTATATAAAGAGACTGGTGCCTTTTGCATGTATGTAGGTTGGCATCAAGAAGGTGTTTGCAGAGGTCTTGCCTTCACACAAGGTGGCAAAAGTGGAGCAGCTGCAGCTGGCAGGGAAGTGTGTGGCCATGGTGGGAGACGGTGTAAATGACTCACCAGCTCTGGCCAAGGCAGATGTGGGCATTGCGATCGGCACAGGAACCGATGTGGCTATTGAAGCGGCGGATGTGGTGCTTATCAGGGTTAGCGATTTCACCCACTGTGCCAAATAAATAAATCATTTCTTTTTCTATAGACTCTTTTTTTGTTATTGATTTCTCAAAGCATTTTACATATTGTAAAATACAGAGTTTAAAAGAACAATGCAGCAGAAATATGAACAGTATAAAGCAAACGTATACTGCTCTGTAATATGATTGAAATGACAACAAAACTTACTGTATTTGACTTTGTTGCAGAATGATCTCCTTGATGTTGTTGGGAGCATCGACTTGTCGAAGCAGACAGTCAAAAGGATTCGCATTAACTTTGTATTTGCACTTATCTACAATCTTGTAGGAATTCCTATTGCAGCTGGTGAGCACATGCCTTTAAAATGTTTGTTAAAGATAACATGGATGATAAAAAAAATAAAGTAATAGAGCTGCACTGATTTATTCAGCATCTTTTATCAAATACTTTTAATAAACATATTGTAAAATAAAAGCTTTAATAAGTTAATCTTATTAATAACTATTAATAGATATTTTATATAACTAAATATTGGACATTTTCGATAATAAACATTTGCAGATATTTGGGTCCAGCCATGTTAACAGCGGTGTTTGTGTCCAGGTTTGTTTATGCCTATAGGACTGGTGTTACAGCCATGGATGGGTTCTGCTGCTATGGCTGCTTCCTCTGTGTCTGTGGTCTTGTCCTCACTTTTACTCAAATGGTAAGTGATTTATCTTTCGTCTGCAAAATATATTATATAGTCCATGCTATTCTTTGCCTAAAATAATTTTATACAATTTCATTAATATCAAACAGAAGAATTTTTTTTGTGGTGATTTTTTATATCATCCAATGAAGGTTGTTTTGCACTAACTCAGTTGTTGTCTTTTAAATATGCAATTATACAAAAATAAAGATAAAAAAAAAAAATCAAAGATTACCGAAAGTAAGATTTGCATTATTAAATCCTGAATAAGCACATATCATACATTCAAGCTTTAAACTATACTGGAAATTCTTACTAGAAAAGGGAAGCAGCAAAAAAAGGTCACATTTGTTTGTGATGTTTATATTTCCACAAACTTTTGGCCATATCATGTTTATAAAGCAAATAAAAATTAATATAAAAACTAAGAAGTTTGACATCCATTTTTCTGTCATCACTGTCTGTACAGTTACACGAAGCCCAGTGCTGAGAAGTTGGAGCAACAGCTATTCGGGCAACGTAAAACTGGCAGTCTTTCTGATGTTAGCGTTCACATCGGCATGGGCGAATTGCGTCGCCCCTCGCCCCAACTCAGCTTACTCGACCGCATAGTCAACTACAGTCGAGCCTCAATTAACTCCCTCCGCTCAGACAAGCACTCACTCAACAGCATGGCCTTGAGTGAACCTGACAAACACTCACTGCTCGTAGCCGAAACTCATTGTAACGAAGACATCGTCTGATTGTTACCTCTGACAAGACTTGTGTCTATAGTAAAACTTATTCACACACTCAAACGCACACACACTGGTTCAGCTAAAAGCTGCATGCGTTGCTGTGTATTGTTTTCCTGCTGCACTATTCTCCATGTCTCTATGGCACTATGTGTTTGAGCTTGGAGAAAAAATTATAAGAAAGTAAGTAGGAACACTTACAGAGATAAGATTGTATGACTTTTTATTTTTTTTAACTGACAATCTACATGACATCCCAAAGAACAAATTTCAGAAACATATATTTCCATTTAAAGCTTCAATTAAATATTTTAATGGCATTTATTTATACTTTATAAATGTAGGAAATGCAAGAATGTAGGTTAAAGATGATTTTATTTATCCAGTTATTATTGCCACTATTATATTATTAATTATTTTCCTCTGTCAATTTCACTTTTGATGTTTGATGCCCCGGTGCTGCTGTTCGTCCATTCCTCAATCAGTACATATACTGATCTCAGTCTAGTTTATTATGTTGGGGTTTAAATCACAATGAAAACACATTCCAAAGAAGGTGGTTCTCAATTATATAAATTAAATAAATAAAAATAATTAAACATTTAAAATTTGCTTTATTGGAATTGTTAGTAAGCTTGATTGGACCTCAGTCATGTCACTTTACATGTAACTTTTTTTTATACTACCAGTGATTAGCAAAGTGGAACATTTTAAGCGTTTTGCTGAAATTACATTACATTTTGCAATTGGGTTTTAAGGGCATTGCTCAGGGGCCCAGCAATAGAAACTTGGTGATACTGGGAATCAAACCAATTAGCAGTCCAAAATATTAATCATTGTGCTAACACTTTATTAGTGGATTATTATTATTATTATAGGTGGATATTTCTATTTTATGTATGCTCACAATAAAATCATCGGCAAAAGCTTTAAGAAATAAAACATTTTTGTATTTAATTAAAACATATTACGTTAGGTTTTTTGTTGTATGATAAACACATTTCTTGAACATAAAGACAGAGTCAGCATGTTGGGACATTTGGGTGAGTATTAGGACGAGTACAGGTTCACAGCTTGTCAAACTTCCAGTTCATTATAATAAAAATCTATTTCAACTAATTACATGTTATTGTTAATTACATGTTATTGTTAATTGTCCATTTTTAAAATTGAGTCAACTGTTTAATTGTTCATGCAATATGTCAAGCCATGTGCTGGCTATTATTATTAATAATACATTTTTCCTTGTTTATGGTAGACAATATGGTTTTATATAAACAGCAGTCTATCAACTTTTAATATTGGAAAAGAATGAATATTCTATAACCAGAGTGAATAGGGTGAAAGCATCATGTTTCTTTGACATGATAACAGAGGGTAAAACTATAACATCCTAAACAAAGGATTTGTTTTAAATAGAGGCAATTAAACAAAAGCTAAAAGTGGAGTAGTTCAGTATTGGTTGTGTTGTGTATGATTTGGATGTCCAGTAAACAACTTTTTAGTTTACTGGAACAGTATTTCAAAATAACTAATAATTAAGGAATAATTAATTCTTTTCTCCATTATGGAAATTATAAATCAGTCAATTTTATTGACTGAACATCGTTCATTAAACGCAGACTCTGTAAATCAATGTCTCCTTTTTGGAAGCCGCTGCCTGTTGTGTATTACATTTTGTCTAGGATGTGGGGGGTTTTTTTTTTCTGAAAAAAAACATGAAACCTGTAATGTGTTCAGTTTTTACAGTTGTGTTACTGTGCCTTTTTTATACACTTTTGAAGGATTTTCAAGTCCCCAGTGGAACATATGAACCGAAATGTGCAATTAATGTATTTATTGCTCTTCTAGGTTTCTGTGGATTAATGACATTGTGTGTAGTACATGTGAGGAAATATATATATTTATATATTTTATGGTTGGTTTGCAATAGTGTATCAATAAACAACAGCTTGTAAGCTTATATTAACTTCTTTTGTGATTTTCTTAAAAACATGATTCTTTTTTTTCTGATAAAAATGTAACCTTTTATTAGATCCTAATGATATGATGCAGCATCTGACTATAAGGAATAATAGAATGATCATAAATTGAGTAAAACGTGGATCATCTCTAAGATATTAAATATATTTATCTTATTTGCTACTGGGGGGGAAGGGGTAGCTTAGTTGTTAAGGTGCTTGAGTGATAACAGAAAGACGGGTTCGATTCCCAGCAACCACTGTGGGCCCTTGAGCAAGGTCCTTAATCCTCAGTTGTACAAAACAGATTGACTAAGTCGCTCTGAATAAGAGCATCTACCAATTGCTGTAAATTTAATTGAAGCTATAACGCAAAGTTTATCGATATGATTGTGGTTTCAAGTTTCCATTTCTAATAGGCTTTTAACAATATAAGTTGTGTCAAAACAGATCAGTTTAATTTATAAATATAAAGACCCCAACTAAGCAAGTCAGAGATGACAGCAGCAACGAACCAAAACTTCATTGGTGACAGAAAATAAAGGGGGGAAAATGAGGAAAAACTAGGCTCATTTGGTAAAAAGCAAATTCCAATGTCTTGTCTGAATGACTATCGAGAAGACAATGTCATCACTGGGAAACTTTCTCTGGAGCTTATTGTCTCTGTGATAATACACTAACTGGGCTGTATACAGATTGGATCTGCTGGCTCTAGTGACCTAGGATTACCAGAGAAACAGATGTATTAGTTCAAATGGCATGATACTTATGCTGTTAAATTGTTATTGTTGGTGTTTGCCGGTTCCATTTAAACTGGTTATCGATTCCTTAAAAAATGTGGAAAGTGAACATATGTGTAAAGCAGGTTATTAGTTAAAGTAATTAGTGACACCCTCAAATTGAAGGCCTCAGCAAATATATAGGCTGGCCAGGGTTTATACTACTGGCCACTATTTGGGTGCGCCCCTGACAATAATAATGCAAAATGTGTAAGTTTGTTGACTTATTACCCTGTCAGTAGAAGTTTCTTTTGGGTTCTCTAGTTTCATTACACCACCCAAAAAATCTACATGTGGACCGATCAACTATCACAGCCACCATAATCATCTCCATTCAAGCTTGTCTTATGTCAGCCTAGCCAATTACCTAGTGATGTTATACTAGTAACATGGAGCCACTCATGTACTATATCATTCCTGAGCTCTGGCGACCACACTGTCAGGGGAACCAGAAGCAGCATATTTGTAGTCAAAAGATGATATAGATGTGAAATAAATTTGAGTAAAATAAAAGAGCTCTGACGCAGGATGTAGTTCAGTCATTGCTAAAGAAGCAAGGCAAAAAACTGAAGAATGTGGACCTCATCAACTGCATCAATCTTGTAGGAGAGAATGCTTTAACAGATGCGAGTTCCCTTTGAAAGCTAGCGCAGATATTTGCACGAAGCTATTGGTTTGCCATATTGCATCAAAACAACAGATTCAATCTGAATGTGATGCTGTGAGTACTTCAGTCAATGCATCTAGCCAGGAAGAATCTGCTACTCAAGTAACTGATAATACTAGAAATTGCAAAATGGGGACTGCAAAATCCTCACCTCCTCCACAATCTGAGCAGATAAATCACCACTACCTAGAAGGACTTAAGATCCCACCCCACAGCAAGAGGTGAAACCGTCTGAAATGGGACAAACTTCAAATCTCTTGAATCATAAAACTGATATAAACAAATCACCAATAATAAAAAGAAAGCAGATGATAGCACCTAGTTTACCAGAAGCAAAAGGAGGAAACATAAATCCGGTTTCAGGAGTAATGATTGCTGTAAAGTCAGCAGCAGTTTAGTGAAAACAAATGTACAACCTCTTGTTAAAGAACTGTAATGAATGAATGTAAATAATATAGTATTTTATCAGAAAATATCTTGTTTTGAATTTTCTTGCTACTAATGTGGCCCAGATTACTGGTGTAGCTTATAAGTTTTTTTTTATGATTTTTATGACCAGTGTTCCTGGGGTTAAAAACTCAACTACCACCCTGACTAGAAATAAAGAACTAAACACGAATGAGTGATAAGATCAGCTCAGGTCTCTATACTAAACTGTCGTTTTTCCCCCCACCAACTTAAATAAATGTCATAGTAAAAACTGCCATGTATTTTATTAATTAATTGAAGCTTATGTACTCCTGCTCATAAAAGACAAATATAAAACATTATATATAAAACAAGTGACATTCCATTCCTAATCCATAGGGTTCCATATAGACATCTCTTGAGAAGGCTGTCCAAAAAGTTCTTCCAGAAGCACAGTTGTGTGGTCACACACTGATGTTGGACCAAGAAGGCCTGAGTCGCATCCAGATCAAGGTGCCAAGTTGAGGTGCAGGCCTGCAGACTGTCATCCGGGTCTTTATGGACCTTGCTCAAAACTGTTCGCACAAAGTTGGGAGCATGAAATTGTCCAAAGTGTCTTGATATTCATTCAGATTTCCTTTCACTAGAACAAAAGGTGCCACACCCAGTTCCTGAAAATCATCCCGACTCGATAATCCCCCCTCCACAAAACTTTACACTTGGCACAATGCAGTCAGACAAGTACCGCCACAAGTCTACTGGAAACCAAACCCAGACTCGTCCATCAGGTTGCCAGATAAAGGGGCACATTCTCCAGAAAATGTGTCTTTACTGCTCTAGAGTCCAGTGCTTGTATGCTTGACACCACTGCATATGTACACATATACACAGTGGTGTGAAAAAAGTGAAACTTTAATGTTTCAGATCATCAAACAAATTTAAATATTAGTCAGATAACATGAGTAAACAAAACAGTTTTTAAAATTAATGGATAATAAAGTGTTTGCCCTCTTAACCTAATAACTGGTTGGGCCACCCTTAGCAGCAACTACTGCAATCAAGCATTTGCGATAACTTGCAATGAGTGTTACAGCGCTGTGGAGGAATTTTGGTCCACTCATCTTTGCAGAATTGTTGTAATTCAGCCACATTGGAGGGTTTTCCAGCATGAACTGCCTTCATTATGAAGACTCACTTTTCCCCCAAAAGTCTTGGGAATCACCAAGATGTTTTGGTAAACCTGAGACAAGCCTTTGTTCTTTTTGATCAGAAGCAGTTTTTATCTTGGAACTCTGCCATGCAGACCATTTTTGCCCAGTCTCTTTCTTATGGTGGAGTAATGAACATTGACCTTAACTGAGCCACGTGAGACCTGCAATTCTTTGGACGTTGTTGTGGGGTCTTTTGTGACCTCTTGGATGAGTCGTCGCTTTGCTCTTGGGGTAATGTTGGTCGGCCGGCCACTCCTGGGAAGGTTCTCCACTGTTCCATGTTTTCACCATTTGTGGATAATGGCTCTCACTGTGGTTCGCTGGAGACCCAAAGCTTTAGAAATAGCTTTATAACATTTTCCAGACTGATTGATCTTAATTACTCTCTCATTTGTTTCTGAATTTCTTTGGATCTCTGCATGATGCCTGACAAAGTGAAGTAGACCAAAAGAGCCTCAAAAGCTAGACATGTCCTATTTAAGTGAATTCTTGATTGCAAACAGGTGTGGCAGTAATCAGGCCTGAGTGTGGATATAGCAATTGAACTCAGGTATGATAAACCATGATAAAGTTATGTTTTAACAAAGGGGCAAACACACAGGGCCATGTAGTTTTGGATTTTGTTTTCCCTTAATAATAAAAACCTTTATTTAAAAACTGTGTTTTGTGTTTACTCATGTTATCTTTGACTAAGATTTAAAATTTTTGATGATCTGAAACATTAAAGTATGACAAACATGCAAAAAGATTGAAAATCAGGAAGTGGGCCAACACTTTTTCACACAACTGTATATAACTAAAGATTAATGAGTGATTGCTATTGGATGAGGAGAATACGTCACCAATTTAACCGAGTGAGTTAGCAACTAGTCTTTCTAAAAGTATTATTGAACCCAGAACTAAACCAGAACTTATCATGGAGTTAAGAGAATCTTGAGTCCATGGAGCAAAGTGCAATCGAACGACGGCTGCCTTAAGTGAGACAGCCTGGAGCTCTGCGCTGCTCCTTTCGCCTGCGGTCACAAAAGTTGTACTAAAACATTGCGTGCGTCGGACTTTTGAGCACCTTTTACCACATAAAATCGGTTGTTTGAGGTCAGTCAGCACAACCATAATTAATTAATACATAAAGTGCACCAGATTATAAGGCGCACTGTCGATTTTTGAGAAAATTAAATGATTTTAAGTGCACCTTGCACTACAAAAAATACAGTACTCATTTGCTTAATGTTTTGATCTTCAAAAGATAACTTGGAAGTCATTTTCGAAAAGTTAGAAATATTAAATATTTTAGAGGAAACAGAAGACTTTGCAGATTGCTTGCACAGACACCAACTTTTTGTCTGACATGGTTTTAACTTGTTCAACCGCCGCTTCAATTTGAGTATCAACAACAGTTTTTCCTCTAACACGATGGCTGGCTATAATTTCAAGTAATTGATCGCGTAACATTTTATCAACATTTGATCTAAACATACATGTGGCTGCTCAATTGCTCAATTTCCTAAAAGCATGCCTTTCTGCAATTAAATTCCTTTGAGGTAAATATCTTCAGCCAAACATCAAAGGGTATCAAAGGCTTACCAGGTCAAGGCAGGGATGGAGTATCAACTGCATGCATTTTTCATTCAATTAAAAACGGCCACCTTGTTTCAAGTCAGATAAGCATCAGTTGAGATTTTCATTGGGTGTTACAAGGATGGACAGGATTAGAAATGAGTTCATTAGAAGGATGACGCATGTAAGATGTTTTGGAGACAAGGTGAGAGAGGCTAGGTTGAGATGGTTTGGACATGTGCAGAGGAGGGACATGCAGTATATTGGTAGAAAAATGCTGAGGATGGAGGTGCTGGGCAGGAGGAAAAGAGGAAGACCAAAGAGAAGGTTTATGGATGTGGTGAAGGAAGATGTGTAGGTAGTTGGGGTGAAAAATGCAGATGTAAAGGACAGGGTAGTGTGGAGAAGAGCGATCCGCTGTGGCGACCCCCAACGGGAGCAGCCGAAAGGAGAAGATTAACAAATCTGATCTGACAAATCCAGCATGTCACATAATTGCCCCCAATATAATAAGATAAGATAAGAAGATAAGATATCTTCTTACACGCTATTTTTTAATTTTGTAAATAATTCCAGAGGCTTTTATTCTCGTTTCTGCTCCTAACTTTCTGTAAAGTTGATTATTTCTGCTTGCTACCATTTTCTTTGCCAAAGTGGACTAAATATACATATTTAAATTAATGTATTTCTGCCCGTGGGCTCACTTTCAATTTAAGGTTTGATACATTAGATTAATATGTAATGTATAGTTAATATGTTTCGGTATTAATGCTCCATCTTTGTACTACTGAACTTTTCCTAATCCATGGACTGAAGAAACGTCATTTACGCGCGACTGGTCCGTGATGATTACATACACCTGTGCGGGGGGAAAGCGCGACCGGAAGTGTGTATGGCACGGGGAGAATTCTGCAAGTGCTGGCCAAGTAATGTGTTCAAATTTACCTTGTTTATTGACCATGGTTAAGGAAAGTTGCTCGTTTTTTCATTTAAACGCGCTGGTGTTCATGCTGATGAGCGCCGGAGTGTCGGGCATCTTGAGTCGCGGTTCTGAAGATCAATTCGCCGATCATTTAGTGCCTCACGGCAACATTTTAAGTCCGTTATTAAAAGCCTTATCGGAGAACGAGCCGTGGGGCGTTCATTTCCCAAGAACCAGACCAGACTCCAGATACGTGCGCTTCATGAAAAGGCTTTACAAACTCTCTACAAAGCACGAGAGGAGCCACGAGACGTCGCAACTGTACAACACGGTTCGACTGATCACAGCACGGCAGGAATGTCTGGATCAGTGTGGAGGTACAAACACATACCAAATATGTTACTGTGTATGAAAACGACTCATTCTGTACTACTACGCATCCAATGCATGTTACTGTACGTTGTGGATCAGCGACCCGCTGTGCACCTATCCCAGCACACTTAGGGCGAGAGGCGGGGGGGTACACCCTGGACCGATCGCCAGACCATCTCAGGGCAACACATAGACACACACACACACACACACACACACACACACACACACACACGCATACATATTCACTCATATGGACAATATAGAATCACCTAATCTGCATATTTTTGGACTGTGGGAGGAAATCCGAGTACCTGGACCAAACCCACGCAAGTATCCCCGGCCTGGGATTCGAACCCGCATTCTAGTATTCAAAGTGTTTTTATCATGTGTACGGTAAAGGAAACAGGTTTCCATGTACAATAAAATACCTATACTTACTTTGCTGTCCACACCAACGTTAAAAGTTGAGTTAAAAATAATTTAAAGGTAAAAAAAAAAAAAAAAAAAAGAAAGAAAGAAAGGGCATGTTAAAATGAAAATAAATGTAGATTTAGTCGCTGAGCTAAACCAGACAGTTATGGAGGCGCAGAGGACCGATTTCATGATGGCAGTGTAGAACTGTTTTAGCAGCTTTTGTGGCAGGTTGAACTTCCTCAAAAGAGGTTGTAGAAAGTACAACTTCTACTGGGCTGTTTTAGAGTGGAGTCAATGTGAGAGTCCTGAGAGATAGTGGTTATACTGGTGCTAAACTTAAACGTCTCCACTATTGTCACAGTGCTGTCCATAAAGGTGAGAGGGGGGAGTGCAGGGGCATTCCTCCTGAAGTCCGCAATCATCTCCACTCTTTTAAGTGTTTTGGCCTAATCAATGTCCTGAATAAGGTCAGTGACTGTGGTGTCATCTGCAAACTTCAGGAGTTTGACAGAGGGATCTTTTAGATGTGCAGTCATTGGTGTACAGGGAGAACAGTAAAGGGGAGAGGACACAACCCTGGAGGTCACCAGTGCTGGTTGTTTGGGTGCTGGATGAAAAATTTCCCAGTCCTACTAACTGCTACCTGTCTGTCAGGAAGCTGTTTCTTCCACTGATCGATAGATGTGGGCACAGAGAGCTAAGTTCATTTGGGAGGGGGGGTTGGAATGATTGTATTGAAAGCCAAGCTGAAGTCCCCAAACACGATCCTTGCATAAGTCCTTGGTTTATCCAGATGTTGCAGGATGTATTTCTATAATTCTTTATAATTTATTCATTTATTCATCTTCTTACCCGGTTATTCTCGAATTCGGGGTCACCGAGGTCTGCTGCGCCTATCCCAGCACAGCCAACTCCCTATCCCGGCGAGAGGCGGCGATACACCCTGGACGGGTTGCCAGTCCATCTCGGTAATATATAGACAAACAACCATTCACACACACATTCACTCCTATGGACAGTTTAGAATCACCAATCGACCTAATCTGCATGTTGTTGGACTGTGGGAGAAACCGGAGTACCCGGAGGAAACCCACGAAAGCGCAGAGAGAACATGCAAACACTGCACAGAAAGATGGGACCTTCTTGTTGTGAGGCGACCGTGCGTATAATTTATAATTCCTAAAAATGTTTATAAAAAAGAAAGTCAAACTTGTACATGACATACTTTTTATTTATGTGCTCAATATTTTTATAGTAAACTCTAAATTCATTCATTCATGTTCTATCAAAAGCCATTATTTTCTTATCTGTGCCACGTTAGAGGAAAAAATCTGAATTGAGACACTTGATATTTGCAGTGTAAATGTGACAAAGTCTTGCGTTTCTTATAAGAGTTGTTTCTCAAGTGTTGTTTTTTTTTCCCCACAGATTTTTTTATGCAAGAGATTTCTTACAGTCTGAACCGTGTACGTGCTCAGGAACAGCTGCTGAAATCTGTTTTGCTCTACTCCTTGGACCACAACCATGCCGCCTCACTCACTTCTCACTGCTACTTGTACATGAGGGAACAGAAACCCTCAGACAAGCACATGTGCATCAACTTTCCCAACTCCCAACACCCTGTGTCACCCATAAGCTTTCACTTCCAAGTCAACAGAGCCAGTCACCACAAATGGGTGGAGGTGGATGTGACCTCCTTCCTTCACCCTCTCATCCAGGGCCACAAAAAGGACATACATCTACTCATCAACCTTACATGCTTAGATGATAAACCAGGACGTCACACTTCCAGAAGTCTTGGGCTCTCAAACATGGCGCCATCTCTTCTGCTCTATCTAAACGACAACAGTGAAATGGCATATCAGAGAAGTTCCAGACTGGAAGAAATGAGTTCAAATCAGCATGGAGAAAACACACAGAGCAAACATTATGGATCTGGTCTTCCGAAACTGAAGTGGAGAAAACGGAGGAACACTCCGAATGTGACTAAATGGAGCACGGAAAGTGGCTCGCTGTCAAAATTCGAGCATCCAACAGAAGACTGTGACCTCTATGACTTTCGTGTGAGCTTCTCCCAGCTCAGACTGGCTCACTGGATCATTGCGCCATCCAAGTACAATCCCAGGTACTGCAAAGGCATTTGTCCTCGAGTTGTGGGTCATATCTATGGCTCACTAGTGCACACAATGGTACAGAACATTATATATGAGAAGCTGGACTCCTCCATGCCCAGACCTTCTTGTGTTCCATCTGAATACGACCCACTGAGCGTTTTGACCATTGAAAACGATGGCTCCATAGCCTATAAGGAATATGAAGAAATGATTGCTACAAAGTGTACTTGCCGTTAACTGCATTAATCATCATCCATCGTATTGAATATGCTGATGACATCACCTCCTTGCACATAGTTGCCACCTTAAGAGTATCCTGTAAATGTCCCATTCCATTCTTTTTTCGGTACAGAAAAACATTTATATTTTTTGTTCTTGATTTACTTCAGGGTTTTTGTTAATTTATTTTTTGTTCATTGTATCTGTTCTTTATGTATAATGCAAATGACAGGTTTGAAATCAAAACGTGGACAAGTTCTGAAATTTGTGGCCTTGTTTTCTTATTGAAACACTTTAACATATTGTTTTTAATACCTGGGGATTGCGGAAAGTTGTCTTATGGGCAACCTCTCTCTTCGTATCGTCCAGAAAACGAGAAATGTTTTGGTTGAAAACTTAAGTGAACCAAAGAATTTGGGACATTTACTTTGTCACATTGTGCTTTACAATTTGAAGATGATCTATTTATGTAACTTATGCCTGAGTAAATTGGTCTGATTTCATATGAAATAAGCAACGGAAAAACATTGATATATTGAGGAAAAACCGAAATAAAAAATGAGCACCTTGGAGATTGTTAGTGTTGTTCCTGTGGAGATTTTGTAAAGCAATCAGTTTAAATATCGCTTGTTTGAAGAAAAGTCTAGACAAAAGCATTCAAAGCATCAGAAAATACAATGTTAACCAGATTTTATTCTTTATATACTAGATCAGTGGTCTCAAACTCAAATTCCCTGCGAGCCACATTAGATAAGTCTAAGTTATTAGGTAAAGAATGTTTAAACAATAAATAGAGACAGAAAGAACAACACAACTGTCCAAATTTCTTAATCATTAATGTCACTTCAGAACATGAAAATGTCTTCAGAACATAAGTTTGTCTATTCTTCCTCTTTGTCTCCTTGCTGGCTGAAACCTGGCTACGCTTCATCTTGCACAGCTGAGAAATATTTGGCTTGCAGGAGGAAGCAAGTGAGCAATATATACGGAAGCAATATGTCCTCAGGATGGTGGAGAAGATCTTTTTACACAGATGTGCTCTCAAAAAGGGCACGTGGTTCGCTTGGACATCCTTGAAAGCTCAGGGAAGTTTCTACACTCGCACAATCTTGTTCCCCATACTGTGGGCAGCACTGACATTATTCTTTGAAATTAAGTGGAGGGCTGCAAAAAATCATTGAGTAAATGCTCCCTGTACTAAATGAAAGTTATTACATTCAAATCCATTCTAACTACTTTTTAAAGTAGCGGTAGCGCAGTGGTTAATATGTTTGACTGCTAATTGGCAGAATTGGGTTTGATTTCTATCACTACCAATTATTAAATTAAAATTTATAGATAAATATTTATATCTGTGCATGTCCTGCTGTAGTATACCCAGATTAAACCCATGCAAACGCGTGGAGAACATGCAAACACCACCCACCCGGGAATCGAAGCCAGGAACTTTTTGTTGTGAGGTGACTGTACTAACCGCTATGTCACTGTGCCACTGCGCTGCCCCTAGTCTAATATGTAGCCATATTTCTAAGGCCAAGGTTTGTTTTGTTTAGTGTTATGTGTTGACAAAAATATATAAATGGTCTTTTTATTTCATTGAAATTGGATAATAAACAATTTTAATATGACATTTGGGATATTAAAATTTACTCATTTACTCTCACCGTTTAAAGTAAAGTCTAATGAATGCACACAGACTGGAGAAAACATTATTACATCAACTCATTTACCAGTAAGAAAGCTATATTACAGTTAGTAACTATCGAAATAACGAAGCACAACAGCTTGCACATGCACACGTGGGTGGTATTTTCTGCTTCTACCTGTCACGTAACTTATCACTCACGTCTCACCCTTCACATTCTTATTTTCTAACTGCTGTAGCTCAAATGCAGAGTGAATTTGAATAAATCTGTATAATAACAGACTGGTGTGCAACAAAATATACAAATGATTGAGTCTATGTGGCTCATTTGGCAAATCTAGCTGCTCCTCTTAAAGGTCTTATTTTATTGTTATAAACACCACACCTTTCTGTTTCCATAAGTATAACAGTTTGGCATCTTTTTCCATCTCAATCAAATAATGACAGAAATATCTGAAAACAGATCAGTGGCGCAGACAACCCGTGCCAATGTAACCAGCAATTAACCTAATCATATTAAATTGCATGTCATTTATAGTTCTTCGATAGATTGAAGAGTGGTCATTTCTAGATCACATTTATCAAATCCCATTTATGAAGGCTAAGAACTTTATCATTATTCCTGTGCAAGCAATAGTGCATGTATGTAGAAAATTCACAATAAATCGTTCCAGGAGTCGAAATGTGCCCCTTTTGGGTGATTGGTGTTCTGGGGAAGTGGTAGCACAGTGCTTGTTGAACCAGTGACCCCAAATTAGGGAATAAACAAACAAGACAAAATTCATCTTACCTGCTTTTTTCCCAAATCAAACATGGGAATTTAACATGGGACCTTCTTGTTGTAAGGTGACCGTGCTAACCACTACGCCACCACGCTGCCCTTGTGCACCAGATAAGAAGGCGCTATGATCAATGAATTTTCATACATAACTCACATTAAGAGGTGATGTAGAGGGAATTTTTGTTACAGTGCGCATCCCAGAAGAAACCTTAAGATGCTAAACTTTTGCACAAGATAAGTACTATACCAGGACTTATCTTGGTGGACTCATACCTTGAGAACTAGAGCAGGATATTCGCAAAGCACGATTGAGTGACAGCTGCGCTTATCTCCCCCCCCCAATTCGCCCGAGATCCCAAAAGTACTTAATGATTAGATATAGTCTTGTACCACAGAATCGCTTGAGGTTAGTAAGCACAACCAGAATTATAGAAGGTGCACTGTCGAATTTGAGAAATCAAAAGGATTTTAAGTGTGCCTTATAGTACATAAAAATACAGCATAGACATTAAACAATAACTATTTGTCAATTTTTATTTTCAACATGATTAACAGGAAGAGGAAAAAAGATCAAAAGGTTAAATCTTAGAAAACTCGCCATACAGAAAATAGATATTTGATTATTCCTAAACAGTAAAAGTCATGTAAAGGAACAGCGTGGTTTATAAAAGTTTAGATGTGACCCATCCAACAGCTGCATTACTGCTTGCCATTGCCATTGATGGGCAAGTTCTTGTAGGCATCAGAGTCCAGGAAGGCCTTAATTTTGGGACGGCCAGACATCCTCTCCACAAAACCTTTAAGGGCAGGGAAGGAATCCAGACATGTGGGGTTCAGCACCTGATGGTTCAGCAACTGTTCAAAGAGACTGTAGTCTGCAAAGGAGATCTAGAAGGAGAGGAAATATAGCAAAGTGAGAACTAAAAAGTGTGTAAAGCATGTTGGATGTGTTAGATACAGATAAAATGCCTTACCGAGTCACCAACAAGGTAACCACTTTTGTTTTTCTGCAGAACAGCCTCAAATTTAGAGAGATGACCTGGCAGGTTCTTAATATATTCTTCTTTACCAGTTTCCTGGAGAACAGAGACATATGAGCATCTGTAGTTTAGAGGGCGGCATGTATCTGCATTTTGCATAACGAATTTAAACAGATAGCATTTTAGTTATGATAACAGAGTCTGAAAAATACGATGTGCGGGGATTTACTTTCCACATGCCAATATTGTACTTTTATGCAGTGCCAGCTATATTTACTGTTTCATTCTAGTAGATACATCCTGTTGGCACAATTCTATATAAAAAAAAAAAAAAAAAAAAAAAAAAAAAAAAAAAAGTTGCCTGCGGAACCTAGCTATCCATCTTAATGAGGATGTGGTAGTTCACTGGTTAAGGTGCTGGACTGCTAAATGGAAGATTGGAGTAGGATTCCAAGCAATACAAGGTTACTGCTGGGCCCCTAAGCAAGGCCCTTAAACGGCTATTGCAAAGTTGTACAGAAAGAAGTGCAAGTCACTCTGGATAAGGATACCTTTCTAATGCTTTCAATATAATTACCATTAAAAAAAAGAATTTTAAATACTATTTTCTGCTCTGATTACAAGCAAATAAGATGTAAAGATAATCACTTACATATTCCTGGTAGATCAATTTCAAGTATTTATTGCGAAGGTCTTCAACCCCGTCATTGAACATGTCGATCAGGGCGGCTTCATTGTCGTTCTTTCCATATGCACCTAAGCATAAAAGTCATAAGGAAGCGTTACAGAAACTAACTGATTGCCAAACATTTCAGCCATCACATTTATATTGTGTGATGTTAGTATACTGGACTCAGTTAAGTGCACATGTGACAATTACCATGTTTACGGCCCAAATGCCTTAAAAAAGTATTTGATTGAAACAAAACCAAGTCCCCATCCTGGAGTTTAGGCAACTGTCCAAAAACCTATTATATATAAATAAATAAAAAACAAGTCAGTAAAATATTTGTACAAATTTTAAATAAAGTTATTTAAATGGATATAAATATTTATAATGCAAATATACATTATAAGTCAATGAAATATGCAACAAACATTATATAAAGGACACTCACACAAGTATTCTTCAGGTCTCCCTTCATCCACTCGTCAAAGTTCACAACAACTTCCTTCCACTCCTGACCCAGATCAGATAGCATGATTCGTAGAGCACCGCATCGTCCTGGCGCAGATTGGACAGTGTTAAACGTTCGTTAGTATGGCAACTATGACAAATTCTTACAAATGTAGCTACTAAGGAAGATTAATAAGGTTATATGGACGAACATAAAGTACAGTACCAGCAGGGGACAGTAGTGTTTTAAAATCGGTTATATTTCAGTGAATTTTTTTTTTTGCGTGGGTTGCCTCGGGGTACTCCGGTTTCCTCCCACCATTCAAAAACATGCAGATGGCGACCTGCTATTGGTGGCTATTCATGTCAGCAGTTAAGGTTCAATTTCAATTCAATTTTATTTGTATAGCACTTTTTTACAAGTCATTGCCTCAATGCAGCTTTACCGAATGAATGATAAAAGGTTCTGAACAACTAATTAGCTATAGTTTAAGGGTACTATTCAAGTCTCTTAAACTAGATAAAAAGTTATAAACAAGTACTTTAATGACTAAAATGTATTAAAATCAACGCAATACTTCAAAGTCAAAGTAGTCTTATTGTCAAACTTTCAATCTTAATGCATTATTTGTTCAAAGCTGCTTTGAGACAATGTCCACCGTTTTATTTATTGCTACCAACAAACTGCTGTTTATAAAGCTTACAATGTCCGATCTAATTTTGTGTCAGTCTAGTGCGATACAAAACTCTGCCACTTTTTTAACAAGCTTAAAACTTCCACAGGCAACCTTTGTCCTTGAATCCAAGTCACAAAACTACATTATGCTGGCAGTGCCGACAGCAGATATGTCAAGACCTGTCAGTATATTAGTGTTAATGTTGTTTACTCTGGAGCAAAAATCAAAGTGTGCAGAATAATTATTGTATCACATTTTTTAAAGAAGTATTCAGACAAAGTTTAAACACTGATGTGCAATCGTTAAACTGTTGACAATGTGGCGCTTCATTCAGAAACACTTGAGGAGTCAGGCTTAAAATCATATGACTTGTGAGAGAGATTGAGTTAAAGATTGTCACATACCTCTTACAGCAAAGTATGTAATGGTGTAGGGCGGCACTGTGGTGGGAGAGAAAAGGACAAAAAAAAGCAATAGAATTTAGTTCATCTACCAAATATTTGTGCCTAAAAGATTCAATCAGGGATTTTTCTTTTTAATGTGTGTTCTGTTTAAATTTGGGGGTTTGACTTTTTACTGAAACCACTTGCACAAGTGTTTTATTTTTGCATGTACCCGATTTTTTTTTTTTTTTTTTTTTTTTTTTTTAAAATGCAGCTAAATTATTTAAACCAAAATCATCAAGAATTGTAGACCTGACCAGTCGCAGTTTTTGCAGGAATAAACATTAGTTGACAACATGCCACTCGGTGTGCATGTTACATTTAACCTGTTAGAGAACCTCAGGCACTGTGAACCATACAGGAGATTGGATGGTGGGTCACGATTCTGACACTTCACCCTTGACTATCCGAGGCAACAGTTTACATTGCATTTCAACACAATCACAGCAACATCTAAACATCTTTTACAACCGGTTTGCTCATTAGTGACAATTTTACAGAACAATCTTTCAATCTTAATGCATTTTAAAACTATTAAAAGCCTTGTATAAATAAAACAAATTGAATTTAAATCGTTCTTAAGCCTCCATTAAAATGTACTGCAATGCATTGCTCTGGTACCCTTTTATTGCTTTGTACATTAATGAAGCAATAATGGACACTTGAGACCTGCTGCATGATATCTCTATGGGACAGGTGAAGAGAAAAACTAGAGCAACACACAATAGCTCTAAGGAGACCATCTGCAGATTACACCTTAACTATTATGGGATGCATGCCATGGTGAGGGGCAGTGGTGGCTCAATGGTTAATGCAGAGTTGTTAATGGGAAATCCAGGAAGACCTGGGTTCAAGTCTGCCACTGTTGGGTCCTTGAGCAAGACCCTTAACCCTTCATGCTCCAGGAAGAAAATCAAGAATTTCCCTTATGGGATCAATAAAGTATTTCAAATAGTGCACTTTTGCCTTAATGTACAGACATAATTGCAATCAAATAAGTCAAACAATGGAATTACAGACATAAAATATAAGTAGCAACAGGAAACTGACCGGTTTTTTTGTATTTAAAATGTATTTTGTATTGCGCAATAAAAAGGCTGCACTAGTAAGCGATCAAAAGAGAAAATCAACCAATGGAATTCCAGACAAATATAACACATAGCAACAGGAATCTGATTGGTTGATAGGGTTGTTGAACCGCTCATATTTAAATATATTTATGTTGCAATATGAAAGAAATAAGTAGCAACAGTTAAGCTGATTGGTTCTTAGGATTTTTGTAACACGTATATTTAAATATATTTATCTATTTAAAAAAAGTTAGATTTTGCCTGCATAGTTTGTATTTAGCTCTTATAATAGAGCTCAGTAGAAAACACAAATGAAAGCGTTTAAGTACTTACTGTTGGTAGATCGTTGGTGATTTTATAGGTCGGCTGTCTTCGCGTGTGTGCGGAAATGAAGTGATCTGCACAGAGGGCGGAGAGAGCTTTTATACGCGCTTACAATTTTTGTTGAGTCATGCTAGTCTGCCTTTTCCGACTGATTTTTCGGTTGACGACGGGAAGTGTCTTGTGTTGCCAGGTTGAAGATATTTAACTCCTCGAAACATTTTACTAACCACAAACTAAACTGTAATTAGCCACCATACACCGTTAAAAAAAATTATTCATCTTAGATGTAGCCTAACGAATTGTTTCAAAGGAACCGATTCTATTACACGAACCAATCAAACATTTTGCTTTTATTTAAAAATTTACCCGTGAATTTTAAAAAAAAAATATCTTTTACAATAATTTGCTTTTTATTTTTTCGTTTAATAACTGAGTGAATTAAGTGTTTAATAATGATATTAATTTAAATTGTAGCCGTTCCAGAACCTGGTTCATTTACATATGCCAGTTCAAAAGGATCAAATCATAAAAAAATATTTGCTTTTTAAGACAAAACTAGCAGACAGACTTTTTAATACTGTGTTAAGATTTAAATAAATAAATATATGTTTTTCACCATGATATGCAAGTCATTCAGGTTTATATTTAAATTTTAATAAGTCTTTTCCAATAATGCTCAATAATTTGATGACTAGCTGATACACACTGATTGTTGGAGATGCATCCTGTTGTAGACTAATCACAGGTGTCACAGGCTTTGGAATGTATGCATGCCAAAAGTGAACTAGGTGGGGCATCTTACACAATCAGGCTTGATGCAAATTCAAGGTGACAGTGTAAAAACTGAAAACACTAATGCAGTAGGTAACTTAGTAGGTCACTGGGTTTGATTTAATGCATTAGAATTTTTTGGACAATGGTCCCTTTATCCAGTAAATTATTTATTTATTTATTGTATACAATTGTAATTGTGTAATATTTACATTCTTCTTATTTTTGAAATTGCAAATTTTGTAAAAGGGGCGCCGCGGTGGTGTAGTAGATAGCACTGTTTCGTCACAACAAGAAGATCCAGGGTTTGATTTCCCGTGCCGGGGATCTTTCTGTGCGGAGTTTGCATTTTCTCCCAACGCTTGCGTGGGTTTCTCCGGGTACTCCGGTTTCCTCGCACAGTCCAAAAACATGCAGATTAGGTTGATTGGTGATTCTAAATTGTTCATAGGAGTGAATGTGTGTGTGATTGGTTGTTTGTGTTGCCATGAGACGGACTGGCAACCAGTCCAGGGTGTACCACCGCTTCTCACCCTATGTGCGCTGGAATAGGCGCCAGCAGACCCTCGTGACCCCGAATTAGGGACTAAGCGGGTAAGAAGATGAATGAATGAAGGAATGAATTAATTTTGAAAAAGTGCTTTTTAAAAATACATTGTTGAGAAAATTTTAGATTTTCAGTGTCAAGCCAGAGGCAACAATGTCAAGAAGCAACCAAATAATTGACAAAAAACTACTGAAAACCAGACTCAGTCAGGTGTCAGGTTTCCTCTGACTAGATGAACCAGCAGGTTAGTCCATGCGGCAGTAAAATGTCTGATCTCGATTAATGTCTTGCAAATTGATTTGAATAAACCACGAGGTTGATTTGAATTGTTTTAACATTCAAACCATTCATTCATTCATTCACTCATTCATTCATTCATTCATTCATTCATTCATTCATTCATTCATTCATTCATTCATTCATTCATCTTCTTACTCGCTTATTCCCTAATTCAAGGTCACGGGGGGGTCTGCTGGAGCCTATCCCAGCTCACATAGGGAGAGATGCAGTGTACACCATTGAACACCCTGGCGGGTGTACACCCTGGCGGTTCACCAGTCCATTCCAGGGCCACACATATACAAACAACTAGTCACTCACACACACATTCAGTCTTAGGAGCAATTTAGAATCACAAAATCGACCTAATGTAAATGTTTTTAGACTGTTGGAGGAAACTGTAGTACCTGGAGAAAAACCATGCAATAGCGAGACCAGGGACCTTCTTGATGTGAGGCAACCATGCTAACCACTACGCCACCTTGCCGCCCTAACATTCAAATGATTTAATGAAATGCATCCAATAATATAGGAAATGTAGGGAGTGAAAGGTAAACATAGTATATTGTTCCAGATAAAGTGTGCCTGTATAGATACCCAGATTGTTGAACAAACTAGAAAAATATGAATTAACATTTTATTTAAATTTTATTTTATCCTGCAGATACTTTATAGTTTTAGACTATGCAATATTTTTAGATGCCATTGTAGATATTGGAGACTATAATGAAATGAAATAAATGTACCAAAACAAGTGTTTAGTATACTGTGAAAATGAACCCCACCAGAATAAGGTTTTGGATTGTGGGAGGAAACCGGTGTGTGAGAATATGCAAACTCCATTTTTTTTTTACAAAACAATATTATATTTTGGTAATTACAAATTTGCAAACAGGAGCGGCACAGTGGCGTAGTGGATAGCACGGTCTCCTCACAACAAAAAGGTCCTGTGCTCGAATCTCGGGCCAGGGATCTTTCTGTGCGGAGTTTGCATGTTCTCCTTGTGCTTGTGTGGATTTCTTCTGGGTACTCTGGTTTCCTCCCACAGTTCCAAAAACATGCAGATTAGGTCGATTGGTGATTATAAATTGTCCATAGGAGTGAATGGGTGTGTGCATGGTTGGTTGTCTATGTGCACCCGTTCATGGTTTTACCCCTGCCTCTTGCCTTATGTGTGCTGGGATAGGCACAGCAGACCCCCATGACTCAGAGTTATGGAGTAAGCGAGTAAGAAGATGAATGAATGAATTGGCAAGCAACCATTCAAGTAATCGAGCTAAATATTTAAAATCAGTTCAGTTTTTGATGCAAAATAAGTATACTTTTCCAAAATTCCAAAGTATCTTTGTCTTATTAAACCCCACTACTGAAAAGCCTGTTGTTAAAAATGCACTCAACGTTAAGAGAATATATACATATATATTAGTGCATGTTATAGTGTTTTTCCAGTTCTCTCTCTCTATGGAGCTTGTTATTCTGCATCCATGTCCCAGCTGATTATCACTTCTAAGCATGACCCTGATTCTGTTGCTACCCATATGCATACACACATACAAAGTTCAGTGAATTTAAGTCTTTTAGAATTAATATTAAGATGTGGAAATGCATTGCCAGATCTTTGTCATGATAACTGTAACTGGTGTTAATGCAACTTTTGTTAAAGTTGGCAAGATGCTAGAAGTAAAAAAAAAAAAATAAATATTATGTTCCACTTTGTTAACGTTAATTAATTAATTCATTCAGTCATCTGCTGGAGCAGGGAGAACATGCAAACTCCGCACAGAAAGATCCCGGCCCAGGATCCGAACCCGGGATCTTCTTGTTGTGAGGCGACTGTGCTATCTACTACGCCACCGCACTGCCTGGAAATGTAATATAAAATGCAAAATCAACAACTTACAGTTTTGGGGCATTGAACAACACATACAAGTCTCCCAGAAATTTTGTACCAATCAGAGGACAACCACAAAACTTCTGAAGTGTCATAGCTGTGCGCAGTATACATCATTGATCTATAAGTGTAACATGATCCCAGCGCACATAGACCAGAAGAAAGGGGTACTCTGATCAGGTCAACACATACTCCTATGGCCAATTTAGAGGCACCACTCAACCTAATATATATGTTATTGGCTTGTTGAAAGAAACCAGAGAAAACCCACACAAGCACGGGGAGAACATGCAAACTCCACACAGAAAGAACTGGTAATTGAACCCAGGACCTTCTTGTTGTGAGGCGATCATGCTAACCTCTATGCCACCGCGCCACCCCTTAAATAACATACAGATTAATAAATTTGAAACAAGTTTTATTGTACAGGGCTCTGTGAGAGTCTATTTAATGCTTTTCGTGTGACACATAATCAGTAGCATAGACGTGAGACTGAACAAAAATTGCTGCAACCTTAACAATTGACAGCCATTGACTGCTCCTCGGTATAGTCCATGTTGAAAAGAACGTCTATTTATTTGTATGTGAATCGGAGAAGGGTGTAACTTCCCAAACCATTACCTTTGATCTAGACAGGATATTTTCTGGTTTGGATTGTAAACCCTGATTACAGCATTAGAGCAAAGCATTGTTTAAATCCAGGGCTGGCTCTGTAAAAAAGAAAAAAGCCTAACCGAAGAATATGTTTACAATCATAATAGTTAAGCATAAAAAACACATTTCTCTAGGAACAAAAAAGCATGTTTGGGCTTGCAGCTGTCTGGTGTTTAGTCAGATTTTATCTAAAGATAAGAAACAAAAATGAGTAACAAACTCTGATAGTTAGGACACTGTAGTTTCCCCAAATTTCACAAAAGTTTCATCAAATTAAAATAAAATAAAAACTAAAAGATAATTATTGGCAATTATTGGTTAAGATGATTTCTTTAGTTTTGTTTTATTTACATAAAACCACCATGAATAAAAGGAAAATCCAATCTTTAAGTCAAGTGCATTTATTCAGTGGGTAAAAATCCCACATTAAGAATAAAAATACTTTGTACAACCCCCTTTTGCCAACAAAACAGGACAGAATCTTCTCTTATAATGTTTCACAAGATGGGAGAATACAGAGAGATAGAGAGAGGGATACAAAGAGGACCATTCCTCTTTGCACAATCTCTCGAAATCATCCAGCAACCTGAGTTCTCTCCTCTGTACTCTCCTCTTCAGCTCACTCCATGATTTTTTAATGGGTTTGAGATCTGGGGACTGAGATGGCCATGATTGTGTCTGGTGAACCATTTCAGTGTAAATGCCATGCACCCCAACAAGGTTCCTAGGGACCGCTATCAATTTGTAGATTTAAATGGCGAAAATTTGTAGATTTAAATGGTGAAATACTTGACGTTTTTACTCCTTAATAATGGTGTTTCCCAGGGCTCACAGCTAGGTGCCTACTATTCTCATTATACATGCTCCCACTTGCAACTTGATTCGTAAACATGATGTTAGATTCCAGTGACGTGCGGTGAGATTAATGTCTTAAAGTTGTTGATAAGAAAAAATAAACACTGCATTATATACACCAACTGAACTAATTAAATTTAATTCATATAGTAAAAGTGTTGGAACATTTTACTAGTAACATGCAGAGGGACAGCAAAACGGTCTCACTGCATAGCGCCAGCACAGCATAGTGATTGTGAAATCCATGGCTCAGCGCTGAACGCCTGTCTCTTCATAGTATTTGAATGGTAAATGTGAAAATTAAACGATTTTGAAAAACAAGTCCAAAAATTGTGAAGTTAAATGAAAAAAAACTTTAGCATTGAATAAATATAAACATTTAATTTATTATTAATTTTATATTTCTTTGATGACAGGTGAGCCTTCCCTGACTGCAGGTCACTGTTAGATTCCACTGTTATGCCGATGACACACAGTTATATACCTCAGTTCAACCAGACGCGGTACGTCAGTTAAATAAACTTGAATTATGTGTAAAGGACATTAGAAACTGGATGTTAAAAGAACTTCCTGCTGCTAAATCCTGAAAAAACAGGTTCTTTTACTAGGACCGGAGGTAGCCAGAGATAAGTTTTCTGATCTCACTTTAACATTAGACGGTCTGTCTGTAGCAAAAAGTGCAACAGTCCAAGACTTGGGGGTGATCTTAAATTGTAATCTTTTATTTAAATCCTATTTAGATAATATTATTAAAGAGCATTCTTTCACCTTAGGAAAATCGTTGAAATTAGGAATATACTGCCATTAAAGTATTAGTCCATGCCTTCATCACGTCCAGGCTGGACTATTGTAATGCTCCGCTTTCTAGATGTTCAGTAAAGCTTATAAATAAACTTCAGTTAGTTCAAAACGCAGCAGCGAGGGTCCTTACTAGGACCAGGAGACACGAACACATCACACCCGTTCTATTCACACTGAATTGGCTCCCGGTGAGATTCCGTATAGATTTTAAAATGTTACTTTTGACCTACAAAATGCTAAATGGTCTCTCACTGAGCTAATGGTGCCCTATGTAACGCCATGCCTACTTTGAACATTATGGTGATCTGGTATGTTTGGATGCTGTCCTCAACACTCAACCCGATCACTCAGTTGTTTTTGGTGATGGTCTCGTTGTCTCTGTACAGGCGCGAGCACAGAGAAGAGAGCCGGATCCATGTTGCAGTGAAGGTTGAACATGCGTTTATTTATAATAGTGAGAGTGCAATATATATACAGTGACACGGAGGTGAACACGTAAACAAAACACAACAAAACAAAACAACGAGAACTCACAGTGACACTAAATACAAGACGAGAATATATATATACAAATTGATTAGTCCAAAGTTTCCAAAGTTCCGAAGTCCAAGATATCCAAAACAAAACTCCACTAGAAACACCCGTACAACGCCAATAACCCTGACCTGCGCTACTAGCGGGTAACCTTAAATATTTCGTCATCGTCCTGGTAACCTAGTTGCCAGGACGATGAAGCCAAACATGTCCGTAATGTTGTGACAGCCGCAGCGTGGGGGGCGGAGCCCAGTTCGCCGCCTTACAGAATCCCCCCTCTAGAGGACGCCTCCTGGAGTCTTCCAAAGCGCAGCCCCAAAAAGAAACCAAAAACCCCCATACAGAAAAGAAAAAGGCCCCCCAAAAGAAAACCCCAAATGCTTTGCAGACTGCCCCCTGTGCAAAAGAAACCGCAGGGGGTCCAGGACCCTGTACGCTCCATAAACAGAGTGAGGTGTGACCAGGGCGAGGCCTCCAGGCCTCCTTAAAGGCACGATGCGGGTCCCTAGTCCCGCCCGCGGGTAACTCAGACAAGGATGCAGGCAACAATGAGGACCGCGTTGGGAATCCGGAAGGCCATGTAGGGAAAACAGAAGGCCGCGAAGGGAACTCAAAAGGCCACGGAGGGAAACCAGAAGGCCGTGAAGGGAACCCAAAAGGCCGCGAGGGGAACTCGAAAGGCCGCAAATGGAACTCGAAAAGCTGCTAAGGGAACTCGAAAGGCCGCAAAGGGAACTCAAAAGGCCATGAAGAGAACTCGAAAGGCCACGAAGGGAACTCGAAAGGTCACGAAGGGAACTCAAAAGACCACGGAGGGAACTCAAAAGGGACAGGAGGGCACTCAAAAGGGACAGGAGGGAACTCAGGAGGGAACCCAGGAGGGACAGGAGGGACCTCCGACAACTCTGAAGGAACGAAAGGGACTTCTAAAGGGACCTCTAAGGGGGCCACAGGGACCTTTAAAGTGACCAAAGGGGCCTGAGAGACCTCAGAAAGGGCCAAAGGGGCCTGAGAGACCTCAAAAAGAGCCGTAGGGGCCTCAGGAAACTCTGAAAGGGCCGCAGGGGCCTCAGGAATCTCTGAAAGGGCCTTAGGAGCCTCAGAAAACTCTGTAAGGGCCGTAGGGGCCTCAGAAAACTCTGTAAGGGGCATATGGGCCTCTGAAAACTCTGTAAGCGCTGACGGGGCCCCAGAAAACTCTGTAAAAGCCAAAGCGGCCTCAGAAAACTCTTTAAGGGCCGAAGGGACCTCGGAAAATTCTGTAAGGGCCAAAGGGGCTTGAGAAATCTCTGTAAGGGCCGAAAGGACCAAAGGGGACTCTGAGGGGACCGAAGGGAACTCTGAGGGGACCGAACGGCACTCTGAGGGGACCGAAGGGAACTCTGAGGGGACCGAAAAAGACACAGCAAACTCTGAGGGGACCGAAGGGGATACAGCAAACTCTGAGGGGACCGAAGGGGACACAGCAAACTCTAAGGGGATCGAAGGGGACACAGCAAACTCTGAGGGGACCAAAGGGGACACAGCAAACTCTGAGGGGACCAAAGGGGACACAGCAAACTCTGAGGGGACTAAAGGGGACACAGCAAACTCTGACAGGACCGAAGGGGACAACACAAACTCTGAGGGGACCAAAGGGGACAACGCAAACTATGAGGGGACCGAAGGGGACAATGCAAACTCTGAGGGGACAGAGGGACGCTGAAGGGACAGAGAGGGATGCTGAAGGGACAGAGAGGGACGCTGAAGGGCCAGAGAGGGACACTGAAGGACACCCTGGGGACTCAAATGACAGCACAGGAGACCCAAAAGACAGTACATGCAAAAGTTCTGATGATGATACAGACGAGGTCGTGGACTCAGATGAAGACGAAGACTCAGATGAAGACGAAGACTCTGATGAAGACGAAGACGAAGACTCTGATGAAGACAAAGACAAAGACTCTGATGAAGATGAAGACACAGAGGGCTCTGGTGAAAACACAGAGGGCTCTGGTGAAGACACAGAGGGCTCAGATGCAGGCACAGAGGGCTCAGATGCAGACACAGAGGGCTCAGATGCAGACACAGAGGGCTCAGATGCAGACACAGAGGGCTCAG
>JAOTRA010000008.1:1101715-1118542 GCA_026260255.1 Pseudolaguvia tuberculata | reverse complement strand
GGCACTTTATTACTATTGTAGTAATAAAGTGCCCTCTGCTGCCCTAGCGAGGTATCGCTCCACTTACAATATCACATGATCAACCATACAGCAAGATGGTCCCAGGTTTGATTCCTGGGCAGAGGCTGTTCTTTGTAGAGTTTGCATAATGTTCTCCTCATGATTGCATGAGTTTACTCTGGATTTTATAATGTGGTTAATTGGAAATTGTAAACTCACCTCTATCTCCTGATAAGAGCTGTTGATCATAGCGATGAGCATGTTCAGCAGAACCACAACCATAGTTACATTATATATCCCATACAGGACATATCCAATGTTTTCGATGAATTTATGATCATACTTCAAGACCACAGAGGAAACTTCAGACAAGCCAAATATCGACCAGAACAAGGTTTTAAAGCTTTCCTCCACTCTGCAGTGACAAAGACAATATAAAAAGGTGGATATGTTAATGAGTTCAGTCTTACCTTCAGATGTAATGTCCATAAACTGTCAGCTTAATGCAGTAAATTTCACTTTGACTAAAAAGTCAGGTTCATGAAACAATCATAGTGTTTTATTGTTTTTTTTTTGAGATAATTAAAATTTTTTAAACACCGGACCTCGACCCTAGTAAGGTGTCAAATTAC
This sequence comes from Pseudolaguvia tuberculata, assembly GCA_026260255.1. Taxonomy (NCBI): domain Eukaryota; kingdom Metazoa; phylum Chordata; class Actinopteri; order Siluriformes; family Sisoridae; genus Pseudolaguvia; species Pseudolaguvia tuberculata. The sequence goes on along the minus strand of JAOTRA010000008.1, from coordinate 1,117,910 downwards.
AGGCCAAATATCGAATCTATTTCCAAAATCTTATAAAAAGTAGTAGCACAGCAGTTATGTTCGTATCTACACATACTATTCCTCATTATACATGCTCTCACTTGGCAACTTTATCTGTAAACACGATGTTAGATTCCACTGTTACCCCGATGACACACAATTATACATTTCAGCTCGACCAGTTAAATAAACTTGAATTATGTGTAAAGGAAATTAGAGACAGAATGTTAAGCAACTTTCTGCTGCTAATCCAGAAAAAAACATTAGAAGGGCTGTCTGTAGCATCAAGTGCAATAGTCAAAGACTTTGCTCTTAGATTCTACAGATTAGACTGTGATCTTAGATTCTAATCTTTCATTAACATTATTTTACTTTAGGAATGTTGCTATAATTAGGAACATACTGCCATTAAACAATGCAGAAAAATTAGTCAATGCCTTCATTATGTCCAGGCTGGACTATTTTAATGCTCTGCTTTTTTTTGTTCCATAATACTTATAAACTTTACTTAGTTCAGAACGCAGCAGCGAGAGGCCTTACTAGGACCAGGAGATGCAAACACATCACCCCTGTTCTATCCACACTGCACTGGCTCCCGGTGAGATTCCATATATATTACTTTTAACCTATAAAGGGCTGGTGTTGCACCTCAGTACCTTAGTGAGCTCGTGATGCCCTATGTTCCGCCACGCCCACTTCATTCAAAGGATGTGGGCTGTCTGTCAGTACCACATGTAAATAAAGTTACAGCAGGGGGCAGAGCGTTTTCACAGTCTACCAGTTTCTGTCTGAGAATCAGGCACCGTCTCAATATTCAAGTCTAGACTAAGACACATTTATTTAATCAGACATTTCAGTATTAGTTCTCTTTAGACAAAGTAACTAATTGTAGGGACTCATAGATATTGGGTATTATGGTGATATGTTTGGATGCTGTCCTCCACACTCTCTTTTTTTCTGTTGGGGTGTACATGCCACCCCACACATACACACACATACACACATACACACACACACACACACACACATTGATAATTTCTGTTTTATACCCATATGAGGATGGGTTCCCTGTTGGGTCTTCTTAATCCCACTCTAGTGCGTTTTTCCTTGCCGCCGTCGCCCCCGGCGATCATCAAGGACAAACTGTCAGAATTATTATTCCCTCTGTAAAGCTGCTTTGAGCCAATGACTATTGTAAAAAGCACTATATACAGTGGTGAGACAGTGGTGGCTCAATTGTTAAGGTGCCTTGAGCAAGACCCTTAACCCTTCCTCCTCCAGGGGCGCTGTACAATAACTGACCCTGCGCTCTGACACCCAACTTACTAAGATGAAATGCTAAGAAAAACACTTCACTATATGTTGTACTCTGTATAATTATGTGGGAAATTTAATCCCTTTCCGTAAATAAAACTGAATTCAATTGAACTAGAGATACATTTTTAAACTATATAACCAGTGGCAGATTGCTATATGGTTGATATTATTAAAGTCTTTCTTTTCAGAAATAATTTTAAAGAGGACTATCAATTTGAACTGCTATATAAAAACAAGTAAAAATCAAATCTCAAATTAATTGTAAACATACCCTCAGAGACTACCTAGTCTGATTCCTTTATTGTACAAAGTATACACTAATACATTTAATAAATTAATAACAGTAAACCAGGGTAATTTTTAACATAAGTAAAACAGACAATTATTGAGTAACTTGTAACAGGTAATGATTTGCACTCTCTTGATGAAATTACCAAACCTGAAGAAATTGCATGCACACTATAGAACATGTTTTTTTCCTCTTGCATTCTCTGACAGTGTCCTTGGATAACCTACAGCATGAAATTAGTTCTTCGGTTGGGTGACCTCTAGTTTAGTACTTACTTTCTCCAACTCCATTGGAGAGACTTTGAGTATGTAAATTGGGTTGGAATGATGTAATACGTCTGTGTACTTATCTTAGCATGCTCCACAATTTCTATAATAATAATACATATGGGCGATGGCCCCAAGGCAGTCTATAAATAAAGTTACACCCAAAAACTAATGTTGCATGCATATTAAGATAATTAGATAGACTTTGTTCTAAACAAAATTTCATTTTGTTTGTGTCTTCGAAATTTTCACTGTGCAAGCAGCCTGTTCGTAATGTTTTAGTTTAATATTCATTAATAAACGCAGGGATGTCAAGCGCATGTTTTGTGATTTAGTTTCAGCATTACTACTGTAATAATCTCTAGATGTAGCAGAAGACTTTCCTTTAGTTCTTGCAGTTTGCCTGTAGGGATTTGGGGATTAAAGAGGTCTGCGGTCAATGGAGGATAGTCAGAAATCTCGAGTGAATCCATAAAGACATAATGACTTCAGGGGCTTTGTGCACAGGGGTATTGTTCATTCTGATACAGTGTTTGAGTCTCATAGGTCCAGTATATGAAGACATGTTAGACAACTGTGTACCTTCAAGCTTTGTTGATAAGGTGCGCAGAAATATGCTTATCAGTGTTGGACTGATACTAGAAAGATGGGGTTCGATTCCCACCTCCACCAAACAATCACTGTGGGCCCTTATGCCAGACCCTTAACCCACAATTGCTCACTTGTATAAGAGACAAATATAAGTCGCTCTTGATAAGAAAGTCTGCCAAATGCTGTAAATGTAATGTAACTCACGTAGTAAAGGCAGAGTTGACCTTAGCTCCCAGGTAGTAAGAGTAGAGGATGAACATGCCGATCATGAAGGCTAGAAAAACCATTATAAAGAGCACCATGAACTTGAAAATGTCCTTTACTGTGCGGCCCAGAGAGATCTGCAGCGGTCCAAAGCTCTCGTTGGCTGGGAGGATGTAAGCAATACGAGAGAAGCTCAGAACAACCGCAATGGCATATAGGCCCTCTGAAATAAGCTGCGGGTCTGAGGGAAGCCATTTATCTCTTGCTGGAGAAATGCAATTAAAACAAACATTTTAAATTATAAATATATACTGTATATTAGACTAATCACATGCAGTCTTATGCAAAAGTTTAGGCCCTTGATGAATAACAGATTTTAGTCTCTCTTGGAAATGGAAAAAAGCTTGACATGACATGAAAAAAAATATTATGCCATGCAAACGTTTGGGCACCCTAAGAGTTCCAGAGTGTCAGCTTATTTTTTACAAGTTTCAGGCCTTAATCAGCTCTGTAGATCTAATGCATGGAAACAGCCATCATTAGTAAATGGCAATTTCAAAGCTTTACAAATACTTTGACTCTTCAAACCTTGTATACTCATTTGTGGATTCTCAACAACCATGGGTTCATCTAAACAACGGTGTAAGACTCTGTAAATGAACCGTATTGATGTCCACAATGCAGGAGAAGGCTACAAGAAGATATCAAAGCATTGTCAGCTTGCAGGTTTCCACAATGAAAATGTAATTAAGACAATGCAGTTTAGGGGAACTGTGACGGTCAAGGTGAGATCTGGAAGACCAAGTAACTCTCGCAGAGAACTGCTTGTATGCTGGTAAGAAAGACAAATCAAAACCCAATTTGACTGCAAAAAAGCAGCATGAAGATTTAGCAGACTCAGGAGTGAGAAGCATTTCATGAAAAGAAGACATTGACAACTATTAAGCACAGGGGTGGATCTATCATGGGGTTGTGTTCCAGCCAGTGGCAGAGTAAACATTGCACAGGTGGAGGAAAGAATGTATTCCACTAAATACCAGCAAATTCTGGAAGCAAACATCACACCATCTGTAAGAAAACTCAAGCTAAAAAAAAGTATGGCTTCATTTCCCCCCCTAGGATCAGATGAAGTTCAAAAATCATACTGACATGTAAACCCACCACCTTTCTGTTAGACCGCACATGTCAAACTCAGTTCCTGGAGGGCCGGTGTCCTGCAGACTTTAGCTCCAACTTGGTGCAACACAATTACCTCTATATGTCATGTATACCTAGCAAGATCTTGATTATTTGGTTCAGGTGTGTTTGATTAGAGTTGGAGTGAAACTCTGCAGGACGTCGGCCCTCCAGGAACAGAGTTCGACACCCCTGTGTTAGACCCACTACCCTCAACACTGCTCCAGGTCATCTCTCCTGACCTTCTACCTTTCATCTCTACAATTGTCAATAGCTCCTTAACTTCAGGTCAAGTACCAAGGGCTTTCAAGAAGGCACTAGTTACTCCAATCCTGAGTAAGGCAACACTGGACCCTTTCAACATCAGCAACTACAGACCGGTATCACTTCTATCTTTTCTTTACAAAATACACATTTTGACACAGTAACCACAAGATCCTAATGTCTAATGTTATTGTAACTGGAACAGTGGTTCGCTTCCTACTTGGAAGACCGTTCATATCTGTTCATATCTGCAGTCTGCTCTATGCAGACTCACCACTGGTGTCCTACAAGGCTCAGTCTTTGGTCCTTTCCTTTTCATTTCTCAGTCATTTCCTCACACAGGTTCACTTACCATTGCTATGCTGTTGACACTCAACTTATTGTTTTCTTTCCCCCATCTGACACCACAGCTTCTTCAAGGATCTCTGCTTTTCTGGCAGACATTTCTTCATGGATGGCAAGCCACCAGCTGAAACTTAGCCCTTGCAAAACGGAGCTACTCTTCATCCCGGCCAACTCATCTCCAGGTCAAGATCGGTCAATCACCTTGGACAACTCAACAATATCTGCCTCAACCACTGCTCGCAACCTTGGGGTAACTATGGACAATAATTGATCATTTTCATCCCATATTACTAATATTACATGATCCTGCAGGCTTGTCCTTAACAACATCCGGAGGGTACTACCTTTCATATCCTCGCAGTCTGCTCAGTTGCTTGTGCAGTCTCTAGTTTAGTGCCCAAACTTTTGCACAGTCCCATAATAATGTTTTTAATTTTGGTTAATTAATGGAATAATGCATTAATGTTTCTGAAAACCTTTTCCATTTCCAAGAGAGACTGTGTTAACATATTTTAAATTTAAAAATCTAAAAATCGCCTTGTTTATCAAGGCGTGCCTTGCATAAGACTGTACAACACACGCACAAGTGCTTGGTGTGTCTTGAAATGTTTTTATAGCTTATTGTACACTGATTAAAACTTGTTTACACATGCCAAACACTTGTGCTGTCAAAGTGCCTTGAAAATTAGAATTAAAAAATAAAAAATAAATTTTTTGTCTCTTGAGACATTTTCATTACTCACCATATGTGAAGTACTTGATGTCAGGTGGTAGCGTAACCAGAGAGAGGTCAGAAGCATGGATTTTTTCATCCACATACTCCTGTGCTTTCATGGCCTGCAGGAAGGCAAAGAAGCGAGCAGTGAATGCTGCAATGAAGATGGACAGCATGCCAAAGTCCAGAACATTCCACAGCTGCTGTATGTATTCCCTCGGCCCTTCTGTCCATAATTCCTTACACTCTGACCACATCATGCCTGTAGGATTTAAAAACATCTTCTGAAGTATCAAATAAAAGTACTTTAACACAAAACGGTGTTACTACTAAAATACTAAGTTCATTGATCACTTTGTATCTCTCTCTTCCCTGTTTCTGATGAGACTTTGTGGAATAAATTATGTGGCCTTAAGGTTTCTTTGCAAGATTATATAATGTAGTTTTAAATGTGTTCTATTCATAGTGTCCATTTTGAAACCAAAATAATGTTTCTTAAAAATAAGAACAAGGCATATGTGGATTTTGTTGAGCTAATTCTAGAAAGCCCAACCATTTATATCCACATTTTGTTAGAATAAATAATTTAATAATTATTAATGAGGATTGTTATTAGTCTATATCTGAATAAAATGTCAGGGAATACTTTTTAAAGCAATTATTGCAATCAATTAGTAACATTCCTAATAGTTTTAATCAACATTAAAATAGATTTATGTAAACCTCAGACACGGAGACAAGGTCACATGCATATTTTGCATTCATACAACTTGCTTTGTACCATAGCTCAAAATCTATCAAATTCAAGACCAGTGTGATGGACATGAAATAAAAACGAATCACTCAAAGACAAGCCAACCACAACTACGCTAGGAATGGAAATAGCTGGAAGTGTGTTCAATGCAAGTCAGTCAACTTGATGTAATGGATGATCATTTCCATGAAGCACACAAGCTTCCAGATTTATTGAATGTACTACTTTGCCCCAGTACACTGAGCAGTGTAATACACTCGGACGATTGAACAGTGGTACTTGTAAATGTATTTAAATTACTGACCAGTATTTGAATCAATGGTCTAGCAGAAGGAAAGTAATTCCAAATAGGTTGTGTTGTAGATTAAACTATTAATGATGAATGGTGTGGCATCTATTTTCCACATTTACTACTATCATTACATTTTAAGAGATGAATAGCATAAATAATTTTTTTATTATTTGATTTGTTTTGTCCTCAGCTGCTCACGTTAGGTTCTGCCACAACGGATAACTCCTGTGATCTGCACATTCGACTTGGAATTTATTGACAATTTAGACTCACTAATCCACCTAATGTACATATTTTTAGACAGTGAGAGGAAACAGGAGTACCTGGGGGAAACCCACGCAGGCACAGGGAGAACATGCAAACTGAAAGACCCCTGACTTGAACCCGGGATAATAGCAAAGAAATACTGTATATATGCACAGTGAAATTTATGTTTAGAAGATTGGGGTCATAGCACATGATTAACTATGATACAACGTCTCAAAGCATTAAGAGTCTCTCTTATGAACCCATCGGGGCAGACTGGTGGCAGTAACACTTGATCGCTTGTCTTCCAATCAAAAATGCCCAAACACTGCACCAGACCGATAATGCTCCAGTGCATAAAACACTAAAATAAATAATAAGTAATAAGTTTTCCATATTGGTGTAAAAAATAAACACTATTGGTATAAACCAGAAATGTCATGACAGCCCATAACTCATAACCTGGTCAGAGAAAACTAAAATAAAAATTCAGACCCATTTAAATTTCACTTTCAGTCTGTTATATTGCAGCTAGTTGCTAAAATCATTTAAGTTAATTTTTTTCCTCAATAATGTACACACAGATGTACAACATCATATTGATAGAAAAAAACACAGAATTGTTGACATTTTTTGCTGATTTATTAACTGAAATATCACATGGTCCTAAGTATCAAATGTAAAGCGTTGGATGCTGTGGTTAAAGTACACCACCACTGGACTCTAGAGCAGTGGAAACTTTGTTCTCTGGAGTGACAAATAGTGCTTCTCTATCTACTTGTCTGACTGCATTATGCCAAGTGTAATGTTTGGTGGATGGGGATTATGATATGGGGGAGTTTTTCAGGAGCTGGGCTTGGCCCCTTAGTTCTAGGAACGCTGAATGCTTTGTGGGAACAGTTTGAGCTGGCCCCTTCCTCTGGTATGACTGTATACCGATGCACTAAGCAAGGTCCATAAAGACACTGATGACAGAGTTTGGTGTAGATAAGCCTGACTGGCCTGCATAGTCCTCAACCCCATAGAACACCATAGGGATGGCTTTGATCAGAGACTGAGAGCCTTTTCTTCCAACATCAGTGTGTGAGACCTCACAAATGCATTCTGGAAGAATGGTCAAAAATTCAGTCCTAAAACCCTGCAAAAAGAGTTGAAGCTGTTATAGCTGCAAAAGGTGGACTGTAGTCATATTTAACCATATGGATTAGGAATAGGATGTCACCTAAGTTCCTATGTGAGTCAAGGCAGGTGAATGAATACTTTTGGTTATATAGTGTATGTATATGGGGCTATGCCTTTACTTCCAGAACTTCGTGTACTTCTTTACATTAAAGATAGTTATTATTGATTCTTAATGGCTGTATGCGCGTCGTGGGTGATTGTCCTAAAGTACGGAGTTAATGACATTCTTGGATGTATTCTCGTGTTCTGGAACAGGTTGGTTTAGGTTCCCTAGGTATGTTATTTTGCATATCTCGTTTTGTATATATTCTTGTCTCATCTCCGTCTGCGTGTCTTTGTGTTTTGTTTACATTCGAGCACTGTATAAATCACATCACCACTATTTGAAAATAAGCCTTCACCTCTTCACTGAATCATGGATCTGGCTCTATTCTCTGCCGTCACCGCGGCGTTACAGTTGCCTGCAGAAACTTATTATTGTACCACTCTCCTTTGAAGAACAAACTGCCTTATGCTACAGCCAACTTTTTTAATATTTTGATTCACGTTCCACAGCACCAGCTGCCATTTTTTTGTGCATGCTTGAGTAGCTTAACCTTGTTCCCACATTGAAGGTATGGCTTTTTGGTTGCAACTCTTCTATGAAGACCACTTTTGGCCAGACGTCTCCTGACAGTAGATGGTGTACCTGTGTCCTACTAGTTTCTGCCAGTTTTGAGTTGATTTCACTGCTTCTGATTTCAAAGGGTTCTAAGGTGGATGTGTTTTTCATCTGCTGCACTATGTTTCCACTGCATCTACGATTCTCAGCATTTCTAGTTTCTTTGTGCTTCTTCAAAAGAGCTTGAATAGCACATCTTGAAACCCGAGTCTGCTTTAAAATCTTTGTCTAGGATACACCTTGTTGTATATCTTGCTCAATCTTGTCATGACTTAAAACTGTCTTTCACAACTTCAGTTTGGCTGTTCCTCACCCAGTTTTAAGATCCCTACACAACTGTCTGTTTCTGTTTCAACACTTCAGCACTTGGTTTGGTATAACTGGTTGATCTTACACCTGACTATAATGAAATAAGTCAAATAAATGCATATCCTGAAAGGTTGAAAAACACAGTTGTAAACAATACTAAAAATCTAACAATAAAAGAGTATTTTAAAACTATGCTCCTACCTGCCACCCACACTATGATGAGGATTTCGGTCCATGAGAAGCGAGTGGTCTTCACTCTGAAGATCTGTAGTGGGTAGTCTGTGACTGTGACATTGGGTAGAGTGCTAATGCCCTCAAACCGGTCTGATGCATTAAAGACCAGCAGGCAAAGGAAGATTATGAAGGAAGCGGCATGTGCCACAAACTTCATGAAGGGACTTCGGAGAACTTTACCCAGCTGGAAACATTCACATAGCTCAAATTAGATTTTCTTGTCCTCAGTTTGCTCATTAGGGATAAACTTAGACTTTTTCACTGTTAATGCATTACGTTGTTATGAAATAACTTAATTCTTTGGGACAATGTTCATTGTTAAAAGGACTATTAAAATGGAATTGAATTAAATTGTTTCACCATTGCCTTAAGCAATCTAACCAAGTTTTCTGGATCCCAAACATCTATCTGTCAATTAACTTTTATTTTAGTCTTTAGTTGTATCAGACTGTTATTGTTATTTCAGCCATATATACAGTAGCTGGTCTTACAGAACTAATACTACAAGTATAGAATTAAGAAGATTTAATCTACGGAGAAATGCCACTTGTCTATTTTGAGATATTAATTGTTTTCTTTATTCATGATAATTTTGGTAGTTATACACAGCTGCTCAAGTAAAATAAATTTGGTAGTTATTTATTATAGGCAACCTTCATCATATCTAAATATCAAACATTACCAGTAGAAAAAACAACACCAGCAAGGTTTTTACTACAGGTCAGATTCCGATTAGAAAGTGAAGAGAGATTAAATTTATGGACTAAACAATAAGGAGCAGTTATAGATCATTAGCATTTAGAGAATTATAAATACTGTATGCTTCATGTGGTTGGAAATTAATCCATGGCTGCTTCATAAAATTCAGCTATCAATAATTCATATTTTCACTTAAAAGTACCAACTCTTAAGCTATAGATTTACTAAGTAGGTTATAGATATGAGAAAATCATGAGCATTTGCTAACAATACATCAGATCAATGCTTTAATTAAAATGGCATTGGTTCATATACTCTCATATGATTAAGTAAATTTTTACATTTAAAATAACATTTAAAAAGTATGTTTGCAAAATGTAGAAAAATGGTAAACTATAACATTAAATGTCAAGCCTGCTACTATACCTTGCTGCACGGGGCAAACCAATAACCCACAGCCAGCAGTGGGAGGCCGAGAGCTATCACCAGCACCACCAGACACTTGACTGCAATGGCCTGCTCACGGAGACCTGACAGGTTCTCATACCAGATACTCAACAGCTGCTGCTGACAGTTAGGATGAGCCACAAACTGGAAATAGAAGACATGTGCAAATGTTTTTGATCAGGTATATATGCATATAGTAAAATCAAGTAAAATGATGCCTCACTGAACCACTTGAGCCAGATGAATCCTGTAATTTCGATTTTTTTTGTTCAGGCAGTGTATATCGCTATGCTTAATAAACATTAAATAAAAAGGTATTTCTTAAATTAAAATATGATTGGTCTCTGTAAGAGTCAAAGGGAAACTTTATAGAACTGTAGTGAGACCTGCACAGTGGTGTTGTCAAAAAGACAGGAGAAGGAGCTGGAGGGGCAGAGTTGTTGATATTTTCATTGGGAGTAACGAGGATGGACAGGATTAGAAATGAGTTTATTAGAGGGACGGCTAAGATGAGATGGGTTGGACATGTGCAGATGAGGGACATGCAGTATATTGGTAGAATATATAGGTGCCGGTTAGGAGGAAAAAAGGAGGACCAAAAAGGAGGTTTATGGTTGTGGTGAGGGAAGACATGCAGGTAGCTGGGGTGAAAGAGGCAGATGTAGAGGACAAGGTGTTGAGAAGAGTGAACAGCTGTGGCGATCCCTAAAGTGAGCAGCCGAAAGGAGAAGAAGACTACCAATGTCTTTATTTGTCACTCTACAACACAATAACATTTTTTATATAGTTTCATCATATATTCCAGCTTAGAAGGTTAAGGTCTGAGCACAGGGTCAACTTATACAGAAAGGATAAAGGGTCTTGCTCCAGGACCTAACAGTGTGACAGACTGGCAGTGTGGGCCTCTAACCCAGATTTTCCTGGTCTTCCAATCAACAACTGGTTGGGTCCATGTTGCAGTAACTCTCTTTATTTAGACATGCATATTTAGACAAGCAGGGTTCGGTACACAGTTCAAAAGCAGATCAAGGCAAACTAATTCAAAATGGTAGATTAGAGACGGAAACAAGGTCACTGAGAAAAACAATACTTCACACAGCATTTAACAAACTGCTAACTTAAATAGGGAGCCCAAGACCTTTGACCTGGAACAGTCCGTCAGAATTCTGGTGAAGGTTCCCTCACGTGGTGATCAGTTGGAAAGCCACCCATTACAATAACATAACAAATGACCTATTTGAACCACTTAAGTGCACTATTTGTCCTCCAAAATATTGCATAATGAAACTTCATTCTTAATGAAAATCTATGGCTTAAAAATTGCCATGAAAGAAAAATGGGTACAAGAGCGTCTGCTAAATGCTGTAAATGTATTGATAGGGTTTTGATTATAATTGAAATTATTGAAACTAATGTATGATTTAATTTTTATTCTAACAGTTGATGAATGTCTGCACCAAATCACACATTCCATTTTAGCTCTCAAAAAGTACTGGAGTTTCTCGGCTACTTACTTAAATACTTCAGTACATTCTGTTTTCTGGGCCAGAGCTAAAGATACTACACAGAGGAGTTGATAGTAATGGGTTTGTTCTCTGGTGTAATGTACTTGTGAGTCTGATTTGAGGTACTGGTTAATTTTGTGTTTCTCATGGGAATGATACATGTTAAATTCATATCTGTCCTACTTAGAACCTCCTGCTCGCCATCTTCAAATTGTTTATTATTATTATTCAATAACTGTGTAGTGCATCTTTTAAAAATCTTAAAATATGTAATGCCATAACATGTTCTATTTACAAAAATGTGATAAAATCTAATAAATTTGAGAAATTTAAGAAAGTTAAAAAACACAATACAGATCTACATAATGTAACGGCGACAATCCCCAGCAGTGACCACGTGAGGGTGCCATATTTACATTAGCATATTAGCTAAGCACATTGTAAAGTATTGTGGGTTCTAGTGAACGTATTAAGTGTTCTGTGTTTGGACTTTTGCCTGCTTTCTGACTTTGGTTATCTTTGGAATTAATTCCTCATTTGTTACAGAATAATTTGATGGAAACCCAGAGTGATGTTGCTGGATTCATTCGCCAATGCCGAATAATGTTTATCAAACTAAGAAATTTACCTATTTATTTTCTCTATTGAATGAACCCAGCCATTAAGGTTGCACAAGGCAGCAACCGCCACATGTACTGTTAGCCGACAGGGTACCGGTGGAAATTGGGCTACTGTTGGCCAAAGCAGGTGGAGGAGAGGAGGAAGACGTCTAGTGTAGGAGAGTGAAGGTTCGGATGGGTTCTTTAAATGTTGGTACTATGACTGGTAATGAGAGAGAGTTAGCTGACATGATGGAGCGTAGAAAGGTGGATGTGTTGTGTGGTCAGGAGATCAGGTGGAAAGGCAGTAAGGCCAGGAACATTGGAGGTGGATTTAAACTGTTTTATCATGGTGTAGATGGAAAGAGAAATGGTGTAGGTGTAACCCTAAGGAAGGAGAACATTGAGAGTGTGGTGGAGGTGCAAAGAGTTTCTGATAGGGTGCTGAAAGTGAGGCTGGAAGTTGAGGGTGTGATGATAAATATCATCAGTGCTTATGCTCCACAAGTAGGTGTAACGATCCAGTAGCTGACAGATTAGTCAAATCCATAATGCAGAGTTTAAGCAGTCTTTATTTTGGAAGAGGGAAGCGGAAGGCAAACAAATCCAAATCGCAATCCAAGAAGAGTAGTGAAAAAACAGGCACAAAGTCAGAATATCCAAAGGTAGTTCAAACATAAGACAAGTGGATCCGGAAACTCAGTCTGATTGACAAACTTATCTGATTGAGGCCTCTATAATCAATGCATGGCTGGAGAGAGCCATCTTTCTTAGTTATAAAGAAGAAAACTGCCCCTGCTGGGGATGTGGATGGTCTGATGTGCCCCGCGGTGAGAGCTTCCTCAATGTACTGATCCAACGCTTCAGTCTCTGGCTTTGAAAGGGGGTAAACTCGATCCTTGTGTAGGGTGGAATTTTCAAACAAGTTTATGCCACAATCAATGTCCCGATGTGGTGGAAGTTCAGCCGCCCTTTCCTTGCTGAACACTTCCGTCAAATCATGATAACATGAAGGGATGTTATGTGGACTGGATGACATAGCATGGCACGGCATAGGTCGCCTCGTAGAAGTCTTTCTAAAACATCGGTGCGTGCACTCAGGAGACCATTGAACAATTCTTTTTTGCTTCCAGGATATGACCGGGTCATGTTTAACCAGCCACGGGTAGCCTAGAATGAGGGGGTTGTAGGTGCTTGAGTATGATGGAAGACAATTTTTTCATGATGACCATTGTCTATAGTAAGTCTGAGGGCTCCGGTCCTTTCGCTTATGGCTGTACCGATCTCATGCCGTCTATCGCTGTGATGCGGAGTGGAGGGTTGCAGGGCTCGATGGGCAGGTGTAATTCTTTAGCCAGATCGGTATCCATCAAATTCAGCGCGGAACCTGAGTCCACAAGAGCAGAGAGTGAATGAGTTAATTCTCCATTGTTCACACATACCTTCAAAGTAAAAGCAGAGTGCACACTAACCGCATGAACGGCCGGACTTACTTTGGTTTGATACTTAAGAGACAGCGCGGGGCACTGTGAATATAAATGACCTGACTGCCCACAGTACATACACAGACCCAACTGCCTTCGATGTAGCTTCTCGGCTTGGCTGAGTTTATGAGACCCAATCTGCTTCGGTTCACTTTCCGCCGGTAGGCCCACTGGGACAATTTCTGGTCCGGCAGGCGAGCACTGGGTACCTGGGTGGTTGCGCAAAAGGTTATCAACCCGAATAGCACGCTGAATAAACTCAGTGTATGAATAATTTTTTCCACGGCACACTAATTCAGCTTGCAGCTCTGGTCTAAGTCCTTCTTTAAACAGCACTTTTAGAGCCACATCATTCATACCACTTTGTGCTCCGAATGTGCGAAAGGTAATTGCAAAATCTGCCGCCGATTGCACACCTTGCTTTAATCGCATTAGCTGGGTGGAAACATCGAGTCCTCCTGCTGGATGCTCAAAAACCTCCTTTAGCTGAGAAAAAAAATATTTGCTGGAGGTACGTGTGCGTTCATCTGATTCCCAGACTGCAGTAGCCCACTCCAAAGCACGATCAGAGAGTAAAGAAATCAGAAAGACGCACTTTTTGATCTCTGATGAAAATCGCGCAGTTTGTTCAGCAAAGCTCAAACGACACTGATGGATGTATCTCCTACGGTAATTTCGGTCTCCGCTGAACTTGGCAGGTAAGGAGGTTACTGGAGGGCTGAATGGAGCAGCCTGAGGTGGCTGATTCAGAGCAGAAGCAGACAGGGTGAGAGAGCGCACCTGATCTTGCAAACCTCGGATGACTTGAGCTTGAGAGTTCAATGATGCCAGTAGATCATCCAAGGTCCGTATCTCCGCTGGATTCGTGTTTGGGCGAAGTATTCTGTAATGATCCAGTAGCTGACAGATTAGTCGAATCCATAATGCAGAGTTTAAGCAGTCTTTATTTTGGAAGAGGGAAGGGGAAGGCAAACAAATCCAAATCGCAATCCAAGAAGAGTAGTCAAAAAACAGGCACAAAATCAGAATATCCAAAGGTAGTTCAAACATAAGACAAGTGGATCGCTCGGTATGGCCTAGGGCAACAATACTTCGCAAAGTTCTCACAGACCCACCAACTTATATAGGCGGGCCACGCCCTAATGGCTGAAACAGGATATGATTTGCTATAACTCAGGCGAGGGCGCCCTCTGCTGGTGGTTTTCTGGAAACTCAGTCCTCACAGTAGGTTGTGAGATGGAGGAAAAGGAAAGATTCTGGAGTGAGTTAGATAGACAGGTGGACAGTGCAGCTAGACATGAAAGATTGGTGATAGAAGCAGACCTCAATGGTCATGTTGGTGAAAGGAACAGAGGTGATGAGAATGTGATGGGTAGGTATGGCTTTAAAGAGAGGAATGTGGAAGATCAGATGGTGGTAGATTTTGCTAAAAGGATGAAGATGGCAGTGGTAAACATGTATCTTAAGAAGAAGGAAGAGCATAGGGTGACGTATAAGAGTGGGAGAAGTTGCACACAGGTGGACTATATTTTGTGCAGGAGAGGAAACCTGAAAGAGATTAGAGACTGTAAAGTGGTTGCAAGGGATAGTGTAGCTAAACAGCATCGGATGGTTGTCTGTAGGATGGCTTTTGAGGTTACAAAGAAGAGAAAGAGAGAGAGGACAGAAAAGAGAATAAGATGGTGGAAGCTGAAGGATGAAGACTGTAGTGTGAGATTCAGAGAGGAGGTCAAACAGGGTCTCAGTGCTAATGAAGAGTTGTTGAATGATTGGGCAACGACTGCAGGAGTGATAAGGGAGACAGCTAGGAAGGTACTTGGTGTGACATCTGGAAAGGGAAAGGATGACAAAGAGACATGGTGGGGGAATGAGGAAGTGCAGGAAAGCATAAGGAGAAAGAGGTTGGCGAAACAGAATTTGGATCAGCAGAGAGATGAGAAAAGTAGGCAGGAGTATAAGGAGATGAGGCAGCAGGAGAAGGGGGAGGTGGCAAAAGCTAAGGAAAAGGTATATGAGGAGCTGTATGAGAAGTTGGACTCTAAGGAGGGAGAAAAGGATTTGTATCGGTTGGCCAGGCAGAGAGACAGAGATGGGAAAGATATACTGCAAGTTAGAGCAATAAAGGATACAGATGAAAATGTTTTGGCTAGTGAGGAGAGTGCGTTGAGAATGTGGAGAGAGTATTTTGAGCAGCTGATGAATGAGGAGAATGAGAGACAGAGAAGGCTGGATGATGTGGAGATGGTGAAGCAGGAAGTAGATAGGATTAGTAAGGCAGAAGTGAGAGCGGAAGGGAAAGGCGGTTGGACTGGATGACATTCCAGTAGAAGTGTGGACATGTTTCGGAGAGATAACAGTGGAGTTTCTGACTGAATTGTTTAACAGGATTCTGGAAGGTGAGAGGATGCCTTTGGATTGATGAAGCAGTGTTCTGGTACCAATTTTTAAGATTAAGGGAGAGGTGCAAGTGTGCAGTAACTACAGGGGAATAAAGTTGATGAGTCACACCATGAAGTTATGGGAAAGCATAGTGTAAGCCAGAGAAGAGGTGGCCATCTGTGAGCAACAGTATGGTTTCATGCCAAGGAAGAGTACTACAGATGCCATCTTTGCTTT
>JAOTRA010000008.1:1053829-1066414 GCA_026260255.1 Pseudolaguvia tuberculata | reverse complement strand
CATTCTGTAAAGCTGCTTTGAGGCAATAACTATTGTAAAAAGCGCTATACAAATAAAATTGAATTGAATTGAATTCATGTCACGTCAGGGTCTTGTCAGGTCTTTTTCCCCCTTCACGTCACGTCAGGGTCATATCAGGTCTTTTTTGCCCCTTCACGTCATGTCAGGTCCCTTTTGTCCCTTCACGTCATGTCAGGTCTTTTCCCCCTTCACGTCATGTCAGGTTTATTTCCCCCTTCACGTCATGTCAGGCTCATGTCAGGTCTTTTTCCCCCTTCACATCATGTCAGGTCTTCTTCTCCCTTCACGTCAGGTCGCGTGTGGTTTCCCCTTTCACGTCAGGTCACGTCTGGTTTCCCCTTTCACGTCAGGTCAGGTCTGGTTTCCCCTTTCAGGTCAGGTCCACGTCAGGTTGCCCCTTTCAGGTCAGGTCCTCGTCATGTTTCCCCTTTCAGGTCAGGTCCACGTCATGTTTCCCCTTTCAGGTCAGGTCCACGTCATGTTTCCCCTTTCATGTCAGGTCCACGTCATGTTTCCCCTTCAGGTCAGATCCACGTCAGGTTCCCCTTTCACGTTAGGTCTCCCCTTTCAGGTCAGGTCCACGTCAGGTTTCCCCTTTCAGGTCAGGTCCACGTCAGGTTTCGCCTTTCAGGTCAGGTCAACGTCAGGTTTCCCCTTTCACGTCATGCCCACGTCAGGTTTCCCCTTTCACGTCATCTCTCGGCTTTGCTCCTCTTTCTCCTGGAGGGGTCCCTAGGGGAATGCCTGGAGGCGTTCATAGAGGGGAGAGTACTGTCACGTCCTCCTCTCAGTTGAGCGTCTCCAGCGCGCTGCCGGTGTGCAGCTGAGTCTCGTTTAGCGCTGATTCACCGGCGTTATAAGCCGGTGTTTTTCCCTTTATGGCCGTTGGATCATTTTTGGTTTTTACCTGAATTCATGTTTCTAGTCAAGCCAAATCAAGTAGTTCTTGTTCATGTCCACGTCTCGTTTTCATCTCGTCTCGTCTCGTTCCTACCTTGTTTTCTTTTACGGTATTTTCTGTTGTTACCTCCGTGTGTATTATTATTTTCTTTTTTGCCTTTTTTTAATAAATGAAGAAATTTGACTAGCCAATCCTGCATGTGGGTGCGCTTCTCATTCCCGATCCTGCCCCCCCTCGCACTCTGACAAGTCTCATGTATCAATGCTGTGTATGCACAAAAACCTTGCATACACCAGCTTTCACTATCAGAGACAGATTTGCTAACAGTGAAATTAATGTGAAAATGTGTGTTCCTATACTTCAACTTTGCAATAAGAATATGAAGTGAAAAAAATTCCATTCAATAAATTTTACTCAAAAATGCAAAGTGGCCAGAGTCAGCCAACAAGACTGGAAGCTTGTTTTTGGCTTGTGATGCATTGATGGTTCTATTTAACTGTTGTGTGTGTTATTTCGTGTCTTTAATTATTCAACTACCTATCAAGTGACCACAGTAAACCCTCTCAGCAACAAACAAACTGACCGAGAGTATGGATACAAGCTGGCAATTGGTTAACTGAAAAGACTCAACAGAAAGAAAAGAAAAACAAACAAAAATGTAATTTCAGCTTTCCCCTATTTATTAATAAGCTTGATCCTTGTCAAAAAACCTATCTATATATAAATCAATTGACATGTGGGTGTGGTGGTGTAGTGGTTAGCATGGTTGTGTAAGGTGGCGAACTGGGCTCCGCTCCTCGCACAGTGTCAGCAGACAAGGCTCCGCCCTATGCAGCGCCGACTGATGAGGCTCCGCCCCCACGCAGCATCAGCTGTCAAAACCCTACTGACATGTTTGGCGTCGTCGTCCTGGCAACTAGGTTACCAGGGTGATGCCGTAATATTTAAGGTGACGTGCCGGTAAGCTCAGGTTTGGGTTAGTGACAATGTACGGCATGTTTGGATATTTTGGACTCTTTTGTTACTTCTGTTATTTGGAAACTTTCGAACTGTATCTATATATTTCTCGTTTTGTATCTTATGCCACCGTGTGTTTTCATAGTCTTCGTGTCCTTGTGTTTTGTTTATTTTGTTACCTGTTTCACTGTAAATATATATCTGCATCCCTTCACTTTTATTAAATCCTCACTCTTCACTGCATCATGGATCCGACTCTCTTATCTGTGCTTACGACGTTGTTACAGGTTGCTTCACAATAAGAAGCTCCTGGGTTCGATTCCCGGGCCGGGTATCTTTTGGTTTGCATGTTCTTCCTGCGCTAGCGTGGGTTTCTGCCGGGTACTCCGGTTTCTTCCCACAGTGTAAAAACATGCAGATTAGGGTGATTGGTGATTCTAAATTGTCCATAGGAGTGAATGTGTGTGTGGATGGTTGTTTGTCTATGTGTTGCCCTGAGATGGACTTGCAACGCGTCCAGGGTGTACCCCCGCCTCTCACCCTATGTGCGCTGGGTTAGGCACCAGCAGACCCCTGTGACTCCGAATTAGGGAATAGCTTTTTGTGTACTTAAAGTAGCTTTTAAAGTTTTTGATTAAAGTTTCTTATCTAACTACATTTTAAATCATATCCATTACTGAAAAAATTACGCCCTGGAAACTACTGCACTGATTGATTAATGCGTGAGAGTACTATATTGGTAGATCAATTACTATATTATAATACTATAATTATTGTTTCCACAAGTGCAGGGAGAACATGCAAACTCTTTTTTCCTCATTAATGTACACACAGCACCCCATGTTGACAAAAAAAGACTTAATTGTTGACATTTTTGCCCATTTATTAAAATAGAAAAATTATATGGTCCAAAGTATTCAGACCCTTTGCTGTGACACTATATTTAACTCACATGCTATTAATTTCTTCATCCTTGAAATGGTTCTACACCTTCATTTGAGTCTAGCTGTGTTTGATTATACTGATTGAGCTTAATTAGGAAAACCTACCTGTCTATGTAAGACCTTACAGCTCACAATGTATGTCAGAGCAAATGAGAATCATGGAGTCAAAGAAACTGCCGGAAGAGCTCAGAGACAGAATTGTGGCAAGGCACAGATCTGGACATGGTTAGAAAAAAATTCTGCTACACTTAAGGTTCATAAGAGCACAGTGGCCTCCATAATTCTTAAATGGAAGATTTTTGTAAAGGCCTTTACCCTTCCGAGAGTTGGTTGTCTGTCCAAACTGAGAGAGGACATGAAGAACCCAAAGATCAATGTAAGGAAGCTGTCTGTGCCACGCCCTCTTTCCGTAGCGTCATCGTCCTGGAAACAAAATGGCTCCAGGGCGATGACGCATTATTTAAAGCCGTATGCGTGTCGCTAGTAGTTGATTTTGTATGAACTTCTGCCCCTACCGAGCAACACGCGTTCACTGCTTTGGACTGTGTTTATGAACCTTCAACTAAAGCTAACTACTGTGGTTTCCGCTGAGGACATTAAAGTTTGGTTTAGACAGTTTATCTTAGTTTGTTTATTTTGTGTAGCAGTTTCTCCCGCGTGTGCATTCCTGTGTTTGTTTTGGTTTTGAGTTATCAGTTATATTATCCGCGTGTGCATTCCCGTGTTTGTTTAGGTTTTGAGTATTTGGTTATATTATAGTATTAAATAAATGAGTGACTGCAAGATGGATCCGATTTGGAGAAGTTCCTTACAATCACAGTGGCTAAGCTCCAGAGATGCAGTCGGGAGATGGAAGAAAGTTGTGTAAAGTCTACCATCACTGCAGTCCTCCACCAGTCAAGGATTAATGGCAGAGTGGCCCAAAGAAAGCCTCTTCTAAGTGCAAGTGTCAGCAAGGGTGGGGGGAGCAGGATCGAGGATAAGGAACGCACCCAAACGCAGGATTGGCGGGTTTAAAAAGTCCATTTTATTTAATAAAAATAAAAAAAACAAGAAAAAGATTTAAATTCACATGAAACAAAAATCCAGATTCCAGAACGAGACAAGATTGGACGAGTAAAACTCTAAACTTGACCAAGACACGAGCAATACCAAAACCGAGGGGGAAAAAGGCGAAAAGGGAAATTATCCAACAACCCCTAGGAGAAAACTGCCGGTTTATAAAATGTGTGAAATCAGAGCACGATGAGACTCAGTGCTCAAGCGCAGCCGAGCCCGTGCACGCGCGCAGCTGCACACCGGCAGCACGCCGGAGACGCTTATCATAGAGGAGGGTGTGACAGTACCCTCCCCTCTATGAATGCCTCCTGGCATGATCAGAGAACCAGAGCAAGACGAGAACCAGAGCGAGACCAGAACCAGAATCGGATGAGATGAGAACCAGAACAAGACAAGAACCAGAACGAGGAGGGAGGGCGAGAGAGGGAACAGAGATGTTAAACCCAATGAGGAAGGTGGGCGAGAGAGGGAACCGAGACGAGAACCAGAACGAGACGAGAGAGGGGACTGAGGTGAGAACCAGAACGAGATGAGAGAGGGGACTGAGGCAAGAACCAGAACAAGACGAGAGAGGAGACTGAGGCGAGAACCAGAATGAGATGTGAGGGGACCAATGCGAGAACCAGAACCAGAACAAGACTAGAGAGGGGACTGAGACAAGAACCAGAACGAGACTAGAGAGGAGAACGAAACTAGAGAGGGGACCGAGACGAGAACCAGAACCAGAACGAGACTCGAGAGGGGGAACCTGAGAGGAGAGCCAGAATGAGAAGAGAGAGGGGGAACCTGAGACAAGAGCCAGAACAAGACGAGAGAGGGGGAACTTGAGACGAGAGCCATAATGAGACAAGAGGGGGAAACATGAGACGAGAGCCAGAAAGAGACGAGAGAGGGAACCAAGGCAAGAACCAGAATGAGACGAGAAATGGGACTGAGACGAGAACCACAACGAGACGAGAGTGCAAACGAGGAAGGAGGGCGAGAGAGGGAAGTGAGACGAGAATTAGGACTAGGCAAGAGAGGGAACCGAGACAAGAACCAGAACGAGACGAGAGAGGGGACCGAGACAGGAACCAGAACCAAAACAAGACTAGAGAGGGGACTGAGACAAGAGCCAGAACCAGAAGGAAACTAGAGAGGAGAACGAGACTAGAGAGGGGACCGAGACGAGAACCAGAATGAGACTAGAGAGTGTGAATCTGAGACGAGAGCCAGAATCAGGACGAGAGAGGGAACCGAGAGGAGAACCACAATCACTGAACAAAAAAAAACCTGAGGCTGAGGCTATAAGCAAAACCAAAATTACTAAAACACTGAAGAGGGAAAAAAGAAAAAAGTACTCAGCCAGATTAACATAGAAGGGATAATTGGGGTCCAGATCCATGAACAATCCAATACCCCGATAGGATCAAGGCGAGGCTTCCTAGCCTCCGTGACAGGAACAGAACGAGGCCTTCTAGCCTCCGTGACAGGAACAGAACGAGGTCCCCTATCCTCCTTGACAGAAATAAGATTCTCTGGTCTGATGAGAACTTTTTGGGCTTAATTATAAGTGGTGTGTATGGAGAAAACAAGACACTGCTCATCACCTGCCCAATACAGTCCCAAGTAAAGCATGGTGGTGGCAGCATCAAATTCAGGTATGAAAACTTGTTGCATCTTTCTCCAAAAAGACTCTTTATGGCTGTGTTAGATAAAAAGGGTTCTTCTAGGTAAATACTGAGTAAAGTGTCTGAATACTTACGACCATGTGATATTTCAGTTTTTTCTTTTTAATATGTCAGCAAAATGTCAACAATGTGTTTTTCTGTCAACATAGGATGTTGTGTATGTATTAATGAGGAAAAAAATGTCAGTCAGAACAGTTTATTACGGGAAAAGACAGTGGGAAAGGCAGGGGTAAACACAGAGCAACCAAAGTCCAAATCACAATCCAAAAATCAGAGTCAAAGTCTACAATCCAAAGTCCAATAATCCAAATAGCAAAATAATCCAAAGGTACTAAGAGTGCTTGGTAAGGGCCTGGGGCAACAATACTTTGCACTGTGTTCCGGAGGACCTCCTGCTTATATAGAGCACCCAAGCCCAATAACCAAAGCCAGGAAACAGACCATCAAAATTCAGATGAGGGCGCCCTCTCGAGACGATCCTCCGACACCACAGTCCTTTTATCACAGGATTTTATCAAATGGCTGCAATATAACAGAGTGAAAGATTTATGGTGGTTTAAATACTTTACTAACAGCAGAACGTTACTACATTATTTGTAATTTAGCATAAAAACAAATAGCTTGCTTGTTTTTCAAACTTTCACATTTATGGCATTTCCACTTATCTAGAGCAACTTACATTAATTTTTATCATATGGTTTTATTACTTTATAATTGAAGTTTGAGGGTTTGGGACATTGCCAACCATGTGTTACTGGGAAACAATCTAATATTTTAAACCATGCACTACCACCACTTCTTGTAATTTTACTTTATACTTTGTCCATTTACAGCGCCACACTAATGTTGATGGAAGTCGCCTATAGTGAGCACAAAGCTGAATTTCTGTGACATTTTTGATGAATCATGATGACATTTTGACTGACTGCAAAATCACAGTCCCCAAGAAAACTTGTGGGATTATGTGGAAGAGCAGGTAAAACACCAGAACTATGGTGGAATTGTCATCCCATCAGCGGAAGAGTGAGCTGAAACTGACAGGGCCTGTCGCAAGATACCAAAATGGAGCTGGTGTTGAGGCAAGGAGAGGGCATTTCATATTGGGAAAGAAATGATAGCTTTTGTAAATAAGTGGTTTCTGAAACTAAATAATAAAATGCAAATATGAATATCCTTTTCCTTACTTGAATTTGTAAGTCTTTAGTCTTTATTATTATAAAAACAACATCAACTTAAACAGTAATGTTTATCTTAATGTTTCTTTATTTTTTGTCCGTCACATATCTAAAATTTCTTAAACTATCAACTCCTGCTCTGTTAATCTTCTTCATGAATCATACCTGTATCCTGTCCCTCTCCATCGCTTTGCCTATCTGTCCATCCTATTTTACAATTTGACTCTATTTCCTTGATCCTTACAATTTGCTGTTCACTTCTCCTCCTTTCCTCCTCCACACCCTTACTCCTGTATCTGCCACTCTGCCAGTCTCGGGTGCCTGCTGGTGTGTTGGCAGCCCAGTGCCTACAGCAGCACAGACAGCAGGTGAAACGGATTTCCGGAAAAGTGGAATTAGAGGTGTGGAAAATGCTGTCCAGCATTTGTTCATGTGGAAAATGTGGAGCCAGGGATGCAGGAAAAACAGCCATGATTTCCAGCTTCAAAAGACAAATACACAATGTTTTGCCTTAACTTACTTTACCTTTCTGGATTTTCGGATAAAAATAAGTTCATAGTTTAAAAAAGGGTGGAACTGATTTAAATTTGCAATTATTTAGATTAAACACTTTTGTAGTTTAGACTCATTACATAATAAACTTGAAATTAAGTATCTCTATCCAACCTAAATTGATTCTTTAGTAACAATAAAAATTATGGAAAGTTCCCCCATTTCACAAAGGTTCTTTATACTGAAAATGATTTTTTATTTTTATTTCATGAAAATATTCTTTGTGGCACTAAAGTTACTAAAAACTTTTTTGTGGATCTAGTAGAACTAGTCCCTCCCCCGAAAAAACGGTGAAATCAAAAAGTTATCCTATTAGACAGAGGTGTCCAAACTTGGTTGGAGCTAAACCTTCCATGACAGAATTTGGGCACCTATGCCTAATAGGATAACTCTGAGCCAACAACACCTAAGGATTAGGGTGTTGCCAGTTATACTTGAAACTTACATAAAGGTTTGTAGAGGAAAATTAGACCTAATCTCTTGCTGTTTTAAAAAATGACACAAATATTGTTATGTGACATATCAAAATGTTCAGCACACTGTGTAGAAGTTTGACCAACATGGGCATTTGACATTAAAATATTAGCATGGCGAAGAGCACTGTGACACATTTTCAAGCCAAAATAAAAGTTGATCATGATCTTGAAGTTATTATTACATTTGTTTGTAGCAGATTTTCTATCTAGTATGTCTGTCTGTCTGTCCCATCATCCCTCTCTACCACTCTCCATATATATGGACAGTCTTTGGTGCACCTTGGTGTTGATGGATGGAGCAAGACATGAGGTCCCAGATGTGCTCAATTGGATTTAGGTCTAGGGAATAAGCGGGCCAATCTAATCCATGCCTTTGTCTAACAGGAATTGCTGACACACTCCAGCCACATGAAGCCACATGGTAGCCTAGTGGTTAAGGTGTAATACCAGAAAGACCAGGGTTCGAATCCCACCTCCACCAAGCAAGCACTGTGGGCCTTTGAGCAAGGCCCTTAACCCACAATTGCTCAGTTGTAAAAAAGAGATCAAATGTAAGTCGCTCTGGATAAGAGCATCAGCTAAATGCCAAACTGTAAATGTAACATGAGTTCTAGCATTGTCTTGCATTAGGGCATCACTCAGGGCCAACCACAACGGCATATTGCCTCACAAGGGATCTGAGGATGTCATCTCGGTACCTAATGGCAGTCAGGCTGCCTCTAGCGAGCACCTAGAGTACTGTGCAGCCTCACCATACTCTGTCACGTCTGTCACATGTGCTCACTGTGAACCTGCTTTCATCTGTGAAGAGCACAGGGTGCCAGTGGCGAATTTGCCAATTTTGGTGTTTTTTGGCAAATGCCAAACATCATGCATGGTCTTGGGCTGTAAGCACAATCCCCACCTGTGGATGTCAGGCCCTCATACCGCCCTCATGGAGTCTGGTTTTGACCGTTTGAACAGACACATGCATATTTGTGGCCAACTGGAGGTTGTTTTGCAAGGCTCTGAAAGTGCCCCTCCCATTCCTCTTTGCAGAAAGGCAGAGGGGTAGCGGTCCTGCTGCTGAGTTGTTGCTTAGATACTTTATTATCAATTCTTCTGTAAAGTTCATCATTTGGAAGAAAAAAACAATATTTTGACGATCCTCATAATCATTAGAAAATGTTATGCACTCTTCTGGATATCCTGAAAAATCCAACCAATCAAAATGGCTTTAATCAGCATTTGTGATGTATGATGCTGAATAAAATTAAATATTTTATGCTGTAATGTGGTGGCGTAGTGGTGAGAATGGTCATCTCACAGCAAGAAGGTCCGAAGTTTGAATGTGGAGTACACCATGATATTTATATATCCCATTACATTTAATGACACCAATATCTGCACTACTAATATTTCATTTATCTTCAGAAACCACTTCATCCTGGCGAGGGTCATGTAGAATCATCTTTTTATACAACTTCATAATACTGGTAAATTTGTACAAACATTAAGGAAACATGTTAAGTTAAAAAAAGAAACTAAATATTTACCATGAAGGTCCGTAGCAATACACACCAGTAGGGTCTACACCCACCAAGCCTGCAAGAGTGAAGTATGACCCAAGGGTGGACCGAGGACAAGTGCCACCCTATATGAGTAAAGTTGTCCCGGTAAGACTACAACCAGCATCTTGCAGATGGGAACTAGCTACCTAGATTTGCTTGAAGACCAATGGCAATCCCCACACTGTTATAGGGGGTCCTGTGTGGATTGAGACTCACTAGATACTTGTTTCCATTATGGCAACCAAGGTTTCTCTACTGGCTGGTTCCCTACAACACACATATACTGGAGGCCTGGTAAATGCTCAATTTGTTTCTTTCATGTCTGGGTATCACAGGACAAGTTCTTGAAGGAGAACTGCTTTACATGATGTGCTCATGATATCTTGCTTTCAAGTAAGACTCTGTCCCATAGCTTCTTGAGACAGCACTGCTGTAAGGAACCGGGCTACGCCCCTCCCACAATTGATGCATCATTACTCACAATTTGGCCTTTTGGGTAATAACGCATTATTTAAGGAAGTACGTTTAGATGTGTAAGCCATACATAGATGTTTTTATGATTGTTGCGTCGTTTGTTTCCTATGCCTGTGAATTTAAATATCTGTTTCCTCGTACGTGTTTCGTTTGCGTAAGAGATTGCGATTTTGTTTAATTTTGTTATCCTGTCGTTACACACTACGTTACAGAATAATCCACTACCCATGGATCCAGGGGGGATGCGCTAAGGTGACTACCACGATAAAACCGTTAAGTTTTGAGTTTTTGTAGACTTAGCTGTGCTAGCAAAGGTGCCATCTGCTTCGGATGCTAACCAGCTTACCGCCGAAATTCATCTCCAAACACAGGCCCTGCAGTCGGATTTGCTAGCACACGTGTTTGCTTCTTTGTCATCTGTGGAGTGGCCCGTTCTACCCGAGAGGTTTGGTGGTAACCCTGAACTATGCTTTGACTTTGTCTGTCAGTGTCTGTAGTACACTGTGCAGTCACATGTGTTTTCCACTGACTTTCTGCTACTGCTCTTAAGTGATGATGCATTGTTGATAGTAGCTGCCGCATGGAACGCGAATCTGCGACTGCATAATGATCAACTTTCATTCTGGGGTTTAAGAGGTTTTATATCTGTCTACTGTGCAAGAGGACTATCTTGTGAATTATTGTGGATGCATGCTGGAGGAAGACCCAGCTGCATTTTGGTGTACACCACCGCTGAGCTTCCACATAGCTGATCCCCAGTTTAGATCAGCTAGGGCAGTTAGACTGCTGAGGACTCCAGCCATGCCTGTCTCATCAGCGAGGTGTGTGCTTTGAGCAGGTCCCAGTTAGTTCTGTCACATCTGTTGTTCTTCCTACTGTTTTTGTCTTATCAGCCGCTTTGTCAACCGAGCTCCAGAATGGCCATGCCTCATGAGCGAAGCCCCAGGACGGCCACACCTCATCAACCAAGCCTCAAGATGGTCATGCCTCATCTGAGGAGGTCTCAAGGCTGATCCTGTTTCATCTGTGGAGGTACCTAACAACCTCTTCTCATCTGTGGAAGGTTGTAATGTTTCTGTTTTGGCAGAGGACAAGATCACTGCCGTTCCAGGTTCACCGGAGCTGAGTTCCAGGCTCAGTTTGTCTCTGTTCATGTCCCGTTCCTGCTCCTGTATCAGTACTGCTTTAACCCTCACTCCTGTAAGTCACAGCTCCAGTCTGTTTCTCTTCCTCGTCAATTGTTTATGTTCGCTTCTGTGTCTCCATCTTTGCTCCTGTTTTCGCTTCTGTCTGTTTCCCTTATTTTTGCTGTTCTGTCCGTCTCCAGACTGGTTTGTTTCTATTCCATCCTCTGTTCAATTCTGTTTTGTCATTCTCTATGCCCTTTTGCCCTGTTCACTCTGGTACGTCGTTATTTTTGTTGCTTTATGTTTCCTTCTTTGCTAGTTCTCAGTCTTTACTCAGTTCCTGTATGTCTCTGCCTCCATTGGACTCAGTCCCATCTGCTGTTCCTGTTTTTGTCGCTGCCCCTGTCTATCTCTGTTTCTCCATCTGTTTGGTTCCTTTCTCCTTTGCAATCCCTTAATTTATCTTCATTTCTATACTTCTCCTTGTTCCATCCTTTTCTCTGCTCCTGTCAGTGTTCTGGTCTCAAGCTGCCTATTTTAGTCCCAGCTTCGTTCACGTCTGATCATGTTTGCTTTCTGTCTTCAGGTCACTTTTCATCTTTGCTTTATTTTGGTTTCTATTTTTGTGTTTTCTTCGGTATTGTGTGCCCTTCTGTCTCTGGGACCGATCTCTGTCTCTATGTGCACTTTTTGTTCCATCTTCCATGTTCATGGAGCTCAGACACCTTAAGTATTGTCATGCTGGAAGTATATATGGTGTTCCAAAGAACACTGTTGGAAATATCTGAATATCAGTGTTAAACAAGCAACACCCAAATCATCTGTTACATTTGTTCTAGATGTAACTTGCAAACTGATTCCCACATTAGAGTATATTTCTTTTTAGTTGTAGGTAATGGTGTTACTCTTGTATTGTAATTTAATCCAAATGACTCATCTTATTTTTATCACCTCACTCTGAGCATGATCTCATTCATCTTGATTAGGTGCATTCTCCCAGTCACAAACATGTTTCATGATTTTGTTTGATTGAATCAGATAAAAGTAGTGTCCTGACAGTGTACAAATGTCTGCCATCTTACATGAAGAGACGTATGGTTTCATTTATGTTATCATTATGTTATCACTTACACCTGTGATAATTGGTCAACTTATTTTTTGCCTTGGGTTTAGAACAACATTGACATTTGGTCGGGAGTAGAACGATGAGTCAATGAGTCAAATTATCAGAATCCCGGAAAAACTGATTGGTAATACAAATGAGGCAGTGGTGGCTCAAATGGTTTAGGAGCTGAGTTATTGATTGGAAGACCAGAAATCGCCACTACTGCCAAGGTAGACCAGTAAAACCTTGGTTTAAACCCCACCACCAATAAATCTGCCACTGTTGGATCTTTCAGCAAGACGCTTAACCCCCCATGCTCCAAGAGCCCTGCATCATAACTGACCCTGCGCTCTGACCACAAATTACTAAGATGGAATATGCAAAGAAAGAATTTTACTGTGTTTTAAAAGGTATGTGACAAATAAAGGCATTTACATGACATTTACAAATTGCTGAATTGTACACAGCGGCGCGGTGGCGTAGTGGTTAGCACGGTTGCCTCACAACAAGAAGGTCCCAGGTTCGAATCCTGCACCGGGATCTTTCTGTGCGGAGTTTGCATGTTCTCCCCGCG
>JAOTRA010000008.1:1038357-1053729 GCA_026260255.1 Pseudolaguvia tuberculata | reverse complement strand
CGTGCAGTAACTACAGGGGAATCAAGTTGATGAGTCACACCATAAAGTTATGGGAAAGAGTAGTGGAAGCTAGGCTGAGGGGAGAGGTGCCCATCTGTGAGCAACAGTATAGTTTCATACCCAGGAAGAGTACTACAGATGCAATCTTTGCTTTGAGGATGTTGATGGAGAACTATAGAGAACTACCTGTAAGTACCTGGGGTCAACAGTGCAAAGTAATGTAGAGTGCATTAGAGAAGTGAAGAAAAGAGTTCAGGCAGGGTGTTGCGGGTGGAGAAGAGTGGCAGGAGTGATTTGTGATAGACAAATTTCAGCAAGAGTGAAAGGGAAAGTTTATAGGACTGTAGTGAAACCAGCAATGTTGTACGGTTTAGAGACCGTGGCGTTGTCAAAAAGACAGGAGGTGGAGCTGGAGGTGGCAGAGTTAAGGATGCTGAGATTTTTATTGGGGGTGACAAGCATGGACAGTATTAGAATGAGTTCATTAGAGGGACAGCGCATGTAAGTTGTTTTGGAGACAAGGTTAGAGAGGATAGGTTGAGATGGTTTGAACATGTGCAGAGGAGGAACATACAGTATATTGGTAGAAGAATGTTGAGGATGGAGGTCCCGGGCAGGAGGAAAAGAGGAAGACCAAAGAGGGGGTTTATGGATGTGGTGAAGGAAGATATGCAGGTAGTTGGGGTGAAAGAGGCAGATGTAGCGGACAGGGTATTGTGGAGAAGAATGATCCACTGTGGCGACCCCTAACGGGAGCAGCCAAAAGGAGAAGAAGAAGACTCTTATACACATCAAACCTGAGAAATTATCAACACTGCAGTATAATGTATTATCAGTGTTTGTTCTTCATTTATGGTTTATAAAGAATTTATTAAAAGGGATGTGAATCTATCTGTGGAGTTTGCATGTTCTCCCTGCACTTGCGTGGGTTTCCTCCAGGTACTCCGGTTTTCTCACACAGTCCAGGTGTATATTAGATCAATTGGTGAGTCTAAATTGCCCATAGGAGTGAATGTGTGTGTGAATGGTTGTTTGTCTATGTGTTGCCCTGAGATGGACTGGTGACCCATCCCCTATGCAGGGGTATACCCCTGCATCTTGCACTGTTTGAGCTGGGATAGGAACCAGCAGGCCCCAGTGTCCCCGAATTAGGGAATAAACGGGAAAGAAGATGAATGAATGAATAAATGAATGAAGGAAAGGGAGGTCATCAAGTGTGGTACATGAGTCCAGTTTAATTTTTGTTTAAATATTTGTTTGACAAAAGTGTTAAAGCTTAAGATACTCTTGCAAAATCATGTTTAATGAAAATGAAATGAAATTGGTGAAGAAGTAAGGGGATTGCATAGAGAAATGTGTAAGGGTGATGTGTTATAGAACAATATCAGTGCCAATCAATTGGGATTGGCAAAAAGACAGGAGGTAGGGTTAGAGGTAACAGAACTAAAGGTTTGATTTGGGATTGAGATGTTTAAAACATGTATAGAGAAGGCATAGTGTATTGGTATTGGTAGGGTGTTGGACAAGGAGCTGCAGGCAGGAGGGTTAGAGAAAGACCAAAGAGGAGGGATATGGATGTGATAAATGAGATGAAGGTTTTGAGTGTGAGTGAAGAGGATGAAGAACATAGGGCTAGGTGGAGGCAGATAATTCAATGTTGTAAACTCTGAATGAAACAAATAACAAAAGGTTACTTCACATAACTGGTATCAATTAATATGTAAATAAATAAATATTTTTTCAGAAATACAATAAAAAATATAGGTAAGCATCAAATATACACCATATTTGATTCTTACCTATATTTTCTTTATTGAATTCAGGGTTTACAGCATAGAATTATCTGCCTTCACCTAGCCCTTTGTTCTTCATCCTCTTCACACAGTTTCATTTAAATGAGTGAATGAAAAAGATTACCATCATATTGTTTATTTTTCTTTTATCCAGATACACATGATTATTTTTTTCAATCAAACATTAATTAGCTTACACACAGTACACATTCATCTTATTCATGAAATATAAACACTGGACATGGAAGCTGTTAGTCAGTTGGTTTGTACACATTGTTTAATTCCTTTTTATTTAATTTTATTTTGCTTATTCCTTTAGTTTCTTCATGACTTGATTCTCTAGAGCTACTTTGAAACAATCACAATTGTTAAAAAGCGTTATATAAAGATGACCTGACATACGACTTAAGTTATGTAATAACTTCATGTTCTTCCTAAATGCTCATATCATACTGTAATACAATGCCTTTAAAATTAACTTAAAAATATAATGACCGGAGTTCATCCACATCCACAGAACATAAAGGCACACTGAATGGTTTAATGAGGATGGAAATGACTATCACCTGCCAGTCACGGAAACTGGATCTCAGTCCTGGACACCCACAAAAGAGAAGCTTAACATACATACAAATAGTGAATAAAGAACATTAAAAAAGAAAATAATTTATTGATTTTCTATACCCACTTATTCACTAATTTGGTATCATAGGGGTCTGCTGGAAACCCATCTCAGCTCTCTGAAGGGGTACACTCTGGACAGGTTACCAGTCCATCACAAGCACATTCCTTTGAGCAATTTAGAATCAACAATTAACCAAACTCATACATGTTTGACTCCAATTGAACCGAGGTCTTCTGCAGGTCTTCCTCACAGCAGTGAGGCATCAGTGAAAACCACAAAAGAAAATAATGAGCGAGAAAATAATAAAAAAGAAAATAAAAACAAGGGCACGGTGGCGTAGTGGTTAGGTACGGTCGCCTCACAACAAGAAGGTCCCGGGTTCGATTTCCGGGCAGGGATCTTTCAGTGCAGAGTTTGCATGCTCTTCCCGCGCTTGCGTGGATTTCCACCGGGTACTCCGGTTTCCTCCCACAGTCCAGAAACATGCGGATTAGGCTGATTGGTGATTCTAAAATTGTCCATAGGAGTGAATGTGTGTGTGAATTGTTGATTGTCTATGTGTTGCCCTGAGATGGACTGGTGACATGTCTAGGATGTACCCCCGCCTCTCACCCTATAGGCGCCAGCAGACCCCGTGACCCCGAATTAGGGAATAAGTGGGTAAGACGATAAATGAATGAATGAATGAATGAAAATAAATACCAAAATTTTCAGATTGTGCACAAACTATTTTATGCAATATCCTTTAGCAATATATTTGTAACGACGCTTTGAGCACAGAGAAGAGAGCCGGATCCATAATGCAGTGAAGAGTGATGGTTTAATAGTAGGGAAGGGGTGCAGATATATACATACAGTGAAACACATAACAAAAATAAACAAAACACGAGGACACGAAGACGATGAAAACACATGGTGGCATAAAATACAAAATGAGAAATATATATATATCCAGTCCCAAAGTTTCAAAGTATCCGAAGAACTTTCCAGTCCGAAATATCCAAACACGCCGTACATTTATTAACCCACACCCGCGCTTACCGGTGGGTCACCTTAAATGTTATGCCATTGCCCTGGCAACCTAGTAGGATGACGGCGCCAAACATGTATGTGGAGCTTTGACAGCTGACGCTGCATGGGGCGGAGCCTCGTCCGGTGACGCTGCATGGGGGCGGGGCCTCGCCCACCGACGGCACGCGAGGGGCGGAGCTTAGTCCGCCACCTTACATAACCCTCCTCTAGAGGGCGCCACCTGGTGTCCTCCAAGGCACAGTCCAAAAAACCATGCAAAAAAATGAAAAAAAACCCCAAACACCTCATAGTCAGCCTACAGTGTATGAAGAGATAGCAGGGTTGTCCAGCACCCTGTACACTCTACAAACGGAGTGGGGTGTGGTCAGAGCGAGGCTTCCAGGCCTCCATAAGGACGCGATGCGGTTCCTTAGTCTCACCCGCAAAGGGAACTCGAAAAGGCCACAAAGGGAGCTCGAAAGGCCACAAAGGGAGCTCGATTGGGACTGAAGGGACCTCAGTGGGGAACTCTGGAGGGACCGAAGGGAAACCTAGAGGGACCGAAGGGAACCCTCGAGGGACCGATGGGACCGGAGGGACCAAAGGGGACCCAGAAGGGACCGAAGTGAACTCTGAAAAGACCAAAGGGACCAACGGGACCAAAGGGACCAACGGGACCAAAGGGACCGAAAGGAACTCTGAAGGGACCAAAGGAACCGAGGAGGACGCTGAAGGTAACGAGAGGTAACCTAGTTGCCAGGACGATGACGCCAAACATGTATGTGGCGCTTTGACAGCTGACGCTGCATGAGGCGGAGCCTCGTTGTTTGACGCTGCATGGGGCGGAGCATCGTTTGCTGAGGCTGCTCGAGGGGCGGAGCCCAGTCTGCCACCTTACAATATTTATTTTTATTTCTATATATCTTAATTATGTGCATCATTTCAACCCCTGATTGCTTAGTTGTATAAAAGAGTCTCTAACAACTAGGACTGTGAAAGAATATTGTATTATATATATGAATATTGTACATCCATATATCCATATTTTGCAGTAGTGATATTATATGATACCTTTAGATACATGTTCAAATTACATTTTTGACTGATTCAAGTTTACATTTGTATTGAATTAAAGCATAGGCCCTTTGATGGACTATCAAGTTGTCCACCTGCGTGTGTGCTGGAATAGGCTCTGGCAGACCCCTGAAATAAGTGTGTTAGAATGAATGAATGCTAAAATCCCTTAGTGTCTGTAAAACGGCTTTGTCATCCACTCTTGTTGTTGTCACTTACACATACGGCCATTATCTCAGAAGTAAACATTTTTACTTTAATTAACATTATGACATATTGTACCACGACCCATGCATTGTGATATGTATGTTAACGCGAGGCGTTTTTTCAATACACAGCCCTAATGATGACTTTTATAACACCATAATCCTTCTCGGCTGTGGTGTTAACCTGGGGCTCGCTTTATTAGTTATTAAGATTGGTTTATCTGTGTTACTCTGACTTTGTGAGCCGCATGAATGTGCTGAGGAATTGAGAAAAGCTGTTTTATTCACATAAGATTTGGTTTGGAGAAAGATGTGGATGTCTGTATGAAACCAGAATTAATTAGCTACATTAAAAATTGCATTGTTTTCTGCAAAAAAAACAATGCCATTTCTGAGAAAGTTTTCTGCAAGTATAGGAAAGACAAACATTATGTTGGTGTGTGTTGAGCAGGGGAAGCTGAATTAAATGGCTTGCTTGCAGAGAGAGACCTGAGCCTGTCCTGCTGCTGCCTCCCGCCACCATACGCAATTAAACCCAGACATAGCCTAGAGAGAGAGAGGGAGAGAGAAAGAGAGAGAGAGAGAGAGAGAGAGAGAGAGAGAGAGAGACCAGCAGCAATCTCCTGATCTCTGTGAGTGGAGGGAGAAATCTCTCACTCAGTGTGCTCTCTCATGCCTCAGCGTGCACGCTCAGACAGATTGAGTTACAAAGGTGCTGCACGTGATGTGTGTGCTTTTAGGCCTTGCGGGTCATCAGCGGTTTTAGAAAGACGTTTTTCTGATTATGTCTTAGGCTGTTGTTGTTTTCTATTTTATTATGTGTCTCAAAAGATTGAAGATATGACACATACAATTGCACTTGAAGACAATGTGCCAAAAAGTCACGTGAGTTCACACTTTCAAAAACACAAATAGTTTTAAACTTGTGTAAATTATTTTGCAAAACAATTTTTAAAAATCAGAAACCTATTAAAAGTGAAAACAAGCCACATATGAAAAAAGGAAGGAAAAAGCAGGCCCAAGGTCTGTATTTTTTCTGCCTCTCTCAGCAGGAGGGGGTAACATCGTGCTGACACGCGCACCTGGAAGTGCCGCTACGCTGCCTCGCACCAATTATAGCGCAATGTCTCGCGCTGCCGTTACCATAGTAGCACCGCACTACGTTCCCGCCTCCTCTGAACCCATGCAGGAACCACAGGGGAGCGAATATCTTATCATCCATCGCCCTGGATACCGTTCCCCCCCCCCCTTCCATGCTTCTTTCCTTACGCATGCCCAGTCACATGACCATCAGGCCGTTCAAAGTGTGTGAGTGTGTGTGGTCATGTTGTTATATCCTGGTTGGAACCAAAAATGCAGAAGTAGAACGTTATCTGACAGGGATACTGACATTGGTCTTCATTAAAAAGAAATTGAGTTTTTATTACATAAAATAAAAATAAACATAAATAAATAAATCCTCTGTCTGGTCAGTGAGGTTAAGGTTCAGACTGGATGTAAGTGTAGCACATTATTAATAATATGTAAATTTTTCCACCCTAAGACAAATGTGTGTTTGTTTATATTTATAGCTGCTTACCTTAGAACATTGTAGCCTGGCTGCTGATAACGTTGCAAGGGTCTCCATGGTCTTCAATGCTCATGAGTCTCTCACACACTCACACACACACACACACACACACACACACACACACACACACACACACACACACACACACACACACACTGCATAAACCAGAGTGGCTTACTTTATTTTATTATTGTTTTTATACAAAGTCATGTGATCACCTTATTTGTATATTGTGTGTTATTTTCAAATTGTTGCATTGTTGACACCAGGTTTAGAATTGAACTAAGTTTGATTCATTGGCAAGGGGTGTTTCTGTGCGTCTGAGTTTGCATGTTCTCCCTGGGCTTTTGTTTTCTCCGATTACTCTGTTTTCTTTGAAAGCCCAAGAATATATGGGTTATACAATATATATGGTAATATATAGGTTGATTGGTACTTCTCATTCATAGGAGTGAGTGTCCTTGTTACACCTGTCCAGGGTGTACCCTTGCTTTTCGGCCTATGTGCTCATGGGATACGCTCCAGCAGACCCCTATGACCCCGAATTAGATAGATGATAGGAGTGCACTGGAAGCTCTGATGCACTGGAGACCTTTCCAGGGTCTCCCTCCTGCATTTCAACCTTCACAGAGCTGGTATAGAAATGAATGACTGAATGACTGAATGACTGAATGAATGAATGAATGAATGAATGAATGAATTATTTTTTCATTCATAAAATTGTTGTTCGTTATTCTTCAGACGATTTTGTGTGCAACTGTACCTGTTAATAGGACGCATACAGTACTCTTTGGCAGAGAGAATATTAAAAATAATTTTAGTCCATTGCAAATTAGATGAAACAGCAATATGTTTGGCCAGCAACAACCCTTCATTAATAGATATCTAATGGTGATCAATAGCTTGATCCTCAGCTAGGTACTTATGCCATCCATGTTTTGTAGTTGCTTAGAAACTTTTCTTACAACTTGGAACCGTTTGATCTGTGCAGTATGTAAGGCTTAAAAAGTTTTTGCTGGGAGTCGTAATGAGTTAAGAAGACAGTTGGGATCCCACAACTCTGTTTCATCTCTCTGTCCTATCAATAAAGGCAAAAATGCCTCAAACTGAAAATTAAACATTCTTATCCTTGTCCAGTCATCATTTATTAAAATGTATACAAGTAAATTTGTTCATTAACCATTTGCATAAGCATTTACACAACAAAAGTGGTGCCATATATTTCAGGTAAATTGTATTCTATTGTATCCTCTTAAGAAGTCTTGAGTTCCTCAGGTGAATCTTGATGAATCAGATCCAAATCCATAACTGTAATTTTGATTACTGAAAAATAATTACTGTTATGGTTACGGATTAATTGCCGTAATGTCCAGGTTAAATAGCTTCTTTGTCTCAGTCACACAAACAGAATGATAGTTGAATGAAGATCAAACTAATGAAAAAAAGCAATGTAAAACAAATTCATATTTTAGTACAAACAAAACAATTTGTTTTAGTTTTGGCATCCTATAATAGCAGGAAGAGTCAGAAGGTTTTATCTGCAGTGGCTGAGCTAAATATTACACTAGTTATTTTTCACTTACATTTTAATTCAATTGTCACCTTTGCCTTTTATAGGGTTGGCAGAGCTTTTATTAAATCACAAACCTGCTTAGAATAAATTTAGTCATTCATGAATTAATCATTTAACTACATATAATATACTACCGAAAATCTTTTTTGGCATAGCTTCAAAGCACATCTTTTTCTAAACAATGCCTACTGTAAACATGGCCCGTTAATGTGATAGGCTGAAAATTGAATCCAGAATGATTTTACATATAGATAAATGAAAAAAGACAAAATCAAAACCCAAACACTCCTTCCTTTTTTAGATTCAACTAAAAACAGACTGTTTTCTGCTTTACACACCTCTCTACATCCCACAAAACACTGTTATGTTAGAACACAAAGATTTGACCAAGCATCGATTTTTGACCCTGAATGACCTCCAACTCAGAACCCTATCTGTTTTCTAATTATCCTTCAGATCCATTCAACTTTGTACCACAAGTGACACATTTACATATTCCAGGGCTGTAACCTCAGTACTGTAGGTTTCGGACACAGATACATGCATCCGTTTATTCAGTTTACAAATACAGCCCACAAGATGGTGGTTGCAGAGACACGGATGTCGCACTGAACACCATGCAGAGACACTTTAGGGACCTGGGCTTTGTTCTTTTTCTAACCAGGCTTCAACAGAAAATCAGAACAGAACACCACCAGCGTGACTGATTAAGTGGATTGTGGTCAGCCATCCAATATGGCCTCCACCATGTGGCCACGGTGCGAGAGGGAGGGATGTCTTTTGTCCTTGAGCCTTTTTTTAATCTTGCTTAGAATCTCACACACTAGGTAAAGGTACAGATAGCTTTCTCCAGTGTTTTAATAAGATAAGGGCTCTGACTTTTTTGTTGTGTCAGTGATTTCAGTTTGACCAATCAAGATCTGGTGGAGCAACATTCTGACATAGCAAGTAATCTGATCCGTAAACGCCGCCGCTGGGTGTTTATGCTCCGTTTTTTTTCTGTTTGTCTCAGCCATCCTTGCATGATGTCAGTGCAGTACATTGATTCTGATTCACAATACAAAAACAACAGTGGATTTTTTTCTTTGCGCTTTGTTTGTTTGCCAAAAGGAATGCTACATCATAATTATTTCGGGAAAATGTGTCTGCATCTCTATCAAACAGCGATCTGAAAACAACTTTTTAGGACAAATTATACCCCCCTCCCACCAAACTAAGGACATAAAAAAGCCAAATCCAAATATACTGAATCAGTCAGTAAGAACGTCGGTGCTAACTGTACAATAGTGCTCTGGATTAATAACTAGCTTTAATACAGAGTCTCAAGTTTACATTCTCTAACGCAAATACAGCATTCCTCCACACACTGACAAAACACAAAAAAAACACTCAAAATAAAATGATTGTACATCTTCTGTTTGACAGTCCAGAGTTTCCAAAATGTCCAACAAAAAGGACACGACCCCTTGTTAATAAGTCAAACTGTTCCTGATTGGAACATAAAGAACAACATAGAAACAAACAAACATAAACTAAACAAAGCAATAAGACACTGCCATCGCAGTTTATTTTTGGTTCAAACGAGCTAGCTTTGTCCTTGTTTAGTGCCATCTCTTTTTTTCAAGCTCTCTTGTTTTTTGGAGGCTGTTTGTTTACGCATTTTGTTGTTTGTGGCCAGTGTTTATGAGCCAGCAGCAGTCCTTGTGGGCGTTGGCGTTGTACGTGATTGGCAGTTTGTTAATTTCAGCTCGCCAGGGTCCTGTTGGCTGTCGTCCTACTGGAACCAACGGAAAGGCGCGCCGGTGGGCAGCATCACCTTCGGAGAGACACAGTGAAGTAGAAAAGGGGGAGGGGAACAGAGTGAGAGAGGAAGAAAAAGATACAACAATGGTCAGTAACTGAAGGATTTTTATATAGCATTTTTTACACACCTTATTCTTTAACTGAGGGATGGAAAAAATCTACAATACAAATTTACCTACAATTCCTCTGTTTTAACATTTGGTAGAGACCTTTTTCACATTTTTACATTTTTTTTATGTGTACAACCAAGAAATTGGGGCTAATTGGGGCTTGATCTGGGGCCTAGAAGGAATAGATTGGTGGAGCTGGGAATGAAACCCACAATCTTACAGTTAGTAGTCCAATAAAAAAACCATTAAACTAATACACACCAGTATAGAATAATATACTAAAAGTTATATATATGAAGGTCATCATCAAGGATATTCCCTCTCAAATCATGTGAATGAGAATAATTGAAATCGCCCCTCCATATTTTCACTATATACTATATATTAATTATTCTTTGTAGAACATGACACAGCTTTGAAAAGATTAGTGCTTATATTTTAAAATGGCTGCTCGTGTGTTAATTTTCACCAGGTAATTTGAAATAGAAGAATTTTATATGTCCCCTGCATGATATTTTGATTCACTGTTTAACTATAATTACAAAATTTGGTATGACCATCCCTAAGCTTTTCATAGATACATTCATTCATTCATTCATTCATTCATTCATTCATCTTCTTACCCGCTTATTCCCTCATTTGGGGTCAAGGGGGTCCACTGAAGCCTATCCTAGCAGACATAGGGCGAGAGGCAGGAGGAGTACACCAGTCCATTGCAGGGTACACATAGACAAAAGTTCACACACACATTCACTCCTAAGGGCAATTTTGACTTACCAATCAACCTAATGTACATGTTTAATGTAAATCTAATTTTATTAAATTTATAGACATTTTATCTTTCTGTTGAAATTAATAAAGAATATTATTTGTTACAAGTGTCAGTTTTATGGGCAAATCATCTTGTTAATCTATGTACAGATCTTTTTATATCGAGTATACATAATTTGTTGATTAGTGCCCTGATTATTTTTCAATTATTAATGCATCAATCCAATCTATCTGAGGTATCCAAGAAATATAATTCATATACTGAAAATTCAGACAACATATGTGTCAGACTTCCTATCAAAGGGTTGTAAGATTGAATCTCAAGCCCATCAAGTTGCCACTTCTGGGCTCTTAAGCCTCAAAAGGCTTGTGTGTCGCTCTGGAATAGGGTGTCTGCCAAATATCATAAAAGTTATCTTTTTTACAGGATGGTTACAGGGTTGTAAAGTGCAATAACATTTTATTACCGTTTTGGAATATAATTTTCAGTCAAAACTCGTGATTTTTAAAGGGGAAAAACATGACATAAAAGATAGCATACTTGTTTATCTTTTGCTAGCAACAAACTAGCTAGCCTACTCTCATGAGCAAAAAGTAAGCACATGTTCTTTAAGTTCTCTTTTCCTGCTTGCCAACCAGAGAGTAGGAGATACCAAATCATCCACCCTGTCCTTACTGGAAATTGTAACAGCCTTGTATATGTGTATCTTGTGGTTCTGTGGTGTCAAACTCAGTTCCTAGAAGGTTTAAACCCTTTAACCAATTAATTTTTATATGACCTTAAAGGACATATATGTTGAAAGAACATACTTTGACACGTGTAATGTACTATATATTTTAGAATATAACTCATTTATACAGTAAAGAAGTCTTCCTTGGTTCACTGGTTTTTGTACAAAATATAAGGAAAATGACAGCATTTATCAGATGCCCTTATTCAAAGCCTTGTACATGTATCTCTTTTTTATATACAACTCAGCAGACACAGGTTTAACGCATTGGACCAGTGTTGGAAACTTGGTTATGCTGGTAATCAAACCTAAACTAAAAAATTCTTATTATATATTTTTTAATTTAATCATTTCTAATAGCTTGTGATGATTTTGACAAACCAATGGATTTTATGGGTTTTGTGTGATTTTTTTTCTTGGTTAATGTGTGGAAATTGTCTGTGCTAATCACGAATACGCTGCACATGTAGTGGTTTGGGATTAGACTGAAAACCATCTGAGTATTCCTTTACGGTAAACATCTGAGAAACTTCCTTAAACCTGGAGCATTAACACCTGTGTTGGACTATGTTTTCTTTTTGCTCTCTCTCTCTCTCTCCTGCCTGACTTAAAGCCCCCAACACACACACCCTCCACCCCATTAGTCACGTTTGCTCTCTCACCCTTCCCCCAGCTCTTGTTTTTTTTTTGTAGTCTGAGCCTGTAGAGCCTGAAATGCCGCAGTAGTGTGGATTTTTCCCAGCATGCCCTGTGGCTGTGGGGGCCGACCGGGCGACTGTGAGATGTGGGGACTGGCACTGAGAGACTCAAGCCAACTGCAGCATTTCCTGGAAAAGCTAACCATCATCGCATGAGAGAGAGAATGAGACTAAGAGAGGACAAGTGAAGTTGCTTAATTACGAAGTAACATCGGCAGACAATGATTTCACCCTATGTGACACACACACACACACACGCACATACACATTGGTGCACTCTTTTCCTGTCCTGGACACCTTCTCTCTCTCTCTCGCTCATTACTCTCCAAGATAGCTGACAGGACCTTGGCATATCTGCACACACATACACACACACACACACACACACACAAATACAGTTCCTCTTATCCTTCCATGACCCCCCTGACAAGCCAACACAGATGGACGCCGGGCGCAAGCACATGGCAAATCAGTCCCTGACCACACACACATACACGCAAACTAAAAAACACTCATCTTTCACCGTGCACAAATAAATATGACACCAAAGACAGTTTAGTTTGTTATTTTTCTCACTGTTATTTTTAATTTTCTTTCACTAAATCACACAAGCAGACACAACGACATCTTCTTAAAATACCTCATCTGTCTGGCTGTTGCTTAAGCTCTTTGGGAAAGGGGCGGAGCCTGGATTACTGCCATCCCTGTCTCGTCCCACACACAGCTGTCAAAGGGTTTAAGTGGAAAACATTACACACGCACACACGATATGAACCACTTTTACATTTAACACAGATGAATCAACCCTATACTTGACAGAAATGAAGTCCAGCTATGACACATACATACACAACCAACATGTTTTCCTCATCTGTCAGTAAAGCCTTGCATTTTCGTCCTGGTAGGTTCCCACACTTTGTCAATATAACCCTGTTCATGTAATCACACATATACACACATGCGCACACACACCCACACCCACACACACACACACACACACAAGCCCAGTCAATACATTCAATAACCACCCCCTATGTGACATCAATAAGGAGTGTTTAGCCATATAATCCTCATCATCCATCCTTTCTTACTGCCAATGCAACATCATAACACATGACAGCTGACACCACATGCTGCTCTTACATCCTCATGAACAATGCCTCAATACTCTTGTCCAGTCATGTGAAAGGTATAATTCGTGTGAAAGGAGATTTTTTTTCCTCCTGGTTAAAAGTCTCTAATCCTCTAAATTTCCCAGTTTAATTAGTCTAAACATAATTATTTATTTCTATATTCTGTGGACGACGTAATTACAAAAATTTTGAAAAGAATGTTAAAATGTTTGCTCAGTTTATTATGAAAGGCTTTTCTACCTGTCCTGTCAATACCCTGTTTATGCAGACAGGACTCATCGTTAACAGGTTCAAGTACTGCGGAAAATGTCTAGATCATTTATTCATTTATTCATTCATTCATTGATTCATTCATCTTCTTACCCGATTATTCCCTAATTCGGGGTCACAGTGGGCTGCTGGTGCCTATCCCAACGCACATGGGGCGAGAGGCGGGGGTACACCCTGGACGGGTCACCAGTCCATCACAGGGCAACACATAGACAAACAACCATTCACACACATTCACTCCTATGGACAAATTAGAATCACCAATCGACCTAATCTGAATGTTTTTGGACTGTGGGAGGAAACCCACGGGGAAAACATGCAAACTCTGCATAGAAAGATCCCCGGCCTGGGAATCGCATCTGGGACCTTCTTGTTGAGAGGCGGCCGTGTTAACCACTACGCCACCGCGCCGCCCATATCTGAATCATGACAGAACAAAAATCTGAATGAATATTGATGTTGCGTTTCCACACTGGAGTCAACTGCACTATAACGTTTTGTCATGGGTGAATTACACATTATATAGTAACGTTGTTCAGAAGGTTGTGGCTTTTGATGCACTTATAGCGCTATGAGGCTACAGTTTGCATTTTCCAAGATGTCCTACTGCACCTTTAAGCAACAATATTTTTAAGCCATTTGTTATAAAGTCAAACATTTATAATTGAGCCATAAAAGTGATAGAGAGCATTTACTGTTTACACAACAGTTAAATTGAAGATAGAACAACAAGATGTTGGATGTTTTTATAAAAACATTAACCCTCATTTGAATTAATTCTAATTCACCAATTCTTTCCGGAAAAATTTATATGGTGAAAATTTATTTTTGAACAGAAACTCTAGTATCAACAGTTTTGAATAAATTCTCTTATTTTTTAATTTAGATTTTTTTTTGCACTATATATGGAATGTTTTATTGACAGTACTTAAAGTGCCCTTCTGGTTAGGTTCCTGTTACCATAGTTACCAGCATCGTCCAGGTTATCTGCTATTGACACACTGTATGTGTTCTTGTAATCAATTCTTTTTCAGGCATTGGAAAAAGAAAAAAAACTTTAATGAAACTATTTCCATTAAAGAGATTTCTCTGATTAATTCCTACTCTATCGTCTGTTAGTATACCAGTGATTTCTAAATTTCTTTAGTCATATACAAGCTCCCTTCAAATGGTCTCAATTCACGATTTCACAATTTGGTGATTACAGAAATAAAGTCTTTTTTTTATTTTTAATTGCTGTAGATTACACACAGAGATGACCAAAATTATGTGACTGGTAAATCTTAAAAAAAAACAATCCTTGAAATTAACCAATTTGACCTTTTGTGACAATTCTTCATGATCTGTAAAGCACTGCAGGTTCACCAGACCCGTGAACATTAGCAAGGTAACAAAAACATGACAACCACCTGAGGGTGAAGACAACCCACAAACATCCACCTACAAAAAACATCCACCTTCTTACCTGCTTTTTCCCTAATTCGGAGTCACAGGGGTCTGCTGGTACCTATCCCAGCTCACATATGGCGAGAGGCGGGGATACACCCTAGACGGGTTGCCAGTCCATCGCAGGGCAAAATGTAGACAGATGACCATTCACACACATATTCACTCCTATGGGCAATTTAGAATCACCAATCGACCTAATCTGCATGTCCTAATCTGCGCTGTGGCGTAGTGGATAGCACAATAGCCTCACAAAAAAAACATCCTCCGGGCCGGGGATCTTTCTATGCCTAGTTTGCATGTTCTCCACGTGCTTCCTCCGGGTACTTCGGTTTCCTCTCACAGTCAAAAAACATGCAGATTAGGTTGATTCTTCTTCTTCTTCTTCTTCTTCTTCTTCTTCTTCTTCTTCTCCTTTCTGTTGCTCCCGTTAGGGGTCGCCACAGCGGATCATTCTTCTCCACACTACCCTGTCCGCTAAATCTGCCTCTCTCACCCCAACTACCTGCATATCTTCCTTCACCACATCCATAAACCTCCTCTTTGGTCTTCCTCTTT
>JAOTRA010000008.1:1024034-1038257 GCA_026260255.1 Pseudolaguvia tuberculata | reverse complement strand
CCTATGGACAATTTAGAATCACCAATCAACCTAATCTGCATGTTTTTGGACTGTGGGAGGAAACCGGAGTACCCGGACAGAAGTGCGGGGAGAAAATGCAAACATCAAGTAATACGTCAAAGGCTTATTTTATTATCAACCACTTCATATAAACTCTGAAATCTCTACTGGGAACATCCCAGAGATGGTTAACTGGATACTACAAAAATAATTAGACCACCCTGAAGTTAGTCATTAAAAAAACAGCACCTGTACGGTGTCACATTACCACGGCAGCGTATGTAAAACTAGAACTACTGCATGATAAGACCCAAATGACAAAATGTCACTGAAAGTAAGAAGATTTACAAACTGCAGTTTAAACTTTGTGTGATGTTCTGG
The DNA here is from genome assembly GCA_026260255.1 of Pseudolaguvia tuberculata. Lineage (NCBI taxonomy): Eukaryota > Metazoa > Chordata > Actinopteri > Siluriformes > Sisoridae > Pseudolaguvia > Pseudolaguvia tuberculata. The sequence continues at coordinate 1,037,876 of JAOTRA010000008.1, read as the reverse complement.
TCTGTAGGAGCCGATTTTAACATTTGTTTAAAGACAAATTATACAGAAATTATATAGAAAACTGAATATGTTTTCAGTTCCAGAATCATTGGCTTGTTTTTGTATTTAACTGTAAAATGAAACCTATTTGATCAAATGTGTTATATCAACATAAATGTCAAATATTCACTGAAATCATGTCATTAATGCTTGTTAGGTCAGCTAAAATAAATCTTTTTATTGTTCTATATAAATATTGATATGGCAATAATTTGTTGTGCCCACAAGCCACAAAAGGTTAAAGATTTTTTTGGAAAAGACTTAGCATTTCTCAATCAATTCTAAATACATGACAGCAGCACATGAAAGAAATCATGTGGTTTGGCAAACAAATTCTTAAAAATCTGTCAGAAAATCAGATTCCTGTTCCGTTATGCTTATTAGCAGTTGACACGCTACTCTGCAGGTGACTATAGATCCTGCAGTTTCAGGATATTCATGAACATGTGCACCATATAACTGCTAAACCCACATAACTATTTAAGACCTTATTTTAAAACATATTATCTCCTGCACCTCTAAATTAATTTCCTAACAACCCATGTGTAACGAAGCTGTGAGTGCCAGATCCATGATGCAGTGAAGAGTGAGGGTTTATTATTAGAGGTGCAGATCGATTTATACAGTGAAACATGTAACAGAAACAAACAAAACACGAAGACGTAGAAACACGGAACAGGAACACGCAAACATCCAAAAGGTCAGTCCGTAAATGTATGGCAGCCGATGCAGGGTGGGGGGGCGGAGCCTCGTCTGTTGACGCTGCACGAGGGACGGAGCCCAGTTCGCCGCCTTACATAACCCCCCCCTCTAGAGGACACCTAAAAAAAACAAAAAAACAAAAGAAAAGGAAAAGACCCCAAAAGAAAACCCCAAACACCTCGCAGTTTGCCCCTGTGCGAAAGAGATAGCAGGGGGTCCAGGACCCTGTATACTCCATAAAAGGAGTGGGGTATGATCAGGGAGAGGCTTCCAAGCCACTATAAGAACATGATGCTGGTCCTTAGTCTCGCCCGCGAGTAACTCGGACGGTGACGTAGTGGATTCTAAGGAACCGGAAGGCCACGACGGGAAAACCAGAAAGCCACGGAGGGACATCTGAAAGCCACAAAGGGAACTCGGAAGGCCATGGAGGGAACCCAAAAGGCCACAAAGGGAACTCGAAAGGCCACAGAGGGAAACCTAGAGGGATCTGAGGGACCTCTAAAGGGACCGGAGGGACCTCTAAAGGGACTGGAGGGGCCCTCCAAAGGGACCGGAGAAACCACTGAAGGGACCGGAGGGGCCTCCGAAGGGACCGGAGAGGCCTCTAAAGGGACCGGAGGAACCACTGAAAGGACTGGAGGGGCCTCTAAAGGGACCGGAGGAACCACTGAAGGACCGGGGAGGCCTCCGAAGGGACCAGAGGAACCACTTAAGGGACCGGAGGGGCCTCCAAAGGGACCGGAGGAAACACTGAAGGGACCGGAGGAGCCTCTAAAGGGACCGGAGAAACCACTGAAAGAACCGGAGGGGCCTCTAAAGGGACTGGAGGAACCACCAAAGGGACCGGAAGGGTCTGAGAAACCTCTGGAGGGGCCGAAGGGCCCTGAGGGACCTCTGGAGGGGGCGAAGGGGCCTGATGGACCTCTGAAGGAGCTGAATGGGCCTGAGGGACCTCTGGAAGGGCCGAAGGGGCCTGAGGGACCTCTGGAAGGGCCGAAAGGGCCTGAGGGACCTTTGGAAGGGCCGAAGGGGGCTGAGGGACCTCTGGAAGGGCCGAAGGGGCCTGAGGAAACTGGAAAGACCGAAGGGGTCTGAGGAAACTCTGGAAGGGCCGAAGCGTCCTCAGGAAACTCTGGAAGGGCCGAAGGGGCCTCAGGAAACTCTGGAAGGGCCAAAGAGGCCTCAGGAAACTCTGGAGGGACAGAGAGGGACTCTGAAGGGACAGAGAGGGACACTGAAGGGACAGAGAGGGACTCAAAAGAAAGCACAGGGGACTCAAAAGAAAACACAAACAAAAGTTCTGGTGCAGACACTGTCAAGGGCTCAGATGCAGATGCAGATGAGGGCTCAGATGCAGACGCAGACGGGGGCTCAGATGCAGACGCAGACGAGGGCTCAGATGCAGGCGCTGTTGAAGGCTCAGATGCAGACGCTGACGCAGACGAAGACGCTGACGAAGACTAATGAAGATGAAGACTCTGACGAAGACGAAGACAACCCTGGGGTAGCCTCTATCACCTCGACAGGACGACTGTAGCAACCATCGAGCGTGACAGACGAAATGTGAACCTCCACGTAGCCTGGAGAAAGCACAGTGGGCTCTGATGCAGACACAGGGGGCTCTGATGCACAGAGGGCTCTGATGCAGACACAGAGGGCTCTGTAGGTCCAGAAAAGGTCTCAGAAACCCAGTGAAACCAGTGCGTAATATCGCCGGTCTGTTGCCAGTATAACTCCCACATCCCCGCTATCGCCAGTAATGCCTCGTCGGTCAGAAGAAGTGAGAAAAATTCACATTTAACTTTTTCTGAAGTGAACAGAAGAGCACGTGAAAAATATCGTCGGCACTGGGAGAGGAATGGGCGAATAAGTTCCTGCTTGCTGGCGGAACTTATTCGCCCATAAATTCGGTTTATAGATGCTTACCCGTAGGTGCTAGCACTCGTGCTAGGAGGTTATTCGGTTCAGTTAGTGATCTGACGGCTAGAGTGTGCTGTTGGATAGCGTGACGAGCCGGTTAGCCTAGGTAGCATTGAATGATAATGCTAGCTTGGTTAGACATGCCGACAAAAACTCCGGGCTAAACAGTTTAGGCAAAGAGTCCGTCACCTTATTTCTTCCCGCTGGATCCGTAAGAGGTGGGTGATTCTGTAAGGAAGCTATGAGTGCGGAGTAGAGAGCCGGATCCATGATGCAGTGAAGAGTGAGGGTTTATTATTAGAGGTGCAGATCGATATATACAGTGAAACATGTAACAGAAACAAACAATACACGAAGACGTAGAAACATGGAACGGGAACAGGCAAACATCCAAAAGGTCCAAAGTTCCAGAGTATCCAAATGAAACACACAAGCTTGACTAACGCTGTACATCTATAATCACCCACACCTGCGCTTACCGGCGTGTCACCTTAAATACTGCGTCATTGCCCTGGTAACCTAGTTGCCAGGACGACGACGCCAAACATGTCCGTAAAGGTATGACAGCCGATGCAGCGTGGTGGGGCGGGGCCTTGTCTGTTGACGCTGCGCGAGGGGCGGAGCCCAGTTCGCCGCCTTCCACCATGTAGTATAGAATTTCATTTCCACTGTATAAAAATAATGCAGTTTTATATCACAATTATGAGGATATTACGTAATTGCACCTTATTATTATTTTTTAAGTTACAAGCTCAAAACTGCTCACATACTGTTTTTGTAAGAAATACACATTTCTTTTGGAAGAATTACTTAATACTTTTACAAAATAAATTTAAATTTCCGCAATATTTTCTTATAACAAACAACACTGAATAAACATTTTAGTAAGAACCAATTATACAATAATGACTCGCAGCTGTGATAAAAACAAATTTTTTAATATTTTTAGGTTATAAAAAACAAAGCCTCTCACTGACGTCTTATTTAAGCAATAAAAGTCTTTTTTAAAAATTTCACTGACATTCTTACTCAAATAAAAAAGCAATTACAGAGAAAAGGCTTAAGTAAATGGATAAATTACACATCATTATTTGCTTACTAATTAAACGTTTGTCATCTATTTGAAAAATATTATTTTTAACATCTGGCCTATTAAGTATAACGATCTAGAACTGACAAATATTTTGATAAAGCTTGTCTAAGTTTTAAAATAAATAAGTTTCTTATTTATTGTCCATAGGAGTGAATGTGTGTGTAAGTGTTGCCCTATGATGGACTGGCGACCTGTCCTGGGTGCACCCCTGCCTCTCGCCCTATGTGCGTTGGGATAGGCTTCAGCAACCCTCCTTGACACTGAATTAGGGAATAAGCGGGTAAGAAGATGAATGAATGAATGAATGAATGAATGAATGAATGAATGAATGAATGAATGAACTTAAATCTGTACAACTGATAGTATTCACATGACTTCACATCTTTAAGGGAAGGGGGGTAGGTGGGTAAACCATGCTATCCTTCACTGCTCAACAGGTCACAAACTGATTGCATTTGTTTAGCAAAAATGCTGTAAAGTTGTTGTGTGATAGGCTGACCAACAAACAAGGAGACAAACCTGGGCTATGCTTTTTAAAAATCCTGTCCAATAAAAAAAAAAAATTTCTGCCAATCAACATGCCTTAGTCTCCTGGCAGGGAAAACAATAGCAGCCGTCACAGTACATCATACATGTATTGAACACTCCTCAAAGGTATGCTCACATAAACAATGTATACATTAATAATTCATTCATTAATTCATCTTCTTACCCGCTTATACATGGTCAAGGGGTCCGCTGGTGCCTATCCCAGCACACATAGCGTGAGAGACACACCCTGGATGGGTCGCCAGTCCATCTCAGGGCAACACGTAGACAAACAATCATTCACTCCTATGGACAATTTAGAATCACTAATTGACCTAATGTGCATGTTTTTGGACTGTGGGAGAAAATCGGAGTACACACAAGCGCGAGGAGAACATTGAAACTCTGCACAGAAAAATCCTTGTCCCAGGATTCGAACCTGGGACCATCTTGTTGTGAGGCGACCATGCTATCCACTATGCCACCGCACCGCCCATGTATACATTAATTATTTATAATCATATATTTACTTAATCTTCTTCCATAATTTGTCTTCATTCATTCATTCATTCATTCATCTTCTTAACCGCTTATTCCCGAATTTGGGGTCACGGGAGTCTGCGGTGACTAACCCAGCACACATAGGGCGAGATTCGGGGGTACTCCCTGGACGGGTCGCCAGTCCATCTCAGGGCAACACATAGACAAACAACCATTCACACACACACACACACACAAACATTCACTCCTATGGACAATTTAGAATCACCAATAAACCTAATCTGCATGTTTTTGGACCATGGGAGGAAAACAGAGTACCTGGCGGAAACCCACGCAAGCGCAGGGAAAACATGCAAACTCCGCACAGAAAGATCCCGGCCTGGGATTCGAACCCGGGACATTCTTGTTTTGAGGTGACTGTGCTATCCACTACGGCACCGTGCCGCCCTCACACGGTGGCCTTCTTTCATTAATAGTTACAAAGTTTGCTAAAATTCAAGGTGCATAAGTTAAAGATGCTGTTAAATGTACAAGAAAACAATTGAATGGTTTATTTGCTCATACGTAATATTATAACGAATAGTTATGCTAGCGTGCAGACAGTTTAAGCATCCAGTTTTTGTAGCAAGATTGTAAAAAGATATAGTGAAACATTTGTCTGCTTTTATCTTTGCTGCAGTGTAAACTTAGGGATCTCCACAAGATAAAGACTGCTGAGTCAGAGATCAGTGACCAGCGTGGGCTTCAAATTTTACAGAGATCATGGAGTAAACTGGAAGGTTGGCTAATTAATTTACTTGCCAGGTGTCGCATGGTCATTTGACTAAAACCTTAATCAATATTCAAACTATTTGCTAAATATTGTCTGTACCCATTATAGTTATTTTGTATCTGTTGGGGGTGTTTCTTGTATTATTAATTGCAATTGCAAGGTTTACCCACTAATGCACTTTATGTGGCTAACACAACTTATACTTTGTCATTTAATTACAAAATAAATGTAACAGTAATTTGTCACAGTTAACAGCTATTTAACGAGCAGCAAACTAGTCCTATATAACAGCACTTAAAGTTTCTAATTTCATAAGTATTTTACTATGTTTAATGTAATAAATGACTCCAAACATTATTGCTTATGTAAAGACATCTTAAACTGCAGTGAGTGTGATGACTTGACCCTAACCTAGGACAGAGTAATAATTAATATCACGTTGGACATCATACTCATACACACACACACACACACACACACACACACACACACACACACACACACATACATATATCTCTAATAGAGAAGATTGCTCAAATAAAAGTTCAGGTTAAATGTTTTGTTGCCATTACCCTGACACCAAAATGTACCTTAATGATTTCATTACCAAATGGATGAAAGTACAGAATTGGTGCAAATCATCTATATAATCAAATCATGACCAATTCTAGATCAGCAATGTTACTCAGAGATGTTTTTAGAAGGTCCCTGTTGGCAGATAGTGTGATAGTTGATACTGACACTGTGATAGCAAAATCATTTTCTACATTAAAGATGGTCTCAGCCACAGTGGAACTGAGGGCACTTTCTGCATCTTTCTGGATGTTACGGAAACTTTACTTCACAAACACAATCCTGATCCAGGAAAAATTTAAGACACTTTTCATAATAAAATTCAAAATTAATCCAAAGTAAGGCTTTTTCTGTCTAACAAACTTTAAATTTATTAAACTGTGTTGTTGCTCTAAATATTTCATCTTTAATTATTTAAAATATCTATTTTCTTTAGACCTTCAAAGTCTAAATTGCTGTGATTGTCTGTGTTGACGCTGTTAACAGTTCAGTAATGTTTGAAATGCTGACTTCTTATTTCGGCTTTAATACATTCCACTTCATTAACAATAGTTTGTTTGTTAATGTTGACAAACGCTCCATAATATTTTTTATCTGCCTTTTTCTTGCATAAAAAGACAAATTGTTAAACAGTGATAATGTTTTTGTCACAATAATAAACTTGTCACTGCATATTCTTTTTGCTGTTAACATGTTTACTACAGCCAGTTTCTAATGTTGATAAAAATATGTTACATATAGATGAGAAAAACAGTGTGATTTTAATTTTAAAAAGTTTAGAAAATAACACAAAAAGTGAATTTTTTAATTATGTATTGGACAAAAAGGATTTTCTTTTCTCAATTGAGCTACAAGATTTACTTTTTTGTGGTTTCTTACTATCTACTTTTTATTTCGGAGTCATTTCCTATAGACTTCATCCATTAGATATGATTAAAAGTTCAGCTGTAAATCTTTAAAGAGTAGGGTATAGCAGGCGATTGATTCTTCTAGAAACTTAACTGCACCAACTGATTCCAACCACTAAAGGATCCTAAAGTCTTGGCCAGAAGTTGCAAAACAGGAAGTTAAAAGATTAATAAAATGTTTGTATAATGTCAGACACCTTCAGAAAAAGCTGGTGTGTACCTGCAATGTTCTGAGATAATACAACCAAACTACCAGAGCAGCAGTCTGGTCCACTAAATTTCTTCTTTTTTAGCTTGAAACTATTTATTTGGCATTCATTAATGTTTTATTATATTACCTCTAGACCCCCAGCTGGTTTCTTCTTAAGCTCCTCACACTTCCTGAACTTGCAAATCTGGTGGCCGGTCTTGCGGTTACGGCAGCTGCTGCACTGCTCGCAATTGATCCTGCGTCTGCAAGGCGGGCACAGACCACAGCGTTTGCGTTTCTTCTTGGCATTGGCGCTGGCAGCCGCTGTCATTTCGCTGTGTGCCTGCTGCTGCTCCGAAGCGCCAGTCACCTGCGACAGTGTCCCATCGGCCAAGAACACTCCTGCCGGCGTCATTATAAAGAGGCCTGGGTGGAAAGGAAAAGCGCCGGCGAGTCCACCACCATTGCTCAACAACGGAAAGTCTGTCACACTCCCCAGCGAATCAGAGGCTGAAACTGCCTCCATTTCTCCACCTACACTGAGGCTTGAGGAGTCAGACACTGGAAGTAGCATGCTAGCTCTTCGTAAAAGCTCTGCTGCCTGAGCCAGATGCAACCCACTTGGTGAGTCCAAAAGGCTAGAAACCAGTGCACTTCTGTCCAGTTTGGTAAGCCCCATTTGGCCCCTGTGCTGGGCGTCTACTGAGTGAGACTTAATCCCTGTGGGTACTAAGGAGCTCTGCACAAGTCTAGTAGCATTTGCATTGGCAACTGCAGCTGCAGCAGAACATGTGGCAATGTACTGAGAGAGCGCTCGGGAGTGTTTGAGACTCTTGCTGAGTGGTGTACTGATGATCCCACTCCGGTTCCTCCTTTCCACTACGGGTGACGAATCTTCATCAGCACAGCAGCTGTCCCGAGCATCCTCGTCCTCTCTAGCTTGGTTTCCCTCCATCAACCCCCCACTGGCAGACATGGCCAACGGCTCGAGGGGGATGGAGACAGAAGAAGAGGAGGAGGAGTGAAGGACAGTAGCAAAATGCAGCAATGTTCTCACTAAGTTGACGCCAGAAAAGGTGAAGTGCAGTTCTCAGTGTACTCAGTTCTCTCCTACAACTGACAGTTTGCCATGTTCATGCACATTTTATAAGGCTTTTCAAAATTAAGACCTGGGAAAAAAGAGGGAAGGCAAGAAGGAAGTTAGCAGATGAATGATAAATAGACAGATAATTTAACAAAATAGCAAGAATTAAATTACAACGCTTACTGTTATTATTATATCAGAATAATTGATTTGAGTATTATAAAAATCTTCGACTAAAAAAATGCTAACAAGCAGCAAATATCATTTTCAAATATTTGACTAATATAAGTCTTCTAATTTTTTTTTGGCCAAAAAGTGTACTTTTGAGTTACAGTGGCTGAGACAGTCTAACACCAACAAATGAAGAAACCATCATCTGTTTGACACCATACCGTGATGTAACTAGCACATAACACAATAAAAGAAATGTATTGTAACAGAAAAATTACAAACAGCTTATTGTTTCAGTTAATTGTGTTCATTATTTAGTGTGGTAGTTAGTATCCAAACAACCATAGTGGTTAAGTTGTTAGCACTGTTTCATTATAGCAAGGAGACCCTTGCGCTTGAGTGGATTTACTCCAGGTACTATGGTTTCTTTCCACAGTCCAAAAACATGTATGTATGATGAGTTGGTAAATTCTCCTGATTAGGAATTGGTAGGTAAATATAATGGATGGATATCCAAACAACGAAACAAGAATGCAATAAGGACCATCAAATAAGCTAAAAAAGGCTGGTGCTGTGGTTTATTGCATGCATGTTGTTGTGCTCCAGCAACCCAGGTTTAAATGTTTAAATTTACATGTACATTAGGTTGATTGGTGATTGGTGTGCATATTAGTGAATATCTGTCTATGTGTGGCCATGTGATGGATTGACAACCAGTCCAGGGTGTACCATTGCTCTATATGTGCTTGGATAGGCTCCAGAAGACCCCGTGACCCCAGATTAGGAAATTTGAAGATGAATGAATGTTGTCAAATTTATAGACGTTTTGTAAAATTGTTGTTGTTTTGTATTATTAAGTTGCAGTGTGTTGAGGTTTCACAGCCACCACCAACATTTAGTATATTTAGTATCTTTGTGTAAATTTTGTGCATCACATTCTTTCTAGATGGTGCAGTGGCGTAGTGGATAGCACAGTCACCTCACAACAAGAAGGTCCCGGGATCGATTCCCGGGTCGGGGATCTTTCTGTGCAGAGTTTGCATTGCTCCACGCGCTTGCGTGGGTTTACTCCAGGTATTCCGTTTCTTCCCACCGTCCAAAAACATGCAGATTAGGTCGATTGGTGATTCAAAATTGCCATAGGAGTGAATGTGTGTGTGAATGGTTGTTTGTCTATGTGTTGCTGAGATGGACTGGCAACCCATCCAGGGTGTACCCCCGCTTCTCGCCCTATGTGAGCTGGGATAGGCGCCAGCAGACCCCTGTGACCCTGAATTAGGGAATAAGCGGGAAAGAAGATGAATGAATGAATGAATGAATGAATGAATGAATGAATGAATGAATGAATGAATGAATGGACATTCTTTCTAGACACCAGCTGAGTGGCAAAGACCATATTTCTCCACCAACCCTCTCTAATTGAATAGACATTTTGTGCTCATTTGATTATACACCTGTATTGTACTGCTCGGAATCTCTAGAATCATTATTTTCTGTCACAAGACATCCATTACTCCAGTTGTTTGGAGTAGAGTAACAGTAAGGAGTGTTAAAGGTATGATAGTTAGACATGTTCAGAAGCTGACAGATGTGAGATAATGTTGTTGTTCTTGATGTTTCTGTTACAAATCTTGTCCTTCACTCACTGACTAGTCAGCCAAGTCCCAAAACCAGTGTAATGGGGGAATTCGATTTGGTGTTCAAATTGGTTGGAATTTATTTTATTACAGTTCTTCTGCTCTGCTCAAATCTCTCAGCATCCAGATTTTCTGCCAGGTGATCGTATTGCAGACCATTCACAGAGATGATGGGCTTTATCTGAATCAATATACACTTGGGAAACACACTATGTTCCCTCGCTGGCTTATTACCGAACCATAAACCGTGAAGACAAAAACTAGTGCTCAGCCAGACTACTGCTCCCCAAGGTACCATGTAAATGACCCCCGATGGTACACTTTGAAGGTGCAATGCAGCCTACCTTTGAGGTAATCATCTTGATGACAAATGTTTGTATGTCTGTTGGTTTTTTTTTTTTAATTTTTATTCAACTTATACAGTCATGCAGTTTCATGTGGAAAAGTAGCCTGGGGACCATTGTCACCTTTCCTGAACAATTGTTAGCTGGGGGGCTAATATTTTTACTAATTTTCAAAACAAGTTTTACTTTTTTATAGTCTGTCATAGTCTGTCAAGTCGGACAAAACACAGAGAAGTTTGAGATTCTGGATTTTCATTTACATTGTTCACAAGTAATTTTTTAATTACAAGTAATTGTTGACAAGTGTTTAATTAGTGACTTCATTACAAGACATTTCACTGTTATCACCAATATGTATAGACCATACAGTGGGTAAATTCTCCAGGAAGAAGTTTGATGCTTTGAGACCATCAAATCAACGATGAAGCTGTTACTGCAGAACAGCAAGCAGCTGAAGAGATTGGACAGCATGAAATGGTGTTGCCGTGTGCAGGTGGAAAGATTAGAAGATTTTTTTCCCTCCTATCTCAATCTAACACCTTTAGAACAGGACGAGGAAAATTCACACTCCAAATCCAGACCACTGTTGGGCCAGAGCTTGTCATTAACAGTAATTGTAACATGGGTGGGGCTAATGTTTGGAGGCAACAAAACTCAGGTGATTGGCTTGACTTCATTAATATATTAGATTAGGGATGATAGAGTCACATATTGTTCTTTTTTTCATGATATTCCAACATCTAGCATCGACCCATTTAAATTAGTTTAACCTGAGTTTATCTTAATAATTCATTAAAACCCCGTCAATGCGTTTTAAACAACTTCCACCAAACAAGGCAGAAAAATAAAGGAACCTCTGGCGTTACATTTGTTGTATTTTCAGATATTTGTTTCACTTTTTTCACAATTCAAGTGATTGAATTGTATTACAATATATAGGGTTAGTGTTAATTACTACATTTACTGAATAAATCCTGAATCTAAATCATGTACACTCCATTTTTAAGAAATAATAAATCATAATACATGCTTTACACAATGCTTGATAAAATATGTGACTCAAATAATTTATGTTAGAATTTATGACAAATTTTTTGTTTCCGGCTTCTTGACCTGCTTGTGCAGCTGCAGTGCCATCACTTTGTTCAGACCTGTCTTCATTCTTACTTGGTGACTTCAGCTACCCCGCAACACTTTACTTACACACACACAAGCCATCATATTTATAGAGTGACATACCTGTAATCCTATCAAACATATCACTTTCTTTTTTCCCCTAAGAGTTTAGTAGAGAATTGTTGTAAACTAATATCTATAAATGTGCTACCTAATTGGGCTCATTATAGGTTTGAAACAGCATACAGGTTACATTTTTAAATTTATTCATTCATTCATTCATCTTCTTGCCCGCTTATTCCCTAATTCAGGGTGACGGGGGTCTGCTGGCGCCTATCACAGGGCACATAGGGCGAGAGGCAGGGGTACACCCTGAACAGGTCCATCTCAGGGCAACACACAGACAACCAACCACTCACACACACATTCACGCTTATGGACAATTTAGAATCACCAATGGGCCTGCATGTTTTTGGACTGTGGGAGGAAACCGGAGTCCCCTGAGGAAACTCTCGCAAGTGCAGGGAGAACATGCAAACTCTGCACAGAAAGATCCCCGGCCCGGGGAATCGAGCCCGGGACCTTCTTGTTGTGAGGTGACTGTGCTCACCAATATGCCACCGCGCCCCCCCCCCCCATTTTTAAATTCACAAATACATTTGTCTCATATTGTAAATGACAAAGTAAAACCCAATGTTCCATTGATCTGCCTAAGCAATGAAATTCATTAATTTATCATTTATTGATTAAAAGCTGTCAACTTCATACAATTCATTAAATGTCATTAAAAGATTAAGAATAACTTCACAGTGGGAAGTGGTAGCTCGTTGATGCTAGTATGCTAAGCAGAAGACTGTCCAATTCCCAGGATTACTGTTTTGTATGCATTATAAATATGCAAGGACACCAATTAGCACAGCTGCTAACGAGATTCTTACTTTATGGTCTGTAATGTTGTTGTTTAACAATGTATTTGCAGTATAATTGCATCTCTTTTATTGTCACACCACTTTATACCACAGTAACCACACATTAAAATTTACTGTAATGCTTGTAAAATCAAGTGCTACAGTCAAACCAGTTTTTAATCAGGCATAGCCTTTCCAGTCAGATGTTAAGTATAATGCATTAAGTATAGACCACATTTCCACTCAAGACATAATCTAAATGCATATATTCTGTAAATAAGCTTTTAGCATGGATTAAGACATTAGATACTATTTATTAATTCATCCTTTTAGTTGCTTATTCCCTAATTCTGGCTCACAGCTGGAGCCTATTCCAGCACACATAGGGTAAAAGGTGGGGTACACCCTGGACAGGTAGCCAGTCCATTGCAGAGCCACACATAGAAGAACATAGAAGAACAAACACACACACTCATTCAAAAAGGCAATTTAGAATCACCAATCAACCTGTTTTTGAACATGTAAACTCTGCACAGAAGGACTCCTTGCCTGGAAATTGAACCCAGGACTTCCTTAATGTGAGGCGACAGGGCTAATCACTACTACTAAACACTGAGGAAAGTGGTAACCTAGTATTTAAGGTGTTGGCCTAATACTAAAACGACCGTGGTTCGATTCCCACCTCCACCAAGCAACCACTGTGGGCCATTGAGCAAGACTCTTAACCCACAATTGCTCAGTTGTAAAAAACAAAAGTCGCTCTGGATAAGAGCGTATGCCAAAATGCCAAACTGTACCATTAACTACAAATTTTTATGTAAGATTTAGACATAGCAAAAAAAGTCATCTGAATAATCAAGATACTTTAAGGATACAAATACTTAGTAGTATTGCAGAATGACCATTTAGACAAAAAATGAACAAAAAACGGTTTGATAGATTATAAATTGCAAAGTCTTAATCCCTTTATAGCATCTTGATGTTTGGCTCAGAAGGCAGAGGATTAAGAAATGAGTCCAGTCTGGTAAATAGAATATGGTTATAACTTCTTAACCTACACTTCACACACACACACACACACACACACACACACACACACACACACACACACACACACACACACACACACGCACACGAGAGAGCGAGAGAGGGGGGGACGAGAGAGCAAGGAGTGGAGAGACAGTGCATGACGGGAATGCAATGTCGACCTCAGTCAGGGGGAAAAAACGACTTAACAAAATGCTAAGGCAGGTAGGTGCAAATCTGCCCCCTCCCCCAGAGAGAGTGAGAGTGAGAGAGAGAGAGAGAGAGAGAGAGAGAGAGAGAGAGAGAGAGAGAGAGAGAGAGAGAGAG
>JAOTRA010000008.1:994465-1005229 GCA_026260255.1 Pseudolaguvia tuberculata | reverse complement strand
ATGATTCACAAGAGAGGACCCAAAAGATCTGACATTTCATTAATAACCAGCTATGATTTTAAAAGTACTCCTTATAGATTTTATACAAAAAAAAAAAAATAAAAAAAAAAAATAATAAAAAAGTCAGCATGTACCCCTTCCCCATGCATCTCTTCTGCCAAATTGAAATCTTCAAACCAAAAAAAAAAAAACCCTTTTTTTAAATCCAATATACAGTTTGAAACCCAGAAAAGTGAAAATAAATGGGGGGGAGAACCTCCACTATGACAAAATGAAAACAATGGCCCTCCCTCAATCCCTCCCCCTCAGTGTTTAAAAACAAGGAATGCTTTATTTTTATTTACCCAAAGCCGTGGAGATTAACACAAAAAAACAAAACATATCTGACCCTAAGCAGCAGGCAAATCACCACAGCAACAGAGACGCTAAAGCAGAGATGCCGAGCACAGGTTGCGCAGGAAGATGAGGTGGTGCAGGTGGTTGTTGTGGTGGCAAGATAGTTGAGGACCAACTGGAAAACTGAAAATATGTACACCATGGCTATTTTTGAGGGGTGGGGAAGTTTAGAAAGAGGACAATGAGGCAGGTGCTCTGGTGAGGGGAAGTGGGGCTTAAAGAAAGCACTCCAATGGAAACCAACAAGATTTTTTTTCACTTAAACTTTCAAATCTCCTTCTAACCTTAAGACGGAGAGGTGTAATCTTTTCCCCCTGCCATGATTAGAACTACATTGCATACTTTTGTGTCCATTCCCGAGCTATTCTGTTGTACCTGAATAGAGAGAAGAAAGTTGAGTGTTAAATCAACCCCTATGCACATGGGAACACATGAATAATTCAATCTCTCATGACTGCTTTATATACTTCATTTGTGTTTTAAACTATAGGCGCGCTTGGTCATGTGCCAGCCAGTTCACAAGCAGTGGAGTTCTATTCTGAAGCAATGTTCGAGGGTGAACGCAAGTTAGGAGACAGGTGGAATAACTCACTTTTTCAAGCATGCTCAAGTCATAAGATCTTAGTTTGCCCTGGAATCAGAGTCTATTGATTTTTATGAACTTGCAGGTCTATTTAGTTCATAAATTTAAATACAAATAAAAATTCCACCATGATAAAAGTAACCAACTTATTTCAACACCTTTGGAACAAGGTAACAAGAAAGTTCAAGGTTTTTAAAAATACCCATTAAACAAAATGTTCTTCAGCAGAGCTTTATAGCATAATATTACATCCAAAATCAAATCAGGTGTGCATGGCTCATTGCGTATATAATTATCAGGTTGTAAGAGACTCACTTTTCCCTGTCAGTCTTGTAGATGCGGGCGATCTCTGGTACTAAGGGGTCATCCGGATTGGGGTCACACAGCAGAGAGCAGATCGACAACAGGACTACAGACAAAAAAAAAAAAGTAATTAAAACATTTTTAATGACTAAAGGAAAAAAAAAAAAAAACATGCCTTTTTAAAAACACCGTTCCAAGTGGTAGTAGTCATGACTAAAAAAAAAAAAAGCAGTGGTGATCAGTCAAAGCCAGTAAGTTGACCTACATTTATAACCAAAAATCTAACATTTGTTCTATGAAATTGCAGTAATTTATTCTCATCATTTCGTAGCACTTCTCCTGACTGCACCGCTTCCAGTATGTGCAGATTTCAGAATTTGACCATCTGAATCAGTAGTGCTGCCTATGTAACACAACAGCAATCGGACAGTTTCTTTAAACCAATCAGATCTCAAGATTTGCCTTATAGGGACACCTAGCTGGCCCACAACAACAACAGCATTTTTAAATCTTATTGGTTGACCAGCGCAAGACAAGATTGAATAGATAGATCTGCACACATTAATGGTTGACAAAGGAGGAGAAAATGTCTTTAAGGCAGACTATTCCCAGAACAGTTACACAACTTGAGGATACGACAGTTAGCTTTTAAGTTAGCCCGGTAACCTCAACTGCTCCAGATGTGGCCTAGTTGTGGTCGTAGTGTAGAGGTTTGGAGGTGTATTAACAGTTTCATGCTTTAATAAAAAAATGGTTTTCACCCTAAAAAAATTAAAAAACGTGTCTTTTGCTCTGTAATGCTACCTTGTTATATTGGGTATTTATATAGTACTTACGGTTTCTAAAATTGCACGGGAATAGTGGTGGTATTTAGAAGCGGATTAAGATGGGTAATTCCCCATTGAAGGCCAGTGTACCAAATGCATCGCCCACCAATGAAAGTAATTAAGTGTAAAAACTGACTTAACCATATGACACAATCAAACTCAAAACATACATGAGGGACAGTTGTGCTAATTAAGTTTATGAAAATGGCAGTTTATATGACCTTTACTGTGTTTCCATAGAGGGCACATTTGCCTTTCAAATTGATAACTTGTGTTAATTCTGGTTTAAGTGGTGCGATTTTTAATAATCATTTGATGTCTCCACTGGATTCCATATCAGCCTCCATATTTTCCTGAGGTGATTCAAAACGGCCATGTTAATTGTGTAATCAGGTACGGCACTTGTTTAGGTTCCTGGTGTGATAGTAGTCAGAGGGGAAGTCACAATCCACTGTCTAAAATTCATCGAAGGAAAAGCTGTGATAAAAGGTCTTTGAACATTCCTAATCCATGATGTTCTGTTAGGGTACTAACAGTTCCTAACAGCTTTTTAATGAATTTGGAGTTTTAACTATGATTTCGGACACAATATTGTTTAGAAATAAATGAATCCAGATAAGAATAAGTCACTGACAGCCATTTTTCATTTAGTTGATTGCGCCTGCCAATAGTCTAACAATTTATTCATTCATCTTATCCGCTTATTCCCTAATTCGGGGTCTGCTGGTGCCTATCCAAGAGAACATAGTGTGAGAGGCAGGGGTACACCCTGGACAGTTTGCCCACATCCATTTCACACATTCACACCTATGGGCAATATAGAATCACCAAATCAACCTAGCACGCATGTTTTTGGACGGCGGGAGGAAACAAATACCAGGAGGAAACGCACGCAAGCGCATTGAGAACATGCAAACTCCGCCCAGATAGATCCCGGGCCTGGGAATCAAACACAGGACCTTCTTTTTGTGAGGCGAGCGTGCTAACCACTACACAACCGCGCCTATAGATTTAGAATCTCCAATCGACCTAATCTGCATGTTTTTGGACGGTGGGAGAAAACCGGAGTACCTGGAGGAAATGTACGCAAGCGCAGAGAGAACATGCAAACTCAGCACAGAAAGATACCCGTTCCGGGAATCGAACACAGGACCTTCTTATTGTGAGGCGACTGTGCTATCCACTACGCCAGCATATTATAGAGATTATATTTATATGATTAGGATAGATAGATACTGTTACTAATGTTAATTTACCTTTGGAAATGGTGAGGGCTGGGGACCACTGAGATCGAAGAATATCCAGACAGATGCTGCCATTGCTGTTGATGTTTGGGTGGTAAATTCTTGTGGTGAATGCAACCTGAGGCACCAAAGAATTTGAATTGAAAAAGAGGGATACAGAGAGAGAGCTAGGTGTTACGTTTTTCCTGGAAGGGAAGCATGGGTAACTTCACATTGATTTGTTTATAACAGCTCAAATGAGGATATCTTGTAAATTATTTCCCTAATCTGGCACAACAGAAATCAGCATCTCTACACCACACTAAGCAGCCAAGCACCTTCTAGAAAAATAAATAAACTGACCTTTGGCGGTTTGAAGGGGTAATCTGTGGGAAAGTGAATGGTCAAGAAGAACACACCACCCTGATAAGGACTGTCATTCTGTAGGAAAGCAAAATAGAAAGTGTCTTTGTCCATATAGACACACAAATAACTAACTGATTTGGAAACGATGGTGAGAAATATACTTACTGGTCCCATTATTGTGGCCTGCCAATGAAACACTAAATGACCAAAAAAAAAAAAAAAAAAATGAAAAAGTGCATCTACCAATATGCCGAAATGTGTGATCAACCACGTTAGATTAATAATTAACAAAACTTGACAAAAAAAAAAAAAAAACTGAGCTGCGATTAAACTTTGGATTCAAGGAAAGGACTTAAATGTAAAATATTACTTCAAATATATAGTCTGTTAATGAAAGATTACTACATTGTAACAAACCACCATTATAAACATGAGCAAGATATCAGGATATTGAGCTGTGATATTAACAGGAAACTTAAGCAGTCTCACGATTCAAATACAATTTACGATTTTATGTATTCGTAAGAGTCCTTGAAAAGTATATCTCTCCAATTTGTAATTGAACTGTTGAAACAGTTACACTAAACAAACATTAAATATGAATTATGCCAAAAATTCAGATTCCAAAAATGGGCTGGCTGTTTAAAAACGAGCATCTTGTGGTTATTTACAACTTTTGAATGCAGAAGTAGTAAATAAAGGAACAAAAAAATATTTGTGACAGCCGAGGGATATTAGGTATGACTACTTAAATTTGCCTGCCTGAGCTATGACATCTTCCTGTTTTGTCAAGTAACCATAGCCACAAGCTTTAAAGAAAATTCAAGACCATTGCAATTGAACATAAAAGTCTTTAAAAATTACAATGACCAAATTTCTGTTGAGCTAATGAAAGATCTAGAAAAGTACAACAGCTGAAAACTAAAAAAGAAAGTTACTGAATGTGAGAAATTTGCTGAACATACACTCTTGACATGGGGGAATGTTATTAATTTCTTCCCCAAAATCACAACGGTTTTGCATATTTGGGTCTCGGGTGCAGTACGTCAAAGTCTTATTTTGATACAATATTACAAGCCAACAATGTTAATAGCTCAGATTTGTCTCTCTAAAGACCCCCTTCATGCTAACAAAGCTACACCCCAAGGATATACATTATACTATCAAAATAACTCAATTTTCTCAGAATTTTTGCGTACTTCGTGTGCTAACTTAAACCATTTATTCAGACCACGTTTCAATTCTATTCACCCTGAAAAAAAGTCATCTGCTTGTTTCTTTTATCGCTACCTTCAAGACCTCATGGCAGAACTCTTAATATTGACTGTATGCCAGGCCATAAACAAAAAGTATTACATTAGTGAGCATCATTTGAAGTGACGCTTAAAGGAAGTGCTTCTTGTTTTCAGAGAGAAAATGATACACATTACATAAACAAGCATCATAATAAAAGAAAAATATTTCACATTACTGACAAAAAATAGAGATGGTTAGAAGAAAATGTGTCTTGTATTTACATTTTCATTGATTACAATATGTCAGGTGTTATTTTTCACAATTCTTTATGTATATGACTTGAATGAAGGTGAAGATAAAATGATTGGCACTTACTGTCATCACCTACCGGTCCTGCTGAGCACTGAGCAGGGGGGTCACGCCCCAAATCATGCAGCTCCTACAATACACAATTTGTAGTTCATGCATATTACAAAGGGACATACAGCCAAGAGGCACAAAGAATAAATTAATGTTTATTGCAAGATCAGCTTCAGTGGCCATTTCATGAAACTTCCACACGATTTGAATGAGTGTTTAAAATGCATAGATGAGGCCTAAGATTTTCTGGGAAAGCAAGAATTATACTAAAATTAGTGTTTTGCAACGAGAGACTCTTTATACTATCAGTTCTTATGAAAATGGTCGCTAACAATTTCAATACAATAATTCATACTTCATTCAATTGGCTGAGATTTAAAGAGATTTCAATGTGTCAATAAAGACAGTTTGAGATAGGTTAGCTTAAATGTTAGCTACTGCACAACAACCTTTTGGAATAGTTTAACAAACCAGCAAGAATATTAAACACTCTGTTTAATAAAATTTAGAGCCCCATTATGCCGCCAAATAAAAGTTCTGACCAACTAAGGCGTGGACTCCATAAGATCTGAAACTTTTATATATCTAATATATGTCTTTCCATATTTATTTATCTAATATGTCTTTCCAACAGATGCAAGTTGTGTGTTACTAGGCATTTAGACTGACAGCTTATGACTGCTTTGAATGGCCAAGACCCACCTAAACGGATGAAGCAAAGAACGGATGAGGTTTGGACCTTCCTACGTAACTTTTCTGTTAGGTTGTACTACAGTTCTGCTGAAATTAGAGCAGGCACGTATCCCCCACAACAATGCAAAAAGCTAACATCCATGACCCTGATGCCATGGTACTAACCACTGCAAATCAGTTGACATTTAACAAGAAAAGCTGTTCTGGTCATGTTCTGGCATTTATCAGTTTTCAACACATTAACTTTCAGTACTGAGAGTAACTTGACATGGCAATGTGTGCCATAGTAGAGAGATAATGTTATTTACATCACTATTTGACATTTAACGTAATGGCAGATCAGTAGCCATAACGTTAGTAGAAAATCAAAACCTACAAAAAGCACTTGTAGAGCTATCGATACCGGTTGATTGAGCACAGTAAATTCTGAACTATAAACAGATTCTATGTCTAACATGAAACCACTTCAGAAACAATG
Source organism: Pseudolaguvia tuberculata (assembly GCA_026260255.1). NCBI lineage: Eukaryota > Metazoa > Chordata > Actinopteri > Siluriformes > Sisoridae > Pseudolaguvia > Pseudolaguvia tuberculata. Next base: position 998,764 of record JAOTRA010000008.1, on the reverse strand, counting down.
TTTTATCATGCCAACCAACACCCTTAGGTCATGTCACACATGTTTCAAGTGACTTACTATATGCACAGTTAAAAGAAATTATATGTTTAATCTAAATCAAGAAAACTTGGTTGTAGATGCCATCTAACAATTAAAACTGTCAATCGTACCTTCACTTGTGTAACGAAATACCCCACATTTAAGTAATATATCAAGTTGTAAATAGCAAATTGGTAAAACTTGGCTCTCATAGCTATTAGCCCAGTTACTTAAATTGAATCAAAGCATTAAAATTACAAGAAAATATAAAGGTGTTGGAACATGCTAATTATTGACACCTTTTATTAGTGTCTTATCACAGTCAAGTTTTCATGGCAGATATTGCCGTAATACTACAGCTACATAACCAGACATATTTAACTAATGATTAGGGTCTCATCCCAGCGCAAGCCAAGATTTTAAATTGTGTGAGTATTCTTCACTTTACAGTTGTTTCACTAAGCAACTGGTTTTCTTAACGTTTGTTCACTGGCAAATAAAGCATTCACCCCAGTGGGTTCTACACACAGAGGACCACACAGTCATTGAAAACCATCTCTGCTTCAATCATGTTCTTAACCATCACACCACTCCGGAACAGAACTAAAACACTTGTATTAGGCTACTAATTCAAAGATACTTTATGGGAACAATCATATTTAATTATTCCATTGTGAGCAGAGAAATAAACCTTAGTTTCATCACATTTACATTTGACAGACATCCTTATCCAAGCAATTTACATTTATCTCTATTATAAAACTAGGATATAAGGAATTAAAGGGCGTTACTCAATGACAACTTGGAGGAGCTGGGAATCAAACCCGGAACTTCAAATTAGCAGTCCAACACCATAAGCATTGTGCTACCCCACCCCCACCCATTCCCATCCTGTTAGAAGTAAAGTTTGTCAGTTGCCTCAAATAAGGAAATTGGTAGTGCAGTGATTAAGGTTTGAGACTGCATCCTGGAATTTCAGTGTGAGATTCCCAGACCAGTCCTCAAACTCGCTGGGATAAGTTTTCTGAGATTTCATGGATAAATTGATATTTTGCATGATCAGGCAAAAATCAGTGATTATGGAAAGATTTGAGAAGAAACTTCTGAAATAGGCTCCTGAGAAAAATTAGAAGAGTTCATTCATATAAATCTAATAAATTAACCTGTACACGATTTAGCTAATGAATTAGTTTACATAAAGATTGAACTTTTGTCAGACACTATTTGGGCAGAAGAAACAATATTACATTCAGTCAAACCTTTTAATCTTAGGCTGATTCTAAGGACCCAGTGGTTTATTTTGGGATTTATACTAGCAGTACTCTAATATAACTGATATAATCGCAGGGCCGAAATTACTAGTGAATAACTGAAACGAAGGAATGACAAACAGTTTTTCTTCACACATCTGCTTTAATTGAGACGATGAACAATGATTACAAAACGGTGGATTGAGGGGGAAAAAATGGATAATCACAGTGCATGATATAACGTCTCATATTTAAAGCGCTATTATTGTGAGGAGCGGATTTATTTCGGTGTGTCGAAGTTTTTATAAACCTCGTTGCATAAACTCGAACGTTAACATGAACAAAAGGATGACTTCGCACAAGGATGCCAAAACTTAATCGCACGGCGCTGCTTAAATTGAGAATTTCCAGCTCGTTCCGATACCGAAACCGACTGTAGACTAGTCAGGAAACGCTGACGCCTTAATTAGCCGATGGGTTGCTAACATAAAAAAATAAAGAACATTAGCTACATTGACAGCTAGATGATTTAGCCATCGCATAGCAACTAAAATGTAATACTCAGATTTATGGTAAAGGTTTTATTATTTTGGTTAGCGAGTCTTTGGTAATCGGAAGCAACTTTTAAGCGAGGGCCTGGTGATTAGCGAGCTAACTAGCGTAGCTAAACCACAGCAACCGTGCCGGCTAGTTCATATTCCCTCCAGCGATCCAGAAAAATATTTATCAACGAATATTTATGATTGGTTAAATCAGTAACAAGTAAACCATTTTGTCCTTCAGTCGGATTGATAATGATAAGTATCATCAATACGAACAATCTAGCTATCCTCCCGACAACTAGCTAGCGAATATTACACCAGCTAAACTAGCCAAAGGCAAATTTATAGCTTAGAAATGTTTCGAAAAGTCGTCGATGGTTGGCAAATTTCTTCTGTTTGTTAAAGTAACAAAAGTAGACAAGCTGAAAATTAATGTGGATGGATGAGAAAGTCGAAGTGCGAAACGGAGGCCTCACTTCCTTCCCCTTACCTTATGAATCCTCTTCAGTGCCATTGTTGTGTTGCTGCTGCTGTCAGTGAAAAGCGCACTCGATTATTTTCTCGTACTATTTTAGATCAACTCTCCTTTCGATCCGGGGCACCAGCCAACACCAGACAAAAATCGTCTACCAAATGTGATCGGCGGAACCCAGTCGATGACGGTTTTATAAAGGCGAAACTGAAAGGTATTATAACAGCACTCTAAGCGAGTGTGAGAGAAAGAGGCTAAAGCACTCCTTCTTCCTGCAGCGGCCGCCGTGACCGAATCACGCACATTATAGCCGCTCAAATGGAGACTCCTCCGCCTACACGCAACTCAAATTAGCACTGTGTCAATCCTCAAGGACGCCACCTAGGGCGCATGATCCTTCTATATCCCCCTAGAAAGTGCATGTATATACGACGTTTAAGGGTTGTTTGTAAGTTAGCCAGTTGTTAGGTAACTTGGTTGCTGTAGAAATTTGTGCAACTAGCTTGAGATAAGCACCAAAATGGCGGAACGTGCCCTTTATACCATATTACATTTTAGAGCCAAAATGGAATTCGTGCTCTCGTCAGTTCTTGCTCGATTCGACAAGATAAATAAGGATTTGTGTATTATATCGTGTCGAATCACAGGAAAGACGTCTATGATTTACACGTATTGTTTTTGTTTGTTGTAGATAAACAATCAGGAAAATATTTATAATACGATAATCAGGCTTCCGGATTTTTCGCAGTTTCACCAAAACACATCTGATGAGAAGTTAAGCCAAGGCGGAGGGATATCATTCAAAGCGAATCTTGCTAAGACCGGATGAAAGAGCAAGAATTGATCGTGCGCGTCTTTCTAAATATAATGCCCTTAATGTAAACCATATAGGACGTGCAATAAAATTTTGAATTACGAATATCCAGGGCAATAAATAAATAACTGAATAAATAAATATGTTTATTTAGAGCCACTCAGCTAAATAATTGAAATCAATCAGGGGGCACAAATGTTAATCAGTACAGACGCAAATGATCCGTATCAATAATCTAAATTAAACCATTTTATTGATCTGTTTATGTGAATAAATCGATCTTATGATTCATAAGGTTTCCTTGCATGCTGTATCTGCGTTTAATGATATTTTTGGATATCTGAAAGCTCCACTTAAGAATCATCTGACCTATTTATATGATCAACCAAATTGCAAGTATAACTAAACAGCAGTTCAATTTTGCACTACATTCTACGTACACATGCAGCTCATCAGCTTTTTATCAGTGATGCTGTATTTTATAAATCATATTCATTCATTCTAACCTGCTTAGGGAATAAATCAGTATATATCTTATAAATCATTACATGGAGTAAAAGGCTTTTAGTAATCTTTCATAGACAAAAAACAAACAAACAGCCAATCTAAATATTTATTAAACGTAAACAGCAAATCAGATATATACACATATATAGACAAAAAGATGGACAGGAGACAGAGAGACAGGCAGATGTGCATGCAAATTGACAGAGAGGTAGAACAAGTTAGATGGATGGATGGAACACTGTACAACCGGTTGTCAGTGAATATAAACAGAGCAGCACAGTGACATCACAAATTTATGAAACTCACAATGACATGCCGAAATACTTTTAAAAGAATATCAGGAACATCGAACAAGTATTGGCCATTTCACACGTGATTAAAAACTCTCATATTCTTTATTCCTGGAATTGGAGGTAGAGCAGCTTTTTTTCTAAAACACATCCAAACTTATAATACAATATGACAAATGTTTGATTAAAAGAAACAAGTCATTGTTAAAATTTTGTTATTATACCCACTGCCTGGTGGTGGCAGTGTCATGCTCCTAGGCTTCAAGACTTCAAGGCTACTTTTCTTTAACATACGCTTTTTGAATGAAATTGAATAGGATTTTTAAAGGATCTCTATCTATCTATCTATCTATCTATCTATCTATCTATCTATCTATCTATCTATCTGTCTGTCTGTCTGTCTGTC
>JAOTRA010000008.1:970486-991912 GCA_026260255.1 Pseudolaguvia tuberculata | reverse complement strand
ATAACATTTTTTTTTTAATGTTACTTAATATTTAATATAGCATGTATCCAGATGAATTTTTGTGGGAAACCTCTACGTACTTTTTTGCTGTCTTGTTAGTACATTGGCGGTGTTTTACATAAACACGTTCCCATGTGACTCAGCTGATGACAGCGTGATTATAAAGCTTACATAAACTTTAGCTTAGATACTGAAAGTTTGTCTTACTGAATGTTACAATTATAACTTTCCTCTTCCCACAAACACCCTGCATTTGAACTAGGATTACTGACCAGAAGGTTGTAATTTCGATTCCCAGCACCACTAGCCTGGACCCTTTTAGTAAGGCTGCATAGAATGTCACATGATTAAAATGACATCATGTGACATTGCAGACATTCCCACACACAGTGGGAAGTGGTAGCCTAGTGGTAAAGGTGTTGGATTAATACCAGAAAGACCAGGGTTCAAATCCCACCTCCACCAAGCAACCACGGTGCGCCAAATTGCTCAGTTGTTTAAAAAAAAAAAAAAAAAAAAAAAAAAAAGGCGCATCTGCCGAATGCCTAACTGTAACACACAATCAGTAATTTTTTTAGTGTCTTTTCTTAAAGGTATCCAGGATGGATAGAACACTTGTATTGCTTTATAGCCTGTTCAATATTGAAGGATACATGATACAGCCTTTAAAATTCTCTTTCTATTCTCTTTACAGGCTTGGTGTCTGAGTGCAGCCTAGAGAAAGATGACCTGGAAGTGAGTATCCAGCTGCAGCAGCAGGATTTGGCTGTGAAAATTAAAAATTGTCTTGTTAAAGCGAAAGCATCGAGTCTGCATTGCAGCGAGCTGCTGGTGCCAGCTAGTATGAGCACACGTCTAGCAGGAGACATTCTGCGTGCTTCGGAGCATGAGCCATGTGGTTTAAAAGGAGCACTTATTCACTTATTAACTGAGACAGAAACAGGTTTACAGAAAGTGGACACTATGACCCTAGAGCACAGCCTCACTCCCACCTTTGAGCTATCTGTAGTGTTTCGAGTTGATCTCCAATGCTGGCCGCCATTAAAACACCTGCTCGGGTCTAAGAAAGTCCTGCGGCTCCGACCGGAGTACCACCTCGTTAAAAGGAAGCTGTACTCATCTGCCAGCCCTACAGTGATTGAGTTTTGAGTGCTTGAGGCTGTGTGATGTCAGGAGGATGTACACAATCTGTATGTTTAAGGAAATTGTTACAAGCTAATTTGCTGTTATGTTTAATCTTATTTATTACATTTTTGTACTAAAGATACTGACCACCGTTTTGCGTGTATGAATGTAAGCTCCATATAAAAAAACCTTTTTTTTTTTTTTTTTTTTTTTTTTTTTTTTCTCTCCTCGAAGCACTGCTGTATCTCACTGAAATACACTTAAATATTTATCTTTATTACCTCAAGAATGAAATGAAATAAAATCTTTGCACTAAATTACAAGCTGTCTATTAATTAATACTTTATTTTAAACGTTTCATAATATTATGCACACTGCAGGGCTTAACCAGATCCGTGTGTAAAAAATATAAAAATTTTCAATTCCAATTGAACAGTTGAAGTTGATCTAGGAACAGTGGTGGTTAAGGTGTCGAGTTGTTGATCAGAAGACCTGGGTTCAAGCCCCACCACCACCAAGGACGACCTGAGCTCAATTTTGCCACTGTTGGGTTCTTAACCCTTCCTGCTCCAGGGGTGCTGTACAATAGCTGACCCTGTGCTCTGACACAACTTACTAAGATGGGAAGAAAACATTTCACTATGTTGTACTGTGTATAATCATGTACAGTGGTGTGAAAGTGTTGGCCCCCTTCCTGATTTCCAATCTTTTTGCATGTTTGTCACGCTTTTTGATTAATATTTAATTTGTTTGAGGATCTGAAACATTAAAGATAACATAAGTAAACACAACAGTTTTTAAATGAAGGATTTTATTATTAAGGGAAAAAAAATCCCAAACTACATGGCCCTGTGTGAGAATGTGTTTGCTTCCAGACCTGGAAGACTTGCTGTGATAAATGAAACCATGAATTCTGCTGTCTACCAAAAAATCCTGAAGGAGAATGTCTGTGACCGAAAGCTAAAGCGAACTTGGGTTCTGCAGCAGTACAATCACAAAGCACACCAGCAAGTCCATTTCTGAATGGCTGAAGAAAAACAAAATGAAGACTTTGGAGCGGCCTATTCAAAGTCCTGACCTGAATCCTAATGAGATGCTGTGGCATAACCTTAAAAGTACGCGAAAACCCTCCAATGTGGCTGAATTACAACAATTCTGCAAAGATGAGTGGAGCAAAATTCCTCCAAAGTTATTGCAAATGCTTGATTGCAGTAGTTGCTGCTAAGGGTGGCCCAACCAGTTATTAGGTTAAGGGGGCAAACACTTTCTCACACAGGGCCATGTAGTTTTGTATTTTGTTTTCCCTTTATAATAAAAACCTTCAATTAAAAACTATGTTTTGTGTTTACTCATGTTATCTTTGACTAATGTGTAAATTAGTTTGATGATCTGAAACATTAAAGTTTGACAAACCTTCCAAAATATTGGAAATCAGGAAGAGGGCCAACACTTTCACACCACTGTATGTGACATAAATTTCCCTTTAAACTAGGGGTCGGTAATCAAAAGACATTCAACACCTAAAGACTTGATAGCATCGTGTTTTGATTTATAAAAAAAAATACACAACCTACAGCAAACTCTTTGTCTGCATGCAACAAAAGACATTTTAACTCTGTAAAATAGCTGGGAGGAAGTCTACCGTTTGAAGAAATTATTGATATTTAAAACAAAAGTGCATTCCTTGGTGAACCTGAATCGAAAATACTATTTTACTGAACTATATAAAATATTAATTGACAAAATAATAAACAATGAAAAATGTTTTTGATATGGTTAGTCAGGGTTATATGACATTACCTTTATTTTTACACAGGATTCTAAGATATAAGATGTGTAATGCTTTAGCAATGATTTCTTCCCACCTATAGCAGATTTAGTTTTCCCAGCCGGGTGCAGGTCTGCAATTTTGTTTCTGATGTCCTTCGGCAGCTCTGATCTTGGCCATAGTTGAGTTTGGAGTGTCTTTTATACCGATAACGAGTTCAAACAGGTACAATTTATCCAGGTAACGAGTGGAGGACAGACGAGCCTTTTACAGAAGAAGTTACAGGTCTGTGAGAGCCAGAAATCTTGCTGTAGGTGAGCAAATAAATAAATTCTTTCTTTTCTATTTTATTTCTCACATTGTCTCTCCTAGTTGAGGTATACCTATGGTGGAAATTACAGGCCTATCATCTTTTTAAGTGGGAGAAATTGCACATTTGGTGGCTGATACACTAAAAGTGTCAGAGCTGGTGTGACGTATACAGTTACAGTTTGGCATTTGGCAGACGTACTTATCCAGAGCGACTTACATTTGATCTCTTTTACAACTGAGCAATTGTGGGTTAAGGGCCTTACTCAAGGGTCCACAGTGGTGGGATTTGAACCCTTTTCTGGTATTAGTCCAACACCTTAACCACTAGGCTACCACTTCACATATTGTGATTTGTGATGCATCCACGACAAATAAGTAAAAAAGTTACAAGATTATACCATAGTCTTTGAATCCAAAAACTTATTTTGAAAAGCAAAAAATAAGATTTAATAACTATTTATTCTCATTGTCAGCACAGATGAGGAAAGAAAGAGCCAAATATTGCTTTGGTTGGTTGCTGAGCACTGACCTAAAGAATTTTGATTCACTAGAATCACTTCAATACTATTTTTCCAGTTAGAATTTGATCTTCTTTTCTCAGTCAGCTGTCACATGTTTAACATTTTCATAGTTGGACAAAATACCCGTCACTTTTCACCAATCGTGTAAATTGTTGAGCGAGTTGATTTAGAAATATACTCTCACCAAAACATGATTTTAACTTTGCATTGTCTCCCTGTAAAAAAAACCTTTTTAGACACAAGCATTTAGCATTTTATGCTATTCATATTGTGAATAGATTATGTTACTTTATGTTCATAGAAGTGTCATTAATGTACCAAAAGCCATTATCCATTTGTTAGGAACAAACAAAAGACTACAGCAAACAATAGTATCTCTAATGTAATCCTTTACTAGCATAAATAAAAAAGGTAGAAAAATGGTTCATTTACATGTACAATTTTACTTGTATTTTTTGAATCTCTTCTTTCTTTAATCCATGAATTCAGATATTGTGCATAACTGTTGATGATTACACTATACAACTAATCATTAAACAATTAAATCTTACATAGCAGAACCCCAGTCAGTAAACACAATGTCAAACATTACATTTTTTCGTTTTTAGGACAATACTCTCTTTATTAGAAACTCTTATACCGTCATGCAGTTATGTAATCAGCCAAATGTGTTGCATCAGAACACAATAGAAGAAAAGAGCAGAATGGAAGGGAAACGTTTGATTTGGGACAAAGGCATGGACGTTGGTACAAAGATAGGCTGGTTTGTATTTCAGAAACTAATGATCTGGTAATTTGGTGCACAACAATACCAGTTCAAGCTGAACGGGAGATCACCGATCTATAGCTATAGTAAAGCGAAAAACATCACAGAACACACTATAGCAAACCATAAGAGTAATGGACACATTAATTGTATTGTATTATTCTTCACCTACCATTTACTAAAACACTTGGATGCTTTGATTTATACTGATGCCATGTGATTGTATAAATGGAGAGTATATACAGTATATAGCTATCCACATTTGCCACATTAGTTTGTATCTAAAATTAAAATGAGATATTCAGTGACCCGATTTGGCAGTATTTAGCGATGCAGTAAATTTTTTACTCATTCATTCATTCATTTTCTTACCCGCTTATTCCCTATTTCAGGGTCACAGGGTTCTGCTGATGCCTATCCCAGCGCACATAGGGTGAGAGTACACCCTGGATGGTTCGTCAGTCCATCACAGGAGAACACAGACAAACAACCATTCCCATACACATTCACTCCTATTGACAATTTAGAATCACCAATCAATCTAATCCGCATGTTTGTGGACTGTGGGAGGAAGCCGGAGTACCCGGAGGAAACCCACACCAGCGAGGAAAGAACATGCAATCTACGCACTGGGAATCGAACCCGAGACCTTCTTATTGTGAGGCGATTGTGCTAACCACTACACCACCGCGCCGCCCATGCAGTGCATTTTGAACATGTTTAATAGGTGCATGTATAACTGACTGAAATATTGAAAAAACAATTTTTGAGGCAAAAACAAATCAAAACTAATGCTGACCAGATTTAAAACAATTCTGTTCTACTACGACCCATCATAGACACTTTTACACACACACACACATCTATACATTCAGCTCTTTACAAATAAATTCTGTAAAAATAAAAATCTTTTCAGTCATCAGCCCTGGCTTTTAAATGTGTATCACGGCATTAAGAAAAAGCCACCCAACACTTGGAAATAAGTACTACTCCAGTTAGCTTTAAAAGCCAGGAATAGCTATTACTGCTTTTCACATCCAACCAATTGTGTGTAATATATGTGTATGTTTCTTGCTAGCAACCTGTTTTTTTGTGTGTAAAAGTTCTAACTCCAGGCTCACGCTTGATGAGACCTAAGGAAAGAGAGAAAGAGTAAGAAAGACAGTTCAGTCCATTGTGAACCTCATTTCTTCATCTTCATATCCGCCTCAATAGCACTGCGGCGCCCCCTGGTGCCTCCATCCTAGAAAAGGAGAAAAAGTGTGAGCACAAATACGAGATTTGTACATAATGACTTAAAACTATTTTCTCTTAGCCACCACACACCAGACTGTTCACACTGAAGCATACAAAGAAAGAGGTTGAAATGTTGTCTCATTTAAACCAAACACAAATGGGCTGCTTACGTACGTTATAAGTAAGCCCAAAAGACAGGACCATAAATTAAATAAATGGATCACGTATGTGCTCTAAGCAAATCTCCATTCAGTCCTACAACAACAGAAGATAGTACTTGTGTTTGTGTAAGAGAGAAGCAGAAAAGACAGGTATTAAGGGGCAGAAAGAAAAGCTGGATACTTACAAAAAGAGAGAGAAGGAAAGCAGGAGAAGCCATGGGGAGGCTGTCCTGTAGGAGGACAAACGGCAGTGAGAAAAAGACTTACACAAACGTACACACGCCTATGCAAATCAGATTTCTACTACTACCGACATGCAAGCAGATTTAAAGACAGAATTAAAGACAGAAGGCCGTTAAAGTAGAATAAAGCACATATAAAAGCTTTAGAGACACAAGAAACATTTGTTGGTCAATATATTTGACTAAAACAGGGTCCCATCAGCAACCTGTCAGTCTTCACATTGCAGTCTTGAAAGAAAAACGGCCAAGGCAGTGTAAAAACCTTGATCTCACCCTTAAACATAATTCCTCTCTTGCTGTATTGTTGTATGAATTACATGTTCAGCAACAGCTATTATAAAAATGATCTAACTGATGTTATGTCCATTGCTTTGGATGAGCAGTGCGTGTTGCCACTTTGTTTCTTTTTGAATCTACATGTGTACATTAATGAACCACCCACCTGTTCACATACTGATTTATGGCAGAAATAAAAACCAGAGTAGATTTGCTGGGTTTGTAGCCAACTTCATTTACAGTGGATACCAAAAGTATTCAGACCCCCTTAAAATTTTCACTCTTTGTTATATTGCAGTCATTAGCTAAAATCATTTAAGTTCATTTTGTCCTTATTAATGCACAAAATATTGACATAAAAATACAGAATTTGACAATTTTGCTGATTTATTAAAAAACCAAAACTGAAATATCACATGGTCCTAAGTATTCAGACTTTTTGCTCAGTACTTAGTAGGAGCAGCCTTTTGATCTAATACAGCCATACTGAGTCTTTTTGGGAAATATGCAACATGATTTTCAGACCTGGATTTGGGGATCCTCTGCTACTCCTCGTTGCCGATACCGCTTAGAATTAAGGCCAAGAAGTTCTATCTTGGTCTCATCAGACCAGAGAATCTTATTTCTTACCATCTTAGCAAACTGCATGCTGGCTTTCATGTGTGTTGGACTGAGGAGAGGCTTCTGTCGGGCCACTCTGCAGGGCTCACTGCAGTGATAGTGACTTTCTACTCGACTGCATCTCTGGAGCTCAGCCACAATGATCTTTGGGTTCTTCTTTCCTAATCAAGTCCAATCAGTATAATCAAACACAGCTGGACTCAAATGAAGATGTAGAACCATTTCATAGAAGATCAGAAGTAATGGACAGCACCTGAGTTAAATATATGAGTGTCACAGCAAAGGGCCTGAATATTTAGGACTATGTAATGGTTTCTTTTTTTTTAATAAATCAGCAAAAAATGTCATCAATTATGTGTTTTTCTGTCAATATGGGGTGCTGAATACTTTCCGTACCCGCTGTATATCAAAAGCGAGACAGAGCGTGTTTGGCAGTGAAGTGCGGTGAGTTTCATGTCTGGTGAGGCACTGACATCATCACAGTCAGATTTACAAATAAATGAACCCTACAGAGGAGCTTATTCAACATTTGATTGGCAACATTTTGGCAACGTTTTGTTTAAAATGTCATAGCATCTTTACATATACAAACTGTAGCATATAAAAAAAAGAACTTTAAACATGTTATTATAGTCTTACCTTTACTTGTAAATGAAGTTTTAGAGAATTCTTTCAGTTTGGATATGTAATTCTATATTTTGGGGGCCAAGCAATAGAAAAAAAAATTACTGGATGGCTGCATTTGACTTGCTAACTGTTTACTGTAACTTGCTAATGCTATCATTAATTCTAATTCTTTGGCAGTCGAGGAGTTGCAAGAAGAATCCCTGGGATCACTATCGTAGAAGGCAGAAGAACTGCGTGTCTCACTTTGCAGTGTTATGACAGCTCAGCACAAGAATATGTTACATACAAACAGTTGTTGATAAAAAAAATAAAATAAATGTGCATTATATATACCAGCTGAACTAATTAAATTTTATTCATATAGTAAAAGTGTTTTTACTATTATATTACTTTATAATACCGACATGCAGAGGGACAGCAAAACGGTCTCACTGCATAGTGATTGCGAAATACACGGTGAGGCTTTAACGCTGAATGAATATAACAATTTAATTTATTTTTAATTTTATATTTCCATGATTGCACCCCTGACTGTACGTCACTGGTGTGTGGCAATACAGTATTGACTGAAAGTGTTCTCAAAAACAAATACTATGTGCCTTCATGTGCTACTTGAATACTTACCATAAAGGGGACATGTCTAGAGACTCTTTGTTGAGCGTTGTTGTGAAATTTCCACTCAGGCATTCGTTGACAGGCAGATGTCTCTTGCTTTGTGTGTTGTTTAAAGAGCATGTTTACACCTGGCATTCAAATTTCTCCGATATGTCCAAGTTAATGTCTAATATGACAATCAGACTTTTTTATGTGCAGAATCACCCCATCTTGATCACAGCCCTCCTGTTCTAATCCTCACATCCATTTTAATGAAGATTGTTTGTGACAATATTTATTTGTATAATGATGTATGAGGTCTTCTTGACATTTTTTTCTTTTGTGTATTGTCTGTTCTATATTTTCTGGTAGCATTATGTGGATAAAATTGACAAAAAGTGCCCAGGAGAATGTCAAAAGGCAATAGCGTTGAGAATCTTAAATATTCAATATTTAGCAATCAAAAATCTTGATGTGTGGTTGAAACCTCAAGGACAAACGTGAATATGATAAGGAGGTTATTGCGCAAAATGAAAGAATATCCAATCAGAAAGGACGTTGACAGAATCATAACAAATGCAAACATAGCACAGAACAAACTTAAATAGACCTTTTTTCAGCGAACTAACTGTCAAAATCATTTCAAACACGATCATCATAAAATGTGCTGTCTTTGTTACATCAACATACCATCATTTAATGGAATTATTTATCCTCACATTTGTGTTATCTTTCAGAATTATTTTTTTTCTGTATGAAACTGCCAGGTGTAAACAGGTTCTGTGTGTATGCAAATGATTAATCTCACTAACCTGTTTGTTAGTATCTTGTTTGGAGTTGTTCCTTTTCCTTCGAGGCATGGCACCTGGTTCTGGTTCTAAATGTGCATCTTTGTGTGCTGGGCTCAGGCTCTAAGTATATGAGACTATGGATTAGCTGGTGTAATGCTATTCTCATTGACAGGGATTTTAGCATGCTTGGGGATCGTTTCTCCATCCGTGATTAAATATAAGCTGCGTTTTCACTGATGTCCCTTCCACCAGAATCTATGTATTTGGCGCAGTTATCTCACCTTGTCGTTAGGGTCTTGTTTACGGTTGGCTTCTCGCCCACGCAGGCTCTTGGCGCTGATGCCTGATTCAGATGTCTGCATGATGAGTTGAGTAGCCAGGAACTGCTGGATCTGCTCCAGGACATCACGCTGCATCTCCAGAGCCATGTGGTAGACGTCATGGTCAGAACTGTTGTACATGACGGCGTTTTGAAACATTAACATGATGTCTCGCTGGAACTCGGCTGTCGTGCGGATCTGCCCCGTCTCAATGTTTTTCTTTATTGCAGACAGGTCCATTGGCCTTAACAGGAAAAGCAAGAGAATTGACTTGATTTAAACAGTTATAGAAGCTTATATCACATTTGACTATAAGACTGATAAGACAAATGTCTCCTTCTCCGGCGAATTACTGCTGATCCTCGGGATGAGCTACTTTACAATAATTAATGACCATATCCATCCACTCTTGTGGGCGGAGGAATACATACAGTTAGGCATTTGGCAGACGCAGAACGACTTACATTTGGTCTCTCTTTTACAACTGAGAAATTGTAGTTTAAGGGCCTTGCTCAATGGCCCACGGTATTTGCTTGGCGAAGGTAGGATTCGAACCCTGGCCTTTCTGGTATTTGTCCAACACCTTAACCACTAGGCTACCACTTCCCCCACGTGTGCCACTCCAATACATGGGTTGCACAACCTGGGTAGAAATGGACAGTTTGCATGTCTCCTCTGGATACACCAGTTTCTTACCACAGGCCAGGTTCGTTCAATCATTCATTCATTCATCTTCTTACCAGCTTATTACCTAATTCAGGGTCATGGGGGTTGGCTGGTGCCTATCCTAGCGCACATACGGCAATAGGCGGGGGTACACAATGGACGGGTCGCCAGTCCATCACAAGGCAACACATAGGCAAACAACCATTCACACACACATTTCACTCCTATGGGCACATTTAGAATCACAAATTAACCTAAAAAACATGTCTTTGGACTGTGGGAGGAAACCTGAGGAAACCCATGCAAGCGTTGGGAGAACATGTAAAATCCGCACAGAAAGATTCCGGGAATTGAACCCGAGACCTTCTTGTTGTGAGCCAACTGGCCAGGTGTGTGCGTGTTTGTGTGTGGTTGCTTGTCTATGTGGTCCTGAGAAGGATTGGTGACCTGTCCAGGGTGCACCCCTACCACACAGCATCAGTCACATCAAGTCCATCATTAGGCACATCATTAGGCACAGATACACACTGTAGCACTCTTAAGTTGTGTAGCTACCAAAATCAGGCACACTACTTTGCTGATTCTGTACCAGGCTGCTGCCATCCTGTAAAAAATGAAGGTGGGGAATTTCCTATTGCGGATTATCCACAATTTTGAGTGAAGAAAGGGAACCTTACATGTGAATATGTAGAAGCTCGCTGTTTATTTTCACTTCATTTCACTAATTCACTAATGATTGTTGTAAGGCATATTTTACCTGTGTACAATACTGTGGTAGCCAGGAGCGATGTCATCAGACACAGGCTGCAGAAACACACTTGCATACCTGTGCATATGAACACACAAATCTCATATCAAACAGCTAGAAATGAATGTACAATCTAACAATACACAATGGCAGAGCTAACCTGTGATTAGCTGCTGCACGCCACACCAGCATGATGGCCTTTTTCCAGATTTTTTGGGCTTGCAAAGCCTCTTGATCCTCACTACACATTGAACTAATATGCAGATAAAAAAACAGAAAAGAATGATAAATTATGCCTTAGCTTGATAAGCAATTTACTTCTACACACACTACTTACAACTGGGAAGAAGCAGGGCTGCTGGCGGTGGAGTCCGCAGTGGTGTAGCGCTGGGAGTTGGTGCCGTATCCATCTTCACTCTCGCTGGCTGGTGGGTCTACCTCTGAAAGATACGGTCCCTCCCCACATTCTTTCATTTCCATACTTTCATCTGCATCCACTTCACTTCCTCCATCTTCATCCTTTACCTCCTACAGCAAAAGAAAAAAAAATAAAAGGCAAGAGGATTAACTTTTAACAAATGTGCAGTATAAATGTCTATTACACATATATGTCTGTAATAAATACATTATTCTACTAGGCATAATTCATCATTCATTTACTAATTACTTTTGTAAATCAGTTACAGTTTATAGTTTGGTATTTGGCAGACAATTAAATCACGATTAAAAACTCTTGCCTTTGGGTCTCTTCCAGAGGTAGAGCTGTCCTCTGAGTCAAGGCAGGGTGCCTCAGCTTCCGGTTGCGTCCACTCCTCACTCTCACACTTCACAGATGGACTAGGTGTTCTGTTCTCTGTTTGCTCCTCTTCCTGTGCTCCATCCTCCTCTCTTTCTTCATCCCCTGCAACCTCAGGCTCGTGCGAGTTACCAGGGGCTACTGGAGGAAATGAATTGCGGTCCTCTGTCGGAATCTCAGACACTCTGGGCTGCCCTACCTCTTCCACCATCACAGATTCCACTACTATAGTGGCAGGTGCTAATGACGGAGAACTAAGCTGGGGACTAGTGAAAACTCTGGACTCTGGCTCTGGGGGTTTAAAGGCTTGAGATTCCCAGGGGTCTGAGAGGGGGTGACCCCCTGCTACTGCCTCCTCACACAGAGAGAGTGCAGCCTCAACTGCAGCTGCATCCAGTACTTCTACTGTGTCATCCACCTGACAGAGATGGAGAGAGATATAATTGCATGTTTTATAACACAAAAAACCTTTATATCAAAATTATATAACAATTTATCTCTCCAATTTGTTATTTGTACCTTTTCCTCAATAATAGCTATAATATCCCCCACTGTCTCCAGGTCCAAATCGTCCTCCATGTAGGAAACCGCCACGAGATCCTCTACCAGCTCTCCTTCTCTTTCCTCTGTCTGCTCTGTCCCAGACTGTACTGCCAGCACTGACTCTGGACCACAACATTCTGGTCCGTCACACATACACGCTTACTTTAATATTAGCATAAAACATCATTAATTATTAGTTAACATGGTGCAACAAACTGATGCAACAAGCTTGCAGCCAAAATATGGGTATCATGAACTGTATACTGTGCTTTTTTAGGTGCCAGTGACTAGAATTATGCATGTAAATGACAAGATTTATTTAATTTATTTATTTCATAATATCAAATATCTATGGCACCGGGATTCTTATAGTATCCCCAAATTCAATGGAGTAGGACAATCACAGCACACATCAATTCCTATGTAAACTGACAGAAAAGCAAAGCATCAGAAAGGTTTAATGAGGAGAGCAGAAAAAGGGGCAGAGACCTGTGCTGGGTATAAAGTGGTGTCCGGAAGCAGGAGTAGCTGCAATGGGAGGGTTAAGAGGCTCAGCGCTGGCTGGCATCTGGACTGGGGAAGTGCCTTCTAACAAACGTGATAATGTTGGGGCATCTGGCACACACATACACACAGACATTTTGCCACAAGTGACAAACATACCAAAACAGCAGATTTCCCACACAGTAAAATTGATAAAAATTTGATCCAGCTTTTGACTCAAAACAAGGTGTTTTCTTAAACTGTTCCAATCTTAATTAAACATATCTAAATAAAGTTTATTATACAATTGTATAGGTGGACAAATGACAAATGAAGACTCATTGTGCATAACTAGACAGACAGAAAAACACCAATAAGTCTAACTGGTCTATTTGTGTTCCTGAAAATAATTCCTCCAACAAAAATTGTTGCTGATAGTGAATTAGGGTTGGACCGATTACCAGTGGATTTAATTAGATTACCATTATCTTCAAAACCAATTTTAAATCTGAACCAAAATAACTTTAATTTGAAAATCACTATTTGTCCCTTGTAAGCATCCATCAGCTCCTAGGGAGTGTGCCTTCAGTGAACTGTCTGCAACAAATGACAAGAGAAGCCAGATCACTGGAGAACATCCCTGGTGGGTTGGAACTAATAATTGTAACCATTTTTGTAAACCATTTTATTATTTTGTAAAACTTCAAGGAGCTTTTATATATGCTAAATTCAACTGCAGTCAGAATACAGAAGATTTATACTGCAGCATGGTGTTGAAATTTATTTTATTTGTGTTTTAAATATCTTTGCATTTTAAATAGTTCACTATTCCAAAAAGGTTTTTTATCACTCACTAACTAAAAATTTTGCAATCTTACAACAAACATCTCATTTATCATGAAGGAGGTAGGGTTGCCTAAACAGTTGTCTACAAATAAAAAAAAATTAAAGACTTCTGATTTGTCCAACACTACAGTTTCCCATTTCAAAAGAGCAATTAAAAAATATGGTATGTATACAGTATGCTATGACTAAAAGTAAGATTATTATGCTTGCGGTCTTCGCTGATTTGATTAAAGGCAATAATTTGGACTATATATAAATATAAATAACTGACTAAATATAATACACCTTTAAAGCAATAAAATTAAGTTATTTAAGTAAATTATACATAAATGGATTAAGTTAAGTTAAAGTGTGGTTATTAAAGATTTACTGAAGGCTACAGTGATTTGATGGTACACAAGCAGCATGTCCAATTTGGAGTCTCAGAGAGCAGCGAAACCTAAATCAACGAGTTAGAGTGAGAGAGACAGTATGACGAAATGAGGTGTTTACCTGTTGAGACGTCGTGGCTGGTGGAATGAACAGCTGATGAGACATGAAGATCTATACCATGAGCACCGTTGCTGAGAGCGGCAGCCACCTCGCCCTCTACAACCTGAACACGACACAAACTTTTTATACCAACGTTAGTACATGCATGTTCAAAATTTACTGCAATATAGAATAGTTATTTCTTTTCATTTTATGAACAACTTGAAGATTCCTTCCCAATGTACATTTGCATCTTCAGCGTAAAACACACCACTGAAGTGTACTACAGCACAGATGCTTACTAGTCTAGGGCTGGCTGATAGGAGGCTTCCTTTCTTCAGCAGCTCAGACAGTAAAGGTGATGGTGGGGGTGTGGCCTTCTGATTTGGGAGCTTTTTCTGGGGGGATTCATCTACCAGAGTACCCAGGCTTCCCTCTTTACTCACTGGGCCAACTGCTTCAGACACTGGCATGAAAACAGGCACACCCTGTGCCTGAGCAAGAGTATGAGTAGAGAAAATAAAAAGTCCATGTTTGTTTACTAGAAGTGAGGTTGCGACATTAAAGTCAATTGTGGATGCTTAGCGAATTGTTACCACTTAAAAAGCTCTGGGCAAAGAACGGACCTACCACAGGACTGGGACAGGACTCGTCTGTCATTGGCTGAGGAGTGTCAGGTTGTGGGAGGTCCATGCTGGGTGAACTGGCCCCTAATGGAGAACGGACCGTAATGCTTGGGTGCCTTTTTGTGTTTTTGACAGCTTGTCGTGCTAGAGTAAGGAGGTTGGAGAAAGTTTGTTGATTAGAACAAATAACAGATGCTTAACATCTAACAAGAATTCTTACTTTATATACAGGACAATTTTTATAATATACGGAATTTGCTGTAATTTCTGAAAATCCTCTGCACTTACCCTGATAGGCCGACTCTGTAGCTTTCCTCTTCTGCTCAGCTTCTTCCTCCTCTTGCTTTCTTTTTCTGTCAGATTCATTTACACACCAAGTGTGTGACTCGAATTTACATTTAAGACACTTAATAAACAGGAACTGGAACATGTAACTACTTATGTTACTTACTAACTACTTATTAATATTTTACTTTAAACTCAAGTAGATAGGAATAAATTATTCAAACTATTGGAATTAATTATATTTGTGTATACACACTGTCAAAGTATGAGGAGTTGAATTAATAAGCTACACTTACTGTTCAATTTCTCCCCATAGCTCCTCTAGTTTGGCATCCATGTGCCCTGTCTGAATCAAATCCACCTCCTTCTTCAGCTTTCTAAAAAAAAATATCAACAAAACTAAGCATTTTAAACATTGATTAAACATAATTAAACATAGCAGACTCAATAATTTAGTCAAACAAGCGTCTGCACCCTTTACATAACCAATATATAGTTGTTATAGTTAATAATATAACAATCATAAAGTTTAAAATGCTGGACCTTGTTAATAACCCGACGATGACTGTTCTACATAAGAACATAAAATTATTTGTTCCTATAGATCAGGGGTCTCCAAACTTGGTCTTGGAGGGTGAACTATCTAATTCAGTGGTACCCAACCCCCAAGCTGCAGACTGGTACCAGTCTGTGAATCAATTGGTATTGGGCTGCACAAGAAATCATACATTTTTACTGTTTTATTTGTTGTCCAAGTCTGAACAATGTTTCATTTTGAAATGAAATAGTGAAGAAGACAGAAGAGTCTATGACTTCCATGAAAAAGAAAACGCTTTTAACAGGCAATATTAGAAGTTGTACTTGAAATATGGATTTAACGGGGATCCCACACACCAAAACCCGCTCTGTATAATATGGGGCGACCAGCTCACTAATGATGCAATGAACCCTTGTTACTTGACTTTATTTATGTTTATGTCATACTCATGTTGTTATGTTTCATAAAGCTGCAATTAAAGCTTTGTCCGAATACACAGGGCTTGTTTCACGTTTATTATTATATTTGCAATATAAAAAATGAATATACACCGCCCGGCCATGGTAAAATTGTCAAGCGTTGACTGGTCTGTGGTGATGAAAAGGTTGGAAACTACTGATCTAATAGGTACAGTTAGTGTGAAAGATAACTACAGCATGTTCACAGAAAAGAAGAGGCACCTGTATTTCTCCTGAGTGTCTTTGAGGAGTCTTTTGAGCTCGTCTATCCTCTCTGCTGTGAGCCTGCGCACAATCACATCCTCAATGGTCTCCACCACTTCCCCTTTTTCACCACGTTTCCGTCTAGAGAAACAATCATACACCATTAGCGCTCACAACAATCACAGTTTATTTACACTGATTTTAAAACAGCTGGTTTGGCTAAAATGTCACTACATCAGAAACAAAATAAACATTCTGCGACTGTGAGGTAAATATTCATTCAAAATAAATATTTATGTTTTGTTTAATGATAGAAACTTGAACTTAAGTCCTGCACATCTTTCTCAAAGGATGCAAGCTGGTGGTGTATTGTGTGCCGTAAGCCAGTAGTGTCACTCACTTTGGTGCCTCTGTGGTTTCCAGCAGCTCGGAATACTGGGAAGCGCAATGCTGTTGTGTTCACAAAGACAATTATGTTATTTTCAAGACACAATGACTTTCTTGGCTGTATGACTTGAATGTTTTTAGTAAAATAGATGCACAATGTTTAAGCATTTTTCTGCTTGCAGCTTTAGGCCATCTGAGTACCTTTTGAGAAAACCAGTCTGGTGGGCGGCCCGGCTCTGAGAACGGTTTAATGGCCCTGCTCACCGAGACCCTAAAATGAAAAAGAGGAGTGTGTTAGAGAGACATTGAGACAGAAAGAGAGACGGGACGAAAGAAAGAAAGTCCACAGTACATTAGGTTGATTGAGAATATCTGTCTGTCTATATAAAATAAAGGGAACACTTAAATAACATCCTAGATCTAAATTAATAAAAAAAAATTGTGTTAAATTTGTTCTTTACATAGTAAATGAATGTGCTGACAACAAAATCTCACAACAATTATTAAAGAAATAATGAAAAACTAATTTATTAATATATGTTCACAACATCAATGCTTCTTTCCAGCCACATGAGGTTTAGTATTGTCTTGCATTAGGCGTAAACCAGGGCCAACCGCACTGGTATATAACTTCTGAGGATCTCATCTCTGTACCTAATCGCAGTCAGGTTACATCGGGCGAGCAAATGGAAGGCTGTGAGGCCCTCCAACAATATGCCACCCCACACCATTACTGACCCACTGCCAAACCGATCATGCTGGAAGATGTTGCAGGCAGCAAAACGTTCTCCACGACATTACCAGTGCTTAGTATGAACCTAC
This sequence comes from Pseudolaguvia tuberculata, assembly GCA_026260255.1. Lineage (NCBI taxonomy): Eukaryota > Metazoa > Chordata > Actinopteri > Siluriformes > Sisoridae > Pseudolaguvia > Pseudolaguvia tuberculata. The sequence goes on along the minus strand of JAOTRA010000008.1, from coordinate 974,679 downwards.
TTTCATCTGTGAAGAGCACAGGGTGCCAGTGGTAAATTTGCCAATCTTCGTGTTCTCTGGCAAATACTGAACATGTGTTGGACTGTAAGCACAACCTCCATCTGTGGATGTCAGGCAGTCATACCACCCTCATGTTTGAGGTCATTTTGCAGGGCTCTGGCAGTGCTCTTCCTGTTCCTCCTTGCAGAAATGCGGAGGTAACGGTCCTGCTACTGGTTCTCGCCCTCCTACGGCCTCTTTCATGTCTCCTGATAGCGCCTCAATGCTCTGGACACAGCAAAACTTCTTGCACAGCCTGAGGGTTGTAGACTCATGCTACAAACCACTACAGCGAAAGCACCACCATGTGATATTTCAGTTTTTCTTTTTTAATTAATAAATGTCAACAATTATGATTTTTCTGTTAATATGAGGTTGCATTAATGAGGAAAAAATGAACTTAAATGATTTTAGCAAATGGCTACAATATAATAGTTAAAATAGTTAAAAGTTTAAGGAAGTACTGTCTGTACCTGCATCTATCTATCTATCTATCTATCTATCTATCTATCTATCTATCTATCTATCTATCTATCTATCTATCTATCTATCTATTATAAACTATATTAATTAATTACATATTGTGCTCCAGTTACTTAACATTTAATATGTTTAGTGTTATAAATATGTACTTTTATTTTGAACACGGCATATAAATCTGTGAAAAAAGATTGTCATCATTTTCATCAAGTATTTAGAAAAGGTCTAATTTGAATTGATCTTTGGGTGATGGTGCGGTAAAAGTGAGTGCATGGGATGCCACATATTTTACATACATTGGCTGTGTGTGTGACTGAAACTATAATGAAATGCTAACAAATACGGTTATGGATTACACGTCAATTTCATGTCTGTTGATGGAAAAACTTAATCTAAGTGTAAACTTGGTGGAGTTTAAATAGCTGGTAAAAAACACAACAAATCTTTGCATTCATGCAAAGGTAAATATGCCATTTATTCTAATGCTGTATTGTCCGCATGTCCTCTCACAGAGCTGCAGTAACTAGAGTCTCAGTCTGTTAGATCTGCATTAAAATTTTTGATAAATGGGAATTGATAAATGAGAACTGTTGCGGTCCTTGAATTGATTCAGTTATGTAATAAAACGTTTGAAAACGTTAATACGCAGCTCTGTCCTCTTGTAAATCAGTCATGAAAATGCACTAGGCAACACAAAGATCAATGAACTAGTAGATTTTGTCTAAAACTAAAATCTTATGCTACTAAAACAATATAATATAATATAAATGCCATATAATAAGTCAAAACTAAAATTGCATTTCAGTCAAAAGACTATGGATAAAACTAAATTTTAATTTTTTACCTGCTTATTCCCTAATTCTGGGTCATGTGGGTCTGCTAGTGCCTATCCGAGCGCACATAGGGCAAGAGGCGGGATACACCCAGGACGGGTTGCCAGCCCATCTCAGGGCAACACATAGACAACCAACCATTCCCACACACATTCATTCCTCTGGACAATTTACAATCACCAATCCACCTAATCTGATCCCCAACCAAGGAATCGAACCAGAGACCTGTTTGTTGTGATAAGCTAACCACTATGCCACCGCATGGCCAAACTAAATCAATTTGATAATAGAAGATGTTTGTAATTTGATGTAGCTAGTTAAATGGTAGCTCAGTGGTCCATCACCATCTCTCGTAGGCTCAGAGCCTAACCTCTAACGACTTATCATTTTAACAATAGCAACAAGTACAATTTCTGTATAAAGGTGTCTACTAAATTCCAGAAATGAAAGTAAGAAGTTGAGCTTTGATGAATTCCTCACCAGTTCTGATCTCCACTCCTCATCACTGAGGATGCCAGACACAGCTTCTCCCGGATGGACCATGGCTCTGTCGGACCCAGGGACAGCATCTTGTGTTCTTCAAAAAAAAAAAAATACACAACAAGAATATATTGTTGGTGCTTCTTTTAAATACATACGTGAATAACACAAAATTTATATACAAATGTTTACTTTGTCACCGTATTTATCTTGGGTTTATTAGCTCAGTACCTTTTACTCAAAATACATGAATACTACCAATTTAACAGCGAAACTACACTTTTTTGCACAAATGTAATGCAACTAACAAGCAAATTTGGTTTCACTTGAGTTTATACACAGCAAAATGTTTTTTTCTACACAATTATACTTAAAGCCTAATGCGACAAGACTGCGGTTAACTGCAACTGCAGGGATAATTAGCTAAGCTAGCACGGAACAACAATATTTATCTTTGTTTCCGAAATGATGAAGAAAAAAATACACGTAATATTCCCCCAGTGTTAATAACGCATTAAAGCGTTTTTATATTAACAGTGGAAACATTAACCACGCCGTCAGCTATCAGTTTTTACTAGCTAGCTTTTTGTTTGCTAGCTTTGAGCTAGCTCGTTAAAAAGACCAGTGGTTAGCTAGTAGTTTATTTTATGCTGTTGAACAGTTGGTCAAAATTAAATTGTTAAGCACTAATAGTAACGTTTTAATCGATAATATAAAGCGCCAGCAAATAAATAAATAAATCTGATCGATTCTTACTCCCCACTCCGGTGGACATTTCGACCGATAGCCGCGCTTGGTTACAGCTTTATGTACAAGTTATTGCTGCTGAAGCCGCGCGCTTGCACTTCCACTTCCAGTCTGTAGAGCAGCTGAAGGAAACTGAAGTGTGAAGGGGGATTAGCTCAAATGGTAGAGCGCTCGCTTAGCATGCGAGAGGTAGCGGGATCGATGCCCGCATCCTCCATGAGATCTGTTTTAAATCGTCTACAAATGTATTCTTTTAAAATTGCACATTACTAAACGAAACAAAACTACAGAAAGGTCTGTTCTCCCTGCGCTTGCCTGGGTTTCTCCGGGTAATTTGGTTTCCTCTCACATTCCGAAAAACATGTACAGTAGGTTGATTCGTTGCTCTAAATTATTATTATTATTTTTGTGTGTGTGTGTGTGTGAGAGAGAGAGATATTGTCTACTATATGTGGCCCTGCGATGGACTGGCGACCTGACCAGGGGGTACCACTGCCTCTCGCCCTATGTGCACTGACAGGTTCCAGTATACGCGGGTTAAAAAAAAAAAGAATGAATGAATGAACACTACAACACTACATACTACATATAATTCGGTATATTAAGAAGACATGCTTTATTTTAAAACTATTTTGTTTGTCCTTGTGCACAATTTAAGGATTTGGGGAAAACTATGTAAAGTGCAAAACGACAATTTAGACAAACATAGAAAACATACCTTTTTTGGAGGATGCGGGCATCGATCCCGCTACCTCTCGCATGCTAAGCGAGCGCTCTACCATTTGAGCTAATCCCCCACGTTAACATCATGTGGAAGTTACAGTTGTAATACTGGAACGTGTAACAACTAACAAAATTTCTGTATCACGGGGGTATCACTGTATCTGGTCACGGGGGTCTGCTGGTGCTTCGGGCCTCACATAGGGCAAAAGGCAGGAAAACACCCTGGAATGGTCGCCAGACCATCTCAGGGCAACACATAGACAAACAACCATTCACACACAAATTCACTTCTATGGGCAATTTTAACTCACCAATCAACCTAATGGGCAAGTTTTTGGACTGTGGCAGGAAGCCGGAGTACATGGAGGAAACCCACACAAGCGCAGAGAGAACACGCAAACTCTGCATAGAAATATCCCAGGAATCGAACCCTGGAACTTCTTATTGTGAGGTGACCATGCTAACCACTACGCCACCGCGCCGCCCTGTGTATTTCATAAATATTTGAATTTTGTCCTGTTGGGGAAAGAATGTAAATCTGCATCTATGCAATAATTTAATCTCTAATAAACTCATTTCTAATCCTGTCTATTCTTGTCACCCCCAATGAAAATCACCTAATTTTAATGCAGCCTTTACTTCAATTTCAAATCAATTCAATTACAGAATTACACAATCACATAGTCACCCGATGGTCACCCATTCTCATAGTAAAAACTATAACCAATAATCCGTTCCTTAAATAGGCTAAAGGTGAAAGAAGGGCGTAGCTTAATTCCTTACAAAATAGTTTGCATCACAATACAAACTGGCGGCGCGGTGGCGCAGTGGATAGCACAGGTGCCTCACAACAAGAAGGTCCCAGGTTCGAATCCCGGCCAGGATCTTTCT
>JAOTRA010000008.1:912696-923153 GCA_026260255.1 Pseudolaguvia tuberculata | reverse complement strand
TCATCATTCATTCTGTAAAGCTGCTTTGAGGCAATAGCTATTGTAAAAAGCGCTATACAAATAAAATTGAATTGAATGTTGATGCGCCAGCTTAGCATCGATTAGGTTCAAGGCTGACCCCAAGCCCACTAGGGCAGAGAGTAAATGGCAGTTATGCGTAACCAGTATTTGTATAGGCACTACTAGGCTCGAGTCGACCGCAATGAAAAATTCAGACACTTACTTTATTGGTGCCAGCACGGGGTCTAGTGGGGCAATTGGCGCATTGGTGATCTAGTGCGCCACCATATTACCAGAGGTGGAAGCATTGCCATTGCTGTTTCTCCTTTTCAGACAGCTTATAAGAACATACCTGCATGGGTTCCTCTTTGTGGGTTAGTGAGTGCTGAACTGATATATCCCCGCTGGATATTAGAACACTTTGCAAAGCTGTTTCAGGAAGTGTTTGCTGGATGCACTCATTGTTGCATCTGAATCCGACATCACGGCAGCCCACTCTTTTGGTAAGTAGGAATAGTAAACAATTGCTTTTCTTACTTTTGGTGGAAAAGAGATGAGGTTGATTTAGCAAAAAAATTGCAACACTGCTGGATAAATTTGCGACAGTTCTCTGGATCTATAATCAAATTTGTTGCTGTCGTCACTGTATCGGGTGCAGAGGTTGGTTCATGATACGTTAACCCATTGAGGTGTTCCTAGAAGATGTGTAGGGCTTGGGAATGCAAGTCAAGAATCTCTTGCCCGGTTAATTCCGCTGGATTCACAGTTGGTGAAGTATTCTGTAATGATGATGGTACAGTAATAGAATCCATGATGCAGAAAATTCCAGCAAGTGGTTAAGGTGCTGGACTAATACCAGAAAGACAGGGGGTTTGAATCCCACCTCCACCAAGCAACCACTGTGGGCCCTTGTGCAAGGCCCTTAACCCACAATTGCTCAGTTGTAAAAAGGAGACCAAATGTAAGTCGCTCTGGATAAGAGCGTCTGCCAAATGTCAATAGTGTTTATGGTGTTTATTCTAAAGATGGGGCAGGTTAAATGTGATCTCAGATAAACAGACTGGAAGATGGCAAACAGGTCCAAAACGTTCGGAAAAACCATTAAACATGTAAAACGTTAGAATCCAAAATATCAACATAAATCACCAAGACGCTTGGCCATGTTTGGTTAGCAAAAAAATACTTACAATACAATAATGGAGTCCCTGGTGCCTTAGTTGTTAGCATTGGTGTTGTGAAATCTTCCTCTGCTTTTTTGTGTATGAAATCTGCATGTCTGCATGTTTGCTGTTGGGGATTTACTTTGGGCTGTTTGGTTTAATTTTTCTCTCTATAAGGGCATCTGGCAAAATGCCAGAACTGTATAGATGTTAGTGAGTTATAGTAAGGCTGTATAGCTGGCAACAATGCACCAAAAAACATCCTACAGTATTACACATGCAGGTGTAAGTTTCACTTTTCCTGTAGCTGTCATCACTTCATGACCTAAAAAGTACTTTAGTGGGAAATTAACTTGAACTGTTTTCCCCAAGTGAATATACTTACAATATACTTGAATAACAACAACTGTTAAAAAATATGAAACCTTTATTATTAAAATGTTGGAATCATGAAAATAAACCTGTACATGTGTCCTAGGTGAATAAATAATGCTTCACTGTTGTATTTATGATTTTACAATTACTTTACCTGTCTACTGAAATTGATTGAGCAGTGTGGATGGGGCAGGTAGGACGGGGGTTTTTGTTTCACGTAGACCATTTTCCAAACTGAATATAAAAACGTCTCTCGAAGATGAACAAGCATCCGTGAAGCACGTCGCAGAGAAAGGTAATAAAAGAGTGGAGGCTGACTTTCATCAGTGCTTTTGTCCGTCAGTGATAGAAAACACACATAAGGAAATAATTTACTGGAGAAACATGGCTCTCCTGACGTTCCTTCTCCCATAGGAGTCGCAGTTGTACTCAAACTGCATCAAAATGGTGAGTGTCATTTAGATGGGATCTCACACGTCCTATCACTCACACGGTCCTGTCAAATTGTCTGTTTGTGTATCTTTTATACACTAGAACTTTCTCATTTATCTTTCTCATCTCTTTCTCATCTTAAATGTCAGTTTACGACTTGCATAACTTTACCAATCGCAAACACTATATATTATGTATATTACTCACACGCTCTTTGAATTCCTAGATCTCAGTTGTCATGGCACCTTAACAAACCCCAACTATCAGCACACGTACACAATGGTACTACACAAGTATAACACCACACACACTTTCCAAATGTGTTCCAATTGTGAGAGCAGAGCAAAGTGTAGGCTTTAAAGAGGATTAAGAAGTCGATACCAGCTGATGTACAGCAAATTATTCTGTTTAAAAGTACACTGTTTTAATCTTTACGCATATTGCCCCAGTATGTCCAGCAAGATCTTCCTTTATCAAGTATTGTCCTTCTGACATTTCATTTTAATTCTAACCTATTTTGCAGCTGCCAAATTCTTCATTTTCAATTTATTTAGTTTAATACTGTATATTGTATTCAAAATAAGACCTCATTTAGATCTTTCCAACTACTTCAAGCTATGATTGCGCTATTTTCTCTATTGTCACTATTATTTATCTCTTGTGTCTCAATTTTCACAACATTTCTTTACAAATCCCAGCCCAAACTTGATCATAGTTCTGACTGCTCTAAACCCTTTCACAGTCACATAACTTGCAAATTGATCTTTCAGTTGATTCGTATATGTACATTTAACTTTTACGGCCTCTTATTGCTACCCAATGTTTTTGGAAATCTAGAATGCATATTTGGCATGCCATTTCAAAATGTCTCACTTTCAACATCTGATATATTATCTATATTTTATTCTAAATAAAATATTTAGATTTGAAACTTCCATTTCATTGCATTCTATTTTTATTCAAAATTTACATAGCAATTTGCACTTGCATTTTCAAGCCCATATAAATATGGAGGGTTGCGTTATAGAAAGGGCATCCAACGTACAACTGCACCAAATGAAATATGCGGATCACGACTTTCATGACGAATTTCATACTGGATTGGTTGAGGTCTGGGTTAACAATGACCGCCGCAGGTACAGTTGTTACAGAGAGATAAAGCTGGGAAGTATGTACTGCAAGTTAGAGTGATAAAGGATACAGATGGAAATATGTTGGCTAGTGAGGAGTGTGTTTTGAGAAGCTGGAGAGAGTGTTTTGAGCAGCTGATTAATAAGAAAAATGAGAGAGAGAAGGTTGGATGATGTGGAGATGGTGGAGCAGGAAGTGGATAGGATTAGTAAGGCATAAGTGAGAGCAGCTATTAAGCTAATATTTAGAGTGGAAAGGCAGTTTGACCAGATATCATTCCAGTAGAAGCATGGAGATGTTTAGGAGAGATGGCAGTAGACCTTCTAAATTGACTAAATTATTTAACAGGATTTTGCAAGGTGTGAGAATACCTGAGGAATGGAGAAGGAGTGTTCTGGTACCAAGAATAAGGGAAATGTGCAGACTTGCAGTAACTACAGGGGAATAAAGTTGATCAATCACACACTGAAGTTATGAGAAAGAGTAGTGGAAGCTAGGCTGAGGAAAGAGGTGGCCATCTGTGAGCAACAGTATAGTTTCATGCCAAGGAAGAGTACTACAGATGCAATCTTTGCTTTGATGATGTTGATGGAGAAAAATAGAGAAGGTCAGAAGGTGATGCATTGTATTTGTGGATCTAGAGAAAGCGTACAACAGGTTTATGAGAGAGGTGTTGTGGTATTTTATGAAGAATCAGGTCAGCAGAGACGTATGTGAGGGTGGTGCAGGACATGTATGAGAACAGTGTGACAGCAGTGAGGTGTACCAGGAATGTCGGACTGGTTCAAGGTGAAGCCGGGATTGCAACAAGGATCTGCTCTGAGACCTTTCTTGTTTACAGTGGTAATGGACAGGTTGACAGATGAGATCAGACAGGAGACTCCATGGACGATGATGATTGCTGATGATATTATGATTTGTGGTGAGAGTAGGAAGCAGGTAGAGAATCTTTAGAGGTGGAGGTAAGTGCTGGGGAGAAGTGGAATGAAAGTCAGTAGGAGTAAGACAGAGTACATGTGTGTGAATGAGAGAGGAGGCAAATGATTGGTGAGGTTGAAGGGAGAAGAGGTGGAGGAGTTTAAGTATCTGGGGTCAACAATGCAAAGTAATGGAGAGAGTGTTAGATAAGTGAAAAAAGAGTGCAGTCAGGTGGAGAGTGGGTGGAGAAGAGGGATTTGTGATTGGTGAGTCTCTGCATGAGGAAAGGGAAAATTTATAGGACTGTGTATATAGTGAGACCGGCTTGTACGGTTTATAGATAGTGGCATTGTCAATAAGACAGGAGGCGGATCTGAAGATGTTTGATTTTTCTTGGGAGTGACAAGGCTGAGGGAGGCTAGGTTAATATGGTTTGGACATGGGCAGAGGAGGAAAATGCAGTATATTGGTAGAAGGATGCTGAGGATAGAGGTGCTGGGCAGGAGGAAAACTAAAGAGGACTTTTATGGATGTGGTGAAGGAACTCATAAAGATAGTTGTAGAGGAAGAGAAATGTAGAAGACAGGGTAGTGTGGAGAAGAGCGATCTGCTGTGGCGAACCCTAACGGGAGCAGCCAAAAGGTGAAGAGGAAGATTATTATTATATAGTGGTTAGCACGCTCACCTCACAATAAGAAGGTCCCTGGTTCGATTCCCGGGTCTGTGGTCTTTCTGTGTGGAGTTTGCATGTTCCCCCCGCGCTTGCGTGGGTTTTCCCCAGGTACTCCGGTTTCCTCCCACTGTCCAAAAACATGTACATTAGGCGGATTGGTGAGTCTAAATTGGCCATAAATACCCAGCCATTAGGGAGTAGCCTTAGTGCTTGTCCCAAGACCGGATAAATGGAAGGTTGCGTTAGGAAGGGCATCCAGCGTAAAACCCCGCCAAGTCGAATGTGTGGATCACGGATCCGCTGTGGCAACCCCTAACGGGAGCAGCCGAAGAACAAAAATTATCTATGTATTAAATGTATTATCATTTTTTTTTCATACAACTGAGCCTTGCTTAATTGTTTCTTAGTTTGTTGATGCTGGAGATAAAACTTCTGCCTCTCTGGCCGCTCTGGATAACATTGTTTGAAAAATAGTGTAAATGTAATATAATATAAGGTAACTTAAATAACTGTAATATAATATATAATTGCAATAAAATATAAGGTAAGCAAAGTCAGTCTGTTTAAAAACAAATTCAAGCAACTTAATGTATAAAAAAAACTTTTGGCTTTTCACAACAGATTTGATGCTAGACTCAGTTCACAGAAATAGATAACCATTCACATTTGCTAGTTTGAAAACAACTGAGAAGTGGGAATTCTCTCTTACCATCACTACTACTTTTTTTCCGGCCCAGGGCTTTGCTTTTGCCATCGTGTTTTTTTGAGCGCCTCTCACCTGAGTTTAATCCACGCACTGATTTCTCAGCCTTTAAATAACTACGGCGGTTTCACTTTCATTTTTCAGATCATCACGTGTGCTTCGTTCATTTGTTGCATCATTCATTCATTCATCTTCTTACCCGTTTATTCCCGAATCCGGTGTAACGGGTCTGCTGCGCCTATCCCAGCACACATAGGGCGAGTTACTGTGAACACTACATGACCAAAAGTTTATTGACACTGTAAAAGCAAGACACTGACAATGTTCAAAAAAACCCTGATCAAGACATGCTGTGTTCTGGTTTAACTGGCAAAACTCCTACACAGAGCACTGACTCAACCCAACCTAACACCTAAACTGGAACACAGAATACACTACAAATCTCCTTACCCAACATTAGTGTCTGATCTCACTAATAATATTGTAGCTGAGACAAACACACATCACAACAGTTATGCAACATAATATAGTGGAAATTCTTTTGTGCGGTTATTATACAACTATATCTGGAAAAAGATATGTAAATAAGATGACTTTTCTTATTATTATTTATAGAATGTTAGTGATGCTGGGAATCTTTAAATTGGCAGTCTAAGCTACTGATATATACATTATAATATAATGCCCTTTTTTTCTTTCTGTTTTGTTTAATTTTTTTCTTTTTCTCCTTTCCACCTCCATATCACAAGTGCATGTATCGGAGGGCAAATTGTGCTGGTCTCGCTATGAGCAGGCTTTAGTGATATTATGACAATGACAGATAATGACATGGCAAGGGGGATCATTTAACGGCTGACCATAAGTTTGAACAAGTTCTCTCTCTCTCTCTCTCTCTCTCTCTCTCTCTCTCTCTCTCTCTCTCTCTCTCTCTCTCGTCTGGTTCACAGCAAGGGTGATCAGACACAGTAGCAGGTTGACAGCCGACTGGTGTTGGACTGTCAGATCTGCTGAATGGTTATTGATGAACTGTTTCCGTTAGACGTGGGTAAATGACTGGTGTCTATTTGTGTATGTGCATTTGGGATTTAAGCGTAAGCTAAGACAGTCGTTATTTTCTAGACTGTTTGATGGATTATATTTGAAATGTATGTACATGAAATACACAGTACCCAGTCTGTAAAAAAAAGTTAGAGGCTATTTGAAGAGAGAGAAAGAGACAGAGAGAGAGAGAGAGAGAGAGAGAGAGATAGAGAGAGAATATTTAGAGATTGATGCCTGGCATGATGGGCATCAGAGTAATAACTTTGAATCGATAGCACCAGTGTGTGTCGTGTGACTGAGTCTGCAGAAGCTTTTTTTAAACAAAAATTGGCGGAAAGAAAAAACAAATAAAATAGACGCAAATAAGTAAAGTGGTGTGTTATGAGAAATGGTGGCCCTGCAGAAAAATTCCCACGATCAATGGTCATATTCACATAAAGTCAAGCACAGTCTCACTGTGAAAGATCTGTATAAGTAAAAATAATTACCAGAAAAGAGTGCAGTAAATTGCTTTCTGATACGCCAATGGTCTTTGTTCTTTCGTATGGCTTCGACTATCGATCGCTCCAATGATTAGCTTGCCATTTTTAGGAAAAATTAACTTTATTTTCTTGGGTTGTCTGACCCTTAATCATATATAACATTTACTGCAGTATTACCAAGCTGTGAGTAATGTGTGTGTGTGTGTGTGTGTGCGTGTGTGTGCGTGTGTGTGTGTGTGCGTGTGCGTGTGTGTGTGTTTAAATAGGGGTGCTGCTGTATCGCCAGGGGGTGTGAGTGAGAACAGGCTGCAATAATTGAATCCTTTTCCCTGTCTATGTCGCAAATCTAGTCATTACACAAGCGCCTCTTTCTCTCTCCTGGACACAAGCGTACAGAAATAAAGCAAAAGAGTGGAGAAGACAGATTCTGCTTAATTAAATTTTTACCACACACCAGTTGGTTTGGGTTTTTTCTACTTCTTCAAACGCTACTTTCCCAGAAGAGGATAAAATAAGCATTAAATGCGGCTAACGTTGGCAAATTGCTGCTCTTTTTAGGGGCCGTTTTGGGCTCGCTTGCGGATGGAAATAAACGCAGCAGGAGGGAAAAACAGATGAAGAAACAGACGCAGCAGAGCGAAAGGCACAATGTGACATTTTTGTTGGATGAAAATAACAGTGGCAGAACAGAAACATATTACGTTCAAAATTCATTGGGTAAACGTACTTTTAAAACAATGGTAGATCAAATGGTTAAGGCTTTGAATTGTAGAATTACTTGAGTAAAATTGTTTAAACCACAGCGCTGTTTGGCCCTTAAGTAAGGCTCTTAAAGTGGTATCATGGATAGTTCTGCACTATAATTCTAAACTGGGATATATGAGGAGGGGGGTAAACCAAATGGTTAAGGCTCTAAGTTGTTGATTGGAAGACCAGAAAGGCTGGGTTCAAGCCCCACTACTGAAAAGAAAAATCCGGAGGGCCTGGGTTCGAGCAACACTATTGCCAAGTTCGCCACTGTTAGGTCCTTGGGCATTAACCTCCCTTGTTCCAGGGATGCTGTACTATAGCTGACCCTGCACTCTTATCCCAACCTTCCAAGATGTGATATGCAAAGAAAAACATTTCACTATATGTTGTACGGTGTATAATCATGTTAATAAAGACAAATCAATTTTACATTTGCCGATACCTAAAAAATTATGTCTGAAGAAGAAGATAAATAAATAATATCAAAATAGCGGTGGGAGGTGGTGCCGCGGTGGGCAAGGGACATCGCCAATATTGTACTAACACTATCAATCAACTATCACTGACAATCGTAGCAAACCTATTAACCAGCACTAATTTTTCTGCAGCTTTTTATCATCTTTTTAATTTACTACTGAATATACATCATAGAATGACACACTGATGGTATGAATCTTTAATTCTATTATCATAACTTTCATCTGCCAACATGGGGAATCGGCTTTGTGTGTGTATGTGAAATGTCTGAAATGCTGACTAATGGAGCTTGATTGTCTAATGCTCCACTGCTTGTGATTTGTGTTTTACTGCTATTTTAATAAGCTTTTTCCCAATGGAGCCAGCAGCATTCATTTTAGCTGCTGCATTAGGTATAATACTAAGGTTGGATAATTCCTAAATATCCACTGGTTTTATCTCGAAATGCTTGAAAATCTGCAGTAAGAAAGTGTGGCCTCGCCTGAAATATTAAGTATCTCATGAAACTTTCTGAACCACCAGAAGACCTTTCCGGTTTCTAAATTTAGCCTCTTCCCAAAGTAAACAGAACTCCTTAGCATTAAAGTTAAATTCTGCAAACTATTGAAAATTGAATTACTGTTCCAACATAGCACACTTTCTACAGGAAAGTGTACCAAAGGTTTTCCTTGCTCATCTCCATGTGTATTGGACAGTGTGTTTTAGGGGGAACTGTCTCAACTTCAGTTCTTCCGACTGACATGCTTAATGTGTTATTTTGCCTCAGAAATCCTGGGGCCTCATGTATAGAGACCTGTGTGAAATCTTTACTAAAACAGTGTGTACAGATGTAGCGGATTTGATTCTGCACATAACAAACTTTTACACTGGAGACAGCAGGAATGGTTTTAAACATCACTTTTAATCGGTTCTGGAACACATGGACAATACAGATGATGTAGTAAATTGTAGTCCCTTAATATCCCCCCAGCAGTGGATATTATTTTTGACAGTATAGTGTCACCCACAATAGAAGTAACTTAACCTCAAATTTATTAACCCCTGTGCCACCGATGGTTCTTTGCTAAATGTTTACCTTTATGTCAGATCATTTCTTTTTCAGCTCAGATTGAATTCAGATGGTGACGCCATCTCACACTCATGCACTGATCTTCCAAACCTCTTATTCCCAAATTTGGGGTCATAGTGGTCCACTGGAGTCTATCCCAGTGGACATTGGGTATGAGGCAGGTGTACACTTTGAACAGGTCACCAGTCCATCCCAGGATTTCATACTCTCTATTTCAGAATAGTGTGCATGTGTGTTTCACTGTCAATATCTAAAATGTTTCTCTGTCTGTGAATGACACACCATCTTATGTTGTCTTTGTTTTATTATTTATGGTTTGTAGAATTGTGAAATGTTAGTGTTTGCATTAAGAGACGTATCTTACTCAAGGAACCAACAGTTCCTCAGAATAGCCTCACCTTCGTAAAAGCCGCATGGTTCAAAACCTAGGAATAAAGTAGCGTCTTATAGTCCAGAAAATACGGTATTTACAAATACAAGGATGAAGATGTCTACCAAATTTCATAACTGTAAATGTTAATCACCGTAGACATTGGTGGTGTAACAACACCAGTACCAAGACACTAGAGGGCACCTGCTCTAGAAAAGTAATTACATACGGTTTTGCCACTATATACAGTATATTCGAGTGTCAGCGTCACAAATTGCGAAGTATTTTTTGGGCTAGCCCACTTACTTAGCGTTTTAGCCCATTTACTTAGCATGTTATATATTTTTGTTATTCCAGTTTTGTATCTATAGCCTGTTCTAAGATTACAATTTAAAATTTTCTATATTCTATATACATATCCTCTCCTTTCGGCTGCGCCCGTTAGGGATCGCCACAGAGGATCACTCTTCTCTACACTACCCTGTCCACTAAATCTGCCTCGTTCACCCCAACTACCTGCATATCTTCCCTCACGACATCCATAAACCTCCTCTTTGGTCTTCCTCTTTTCCTCCTGCCCGGCACCTCCATCCTCAGCATTCTCCAGCATTCTACCAATATACTGCATGCCCCTCCTCTGCACATGTCCAAACATCCTACATGCGCCATCATTTCCATCTGTATCCTTTATTGCTCTAACTTGCAGTACATCCATCCAATCTCTGTCTCTTTGCCTGGCTAACCGGTACAAATCCTTTTCTCCCTCCTCAGTGTCCAACTTCTCATACAGCTCCTCATTCGCCTTTTCCTTAGCTTTTGCCACCTCCCTCTTTACCTGCTGCCTCATCTCCTTATACTCCTGCCTACTTTTCTCAT
>JAOTRA010000008.1:898524-912596 GCA_026260255.1 Pseudolaguvia tuberculata | reverse complement strand
CAAGGAAAAACTCCCTAGAGTGGGATTAGGAAGAAACCTTGAGAGGAACCAGACTCAACAGGGAACCCATCCTCATCATCCAACATCAACTCCCAACCATGCCATGAACACTTGCCCTTCACACAATTGATAGTCACACCATTGGTTGAGCCATCACTCGAAAGACAGTCGAGCTCTCCTACTATGCAACTGCTCGTAAGACTCTGTTCGTTCTGGGTTTCCCTTGGCTACTGATCCATAACCCTGTCATTTCCGAGACAAAAAAATATGTAAGTGGTCCCCCACCTGTCGACACACCGGTCTCTCTAATCAAATATTAGTTGCACAGTTTCCTTGTGTCTCTACTTTTGTCTGTGCCTCTAATGTTTCTCTTGTCTATCAAACTCTGACAGATGTTTTTTGTAACTACATTAAAGAATCCCTAGATAATGGCCACATTCGTCCCTCCAACTCACCAGCAGTTTTTTTGTAGAAAAGAAAAATGGGGGCTACGCCCATGCACTGATTATCGAGGTTTGAACCACATTAGTGTGAAGTATAGGTACCCTTTATCCTTAGTTCCAGCGACCTTAGAACAGGTAAGGGAAGCTAAGCTATTTACTAAATTAGATCTTAGAAACTCTTATATTCTTGTCCGTATTTGTAGGGCGGATGAGTAGAAAACTGCGTTTGTCACCCCAAAGGGCTACTATGAATATTTTGTCATGCCCTACAGTCTTTGCAACGCGCCAGCCGTCTTCCAGTCCTTCAGTTACGACATTTTAAGGGACCTCCTCATCGCGTATATCGACATCATTCTTATGTACTCGCAGGATAAGACTCAACATGAACTGCAGTTTAGGATGGTGTTGCAAACTCAACACCTGTCTCATCCTGTGAGTAGATAAGAATGACGTCTGTTATAAAATAAACTTCTTGTGGAAGCTGAAAATTGTGACATCCATTCAGTTTCTTGGGTACCTTATCAGTCCTTAGGGGTTTTAATGGAGTCCAGTCAGGTCCAAGAGGTGATGGACTGGCCCCGGCCTAAGTCTATAAAGAGTTACAAAGGTTCTTGGGGTTCACTAATTTTTATATGCGGTTCATCTGAAATTTTAGTCAAACCGCCTCGCCCCACACATTCTTGCTTAAGGGCAAACCCACCAAACTTGTATGGATGGATTCCACAGTGAAGTCCTTTATTACCTTCGGTAGAAGAAGAATCGGTTTACTACAGCACTCACAATAGGCCACCCAGACCCTGCAAACCCATTCTTAGTGGAGGTTGATGCATCTGATAGCGGCATTGGGGCAGCGCTTACCCAAAGACAGGGCTCTCCTCCTAATCTACACCCATGCACCTACTTTTCCCTCCTCCTCAGCTCACCACTGCTGAGAAAAATTATGACGTAGGTCAAAAAGAACTGTTGGCCAATAAGGAGGCCTTGGTCGAATGGCGACACTGGTTAGAGGGAAGCATGCATCCCTTTACAGTACAAACAGATCATTGCAGCCTACAATACCTTAAAGGAGCCAAACGTTTAAATGCCCATCAGGTGTTTTGCGTTACCAACCACCCCTGTTTCCATGGTCAGGAGAACTAGCCACAGTACCTTCATTGGAGGATTGGTACCAGCGCAGCGCAGGTGTGTGGGAGAGCGCTCACATGAGGTTGCAATGGCTCTAAACATCTAAAGAGGCCCATCGACCTGGAAGACAGACTTGCCTACTTCCCGAAAGAGTTGGGGAACTCTGGTGTACTTGGTAGACTGGGAGGGCTATGGTCTAGAGGAGCAGTGTTGGGTAAAATCCATTGCCATCCTAGACTCTTCTTTGATTAACAACTTTCATGCCTTACCTGCTGAAGGTCTACAATTATTTCACACCAAATATACTACTAAATTACGGATAGTACTGTCTCAGCTTCAACTTCCCATTTAAACTGTATAAAAACTAGATCTGGGAAAAATTTACATAAACGCACCAGATAAATGTATGTAACAATAGTGTACACATGGTATCAATTGTCTGTCCCATCAGCATTTTTCTGTACTCAGAGAACATAATTATAAATAAGTTTTTAAGGTGCTCTTTTACAGAAAAATGAGGGGAGTTTGGATAAGTCTGAAGATAACTAGCTTGGTTATTTATCATTTCCAGACCAGTGGCGATGACCTGTAATGCTAATTTACAGCCTATTATTGTTTTATATGCATTACATATAAATTAATCTTTTATACATCTTTTGGTTTTTATGTTATATTAATATTAAGTTAAATATTGATTCTGAAAAGCTCTTTATATTGTGTTCAGTGTTTCTGATTACTATGAACGTGACATGATAACGGTGGTATTAAAAGGTCTTTAACTCATGAAATTCTCCACCGAAGGCCCAGGTATAAAAAAAGATCATGGAAAATGTTATATGCTTTTGGTTCTATGGTACAGGTGTCAAACTCCCGGAGGGCCACTGCTCTGCAAAGTTTGGCTTCTGATTCAGCTAATCATATCTTTCAGGCTTGTTCAAAAAACCTATCTTTTGTGTTTTGGCATAAGGTTAAAACTACAAACTCTGCAGGGCTTTGGCCCTTCATGAATTTATTTCCATTTACATCTACATGTTTGCCATTTGGCATTTGTACATATTCAGAATAATTTACATTGATCTATGGGGTTTGGGGTTTTGCTCAGGGGCCCAGCAGTGACAACTTGACAGTGCTTGGAAATAAAGCTTGCATAGTTTGATCCAATCAATAAAGAACTCCTTTTTCTTAACTATATATTTTGTAACTTATTAGGTTTTCCAGTATCATAGGTATCCAGAAACTTCTCTGAATTTCACTAAATTTCCACAACTACACATGAATCTTCACTCATTTGAAATAATCGTCAATAACATCAGTTATAATAACAAACAATGTGATGTGCGGTTCATGTCTGGTGAGGCATTGACATCATCACAGTCATATTTTCAATATATGAACCCTACAGAAGAGCTTATTCAACATTTGATTGGCAACATTTAACGTGTTTTGCTTAATATTTTATATCAGTATCTTTACATACCAACTGTAGCATAGAAAAAAAAATTCTTATCGTCTTATATTACCTTATAAATGAAGTCCATGCACTGATCATTTTGAATAAAAGCATCGTTAACATGTTTGTAAAAGTCCTCTCTATCTTTCTTCAGTTTTAAAAATCTCTATTTGAATCCCTGGGATCACTATTGCCCCCTGCCATTGAGGCAGGAGAAATGCATGCCTCACTTTGTGCTCTCCGCAGCAGTTCACAAGAACTTGAAGAAGTTACAAACATACAGTTGTTGATAATAAAAAATAAACACTGTGCATTATATACACCAGCTGAACTAATTAAATTTATTTCATATACTGTAGTAAAAGGGTCTCACTGCATAGTGCCAGCACAGCATAATGATTGCGAAATCTACGGCGAGGCTCGCTGAGCGCTTGCCTCTTCTTAGTATTTGAATGGTAAATGTGAAAATTAAGTAATTTTGAAAAGCAATTCCAAAAATTGTGAAGTTAAATGAAAAAGAACTTTAACACTAAATAAATATAATCATTTAATTTATTTTTAATTTTGACTTATATTTTATGATCACAGTCTGTGCTTCACCTGCCTCCTCTGACTACACGTCACTGAATACAATCCTAATCACTTTATTCCCTATTTTATAAACTTTTCATTAATATTTTTCATCTAGTCAGAGAAGAATTGACCCATGACTGAGCCTGGTTTCCCTAAAAGCTTTTTCTCCAAACTGTCACCGATCGAGATTTGTTCTTTAACCGCTGTTGCCTTTGATTTGCTTAGTTGAAAGTGCGTGGGTTTTCTTCAGTTTCCTCCCATGGACCTCTTCCTCCTCTCTATGGACTGCCACCTTATCGTGGTGGAGAGGTTTGAGTGCCTGAAGGATCGTAGGAGCTATGTTGTCAGAGGCTACATGCCCCCAGTAGCGTCTCCAAAGACAAACAGGTCCTACGGGACAGGCCATTCAAAGTGCAGTCCAATGTACCCCTTTATGAGTAATATTAAAACAAGGCCAGTGACGTTGCCTGGTATGGCGCAACCGGGCCTCACCCTGGAGCCAGGCCTGGGGTTGGGGCTCGTGTGCGAGCGCCTGGTAGCCGGGTTTTATCCCATGGGTCTCCGGCCAGGCTCAGCCCGAAGGAGTGACGTGGCGCCGACCTCCTGTGGACTGACCACCTGCAGGAGGGACTGTAAGAGGCCGGTGCATTGTGGATTGGGTGGCGGTTGAAGACGGGGTCCTTCGCAACCCTATCCCTGGACACGGATTTTGGCTCTAGGGACATGGAATGTTACCTACTGTCGGAGGTCAATGATCAACTTTGTAGATGTATCATCTGATCTCCGGCCGTATGTCTTGGGCACTCGGGTAAAGACAGAGGCGGAGCTGTCAACTGATCACCATCTGGTGGTGAGTTGGATCAGATGGCGGTGAGAAATCTGGACAGGCTTGGCAGGCCAAAATGTATTGTGAGGGTCTGCTGGGAACGTCTGGCAGAGTCCCCTGTTGAAGGAACTTCAACTCTCACCTCCGGCAGAGCTACAACCGGATATCGAGGGAGGTTGTAAAGGTCCATCAGGGCTGCCCTTTATCACCGGTCCTGTTCATTATCTTTATGGACAGGATTTCTAGGCGCAGCCAGGGTCAGGAGGGAGTCAGGTTTGGAGACCACAGGATTTCATCTCTGCTTTTTGCAGATGATGTTGTACTGTTGGCTAGATCAAGCCAGGACCTTCAGTGTGCACTGCGTCTTCTGCAGTAATGCGGTCGATGTACCGATCAGTCGTGGTGAAGAAAGAGCTGAGCTACAAAGCTCTCCATTTACCAGTCAATCTACGCTCCTACTCTCACCTATGGTTATGAGCTTTGAGTCATGACTGAAAGGATAAGATCCCGGATACTGGCGGCTGAAATGAGTTTCCTCTGCAGGGTGGCTGGGCGCTCCCTTAGAGATAGGGTGAGGAGCTTGGTCATCCGGGAGGAGCTCAGAGTAGAGCCACTGCTCCTCCGCATCAAGAGAAGTCAGCTGAGGTGGTTCAGGCATCTGTCATGGATTCCTCCCGGACCCAGATAAGCGGTTAGAAGATGAGATGAGAGATGAGATGAGAAAGTGCGTGGGTTTTCTTATGTTTCTCCAGTTTCCTCCCAAAAACATGTACATTAGGTTTATTGGTGATTTTAGTTTGATTGGTGATTAGCCCTAGGTGTAAGTGTATAAAGCCTGGAAGACTTGTCCAGAGTGTACCTCTGCCTTTCGCTCTGTGTGTTCTAGGATAGGCACCAGCAGACCCCTGTGTCCCCAAATTAGGGAATAAGCAGTTTAGAACATAATTAAATTAATTAAGTTTATTTCAATCCTGTTCTAAACTGCTTATTCCCTAATAATTATTCCTTGCATGGTGGCGTAGTGGTTAGCATGTACACTGTGCAGAGTTTGCATGTTCCTCTCACCCTATGTAGAATCCAGCAGACTCCTGTGACCCCGAATTAGGGAATGTGCAGGTAAGAAAATTAATGAATGAATTAGTGTTTTAGTAAGTGTTCACTGTACTGTCTTATTCAATTCTGTGAAGCAGAATATCATTAAAAGGCACTATAGTAATAAAGTTGACTTGACTTGACTTGACTTGAATTACAAACACAATTTGCCAACAAATATCAGTTTCTTTCTTATTTCGCTTACTGATCTTATTATTTCACCTTTCTTTGTCAAATTCTAGTCAGACATCTGTCAGACAATAGCTCCCATGGCTGACTTCTTTCATCATCATTAAACAAGGTGTTGTCGTTACTCCTGAGCTGTAGCTTGTGTGCTTAAAGTATTTAAAGCCTCCTTTGTGCAAGGTGTTTTTAGTGATAGTGGTTATTTTTCTTCTCAGTTGTTTTTCTCTGAGTCTTAATTACCTTCAGCTGAACGGGTTCAGGAGCTCAGTTAAGTTCGGCTCAACACTGATCACTTCTTATCAGTCATCACCCTTCGCTTGCAGGAAGAATCAGTCTCTAATTAGTTTGAAGTTGAGCTGTGTAAGATGATACCAGATGTTTTGGGCAACTGCAAAGAAGAGATGCCCAACAATTCCAAACACCGAGTAGTCTTTAAGAAATAGCTTTTCCAAATGCAGACACCCTAATATGAACTAGTTGTATTTTTTTAAATGTTAGAATTCTCACACACAATTCATCTTTAAGGGATACGATGTGTCGCTGCAGAATATTATTTGCATATAAACAGTTCTGTAGAATATCATTAAATAAACAAATTAAATTGTTTTAAATGAAAAGGTTTATGGTTTAATTACTTTCTAATCCTGGCTATTAAATACAACTAATTTAAATAGAAAACTACAGGTTCCAACCAAGACCAAAAAATATACTTGAAGGGCAAATAAAGTAAGATTAAATATATTTATTTACCCAAAGTGTACACTTTATCCACTTTTCAGAATCATTGGTTTATCCCTGGAACCCTGATACCTCTTTTACTGGTCCCTTATTCATAACTGACTTGCACTTGCACCAACATAAAGCAAAACCTACTATTTCACCACCATGTGACTAGAATCCCATGTTATCTACTGCTTTTGCCTATGTCTCCCTTTTTAATGCCTGCAACATTAAAATAGTATCTTTAAACTTATTGACCACTGTAAGAGATCCTCCTGATCACCACACAAGGACGTATTTGCCCAAACTGTTTTGGAAGGCACCATATTTAAGGAACTTCTAAACAGCACACATTGCGATGTATTGTTTGTTGGGAACTTGACCAAGAGTTAAATGTATCTGCCTCCGTTTCTGATTTCTGAGCTTTTGCCTGATTTACTGTTTATGAATTTTGTCTTGCGTTGGGATTGATCTGTTTGAACTACTTAGCTACCTGTGTATCAAACCTTGCCTGTTCCCTTATGATGTTTCTGATTACTGAACTACGCTATTTGGATTATCTGAATATCTGTTACCTGAACCCTGTGATTCTTGTTTTCCTCTGTATCATTGTTAATAAACTGAGCTTCTGCAAAAACTGTTCCATTAATACCGCTTTGTCCGTGGATTTGGTAAACTTCACTGTGCTCAGTTACTGGTTTGTCTAAAATTTGCTCGGCAACCATTTGGTGAAAATAATGTTAACTGAAATATTGAATTATTGTTCATTTACCTTAACCCTCAAAGTGCTGCTTTTAAACTGTGGTTTGTATTGAAATATCTACGCCCAGATGTCAAAGACATCCATGTTTGAGTCCAGGAATAGAAGAGCACAGTCCTAGGTTTTCAGCTGTGACATCAGCCCTGGTGAAAACACAATGTGAGTGGGAATACATCTTGAATCATGAACACGGAAAACTGCATCCACACAGTTCTACAATCTTTTATAATTAGGGCAATTTGGCAGAGCCAGTAAACCTGCAGCTGAATAAACAGGTCAATCAATTTTTCCTGTGTTTTCCTCCAAAATGCTTTGTTTTGCTGCAGCTTCTTTTTCAAAATCATACTTTTTTTCATGTCCAGTTCCGCATATGTTTATGTATTTGTCAGACACCCTTATTCCATGTGCTTTTGTGGTTTGACGTGTCCCTCTATAGCTCTGTCCCAATACACGCCTTTGCACCCTTGTGCGTGTTACGACTCTAAGATGAAATTACCTTGGGTGTCCCAAAATTGAGGTAACAATGATGACACATATGACATGGTATAGTTACTTACGATCTGTGAAATGGGCTAAAATGTTTTAATGTCTTGGGCCAAATATGCAAAAACAATTCATTTTTTTTATTTTCAACTTTTTGCCCTAAAATAAGTGACAGTTTAAACATAATTACTCTTACAGAAACCAGACTTATGCCCTCTCCTGGATGGCTAGAATAAGTTTTAAGTATAAATATCAACAAATTTCATTTTCACTTCATTTGTAATTCAACAGTTGTCTTCCCTGCTTGATTGCAGTTTTTGTTCTGCTCAACACAGCTGGCTTTTTGACATGAATTGATGCTGGAAATTCTGCAACAAACTCTGCAACAAAATCACTGGGTTTGTTGTTGAGAAATCAACAGCGCTGTCTGAGCCTAAATCTCACATTTGGCTTGAAGATACAGGGCTGTTTTGGCATTCTCTTCCCCTCTCTCCAATCCCCAAGAGAACACCCCCTCCCCATCTTTCTGGCCCTGAGTTTAGCAGCCGGTTCCCATCTCTCTGCAGCATGTCTCAACCCCTCACCCTGCACAAACTAGTGTAGGTTTGCATTCCAGCACCTGTCTGAGAATAAAACCATGTGGCGCAAGAGAGCTTTCAGCACCAGGCATAAGATGTCAAGGCCTCTTCAAGTGGAGCCTAGGACAGAGGAAAAACTTCTCACGCTTGGCATGAGAAAGAGAAAAGAAAGAATAAACAAGGAAATGGATAGACAGCAACAAATGATCAGCACCTTGACATAGACATGAAAAAAAGAAAAAACACAAGTGCAATATGGTGGCTTAGCGGTCACAGCAAGAAAGTGTAGGTTTGTATCCGCTGTCATACCCTCCCACATTTTGATGCCTTTTTACCCGAAGCACAGACTTCTGGGTAATGACGCGTTATTTAAGGAAGAGCAACATGGAGCGAATTATTGCTTTATATGAAAATGTGTTCTTGTAAGTTTAAATGCATTTGCAAATGCACGCTGTAAGTTTCCTGATGATTCTTGTTTTGTTTGTTTTCTAAAGTCTGAATATCTGTTTCCACGTTTGCACATTGAGATGGACTCTGTTTACGTTTGGTTCACCTGCTGTTACCTTTAATAAAGTGTCGCTGCATAAATGGATCCGGCTATCTACAGTCCGTTACACATGTCCTTTCCCTGTATTTTGGTTGGTTTGCATTGAGTACACAAGGCACAGCCCCAAAACAATTATGTTAGGTTTAATTAGTGATTTTAAATTTCCCATAGTACTGAGTGAGATTTAAAGTTTAATTTTTCAGCATTAATTTAATGAATTAATGCTAAAAGGAGGTGAAAGCTGATGGAGTTACACAAACAAACATGATGGATGGAAAGAAAAAGCTGATAAAATAAGCTGATATTCACGCACCCCTCTCACAGACAGATGGAGAAAACGGTAGAGGCCCACCGGAAAAAAGAAGGCTAGGATGGATAAGAGAAAAAATGATTAAAAAGAGTGCAAAGAAAAACAAAAAGGAAGAAATGAATTCATAACCTCAGGCTTTAGCATGAGTAAGCGTGAAAGAGTTAGAATGAATGAGATGTAGAAAGAGAGAAACAAGAAGGGAGGTGGAAGAGTGACCAGGCTAGCGTGACGGTACGGCAGGTGTATTAAACATGCTGATGCCTTTAAAACAGACAACAGACCATAAATTACCTCAGCTTCTGTTATTAGTGCGACACAGGAGCACTGGAGTATAAAGACACTTCAGTTACCAGCCTACTCTAATACTAATGCCAGAAAAATTGAGAGAGAGAGAAATGGAGGAAACAGTAAAATGAGAGTAAAACAGGTAATTAAAGTAGCAAATGGAAAAAGTGGTTAAAATCCTTGAGAAAATCGAGAGAAAATGGATGAAATGAAATGATGTGATATGATGGATTGACCAGAGTGGAATGGAGTGAAGGCAAAAAAAAGGGAGAGAGTGAAAGAAGGATTACGAGGAGTGATAAAAGGGTAATGAGGGGGACTGAAAATGAGGCTGTGCAACCAGGAAGAGCTTGCTGCTCGCCATTAAAAACACAGGCCCCATTAGACAGTAAACTACCCGTTTGTGCGAGAACAGACTCTGAACTATTGCACACGTACAGAAAAAGCAGTCAGAAGTGTATATCCGCCTCACACACACAGATGGAAGAATATTGGAACAGGGACAGAGAGAGTAGGAAATACTCAAAGTGCTCAAAAGGCTTAGTAAGACACAAAAAAGTATATATGGAAGGGAATTAAAAAAAACCAAAAACACACACATACACTGGAATTAGAAGAAAAGAAAAGCAGACAGTAAGAGGAAGACTGCGAGCCAAGAGGCTGGCCGGTAATTAGATGGACGGCAAGCAGCAGAGACGGATGCAGGGACAACTGGAGCTATGCCAGTATCTGATGAACGCTGGCTGCACATAGATGTACTGAAATAATGATGGAATGATGCACAGATATATTCAGATACAGACAAACACTAAATCAATGGAATGGAATGACAGAAACACATAGAATTATTTTAATTCACTAACACAGCCACAGACAAAACCCAACCCTTGCTGTTATAGAAAAAAAATAATCAACCAATATTTCTGTCAGCGTCCTTGCTTATGTTTTTTTTTTTTTTACAAAACATGTCCTTAAAATCAGTTCTCTCAAAGTAACCCAACAAAAAAAATAGGAAAAAATGTAAAAAATTAAATACTTAAAAAATATATTATATTTTAATTATATGGCATTTACAAGACTGGTAATCACAGTGGTTAAAGTGTTAGCCTGCTATCTGGAAGATCAGAGAGTTCCATCACCACCAAGTTACCGCTGCTGCAATGTTGCTGTAGTTAAGCGTGTGTGCTCGAAGCTGTAAAAGTAAGTAAGACCACCTTTATAACCTAATATTTTCTGTAGTTACATTATAATTAATTTTACACTGCCTGGCCAAAAAAGTCGACACCAAAAAAAAAGGTCACACATATTTTTGCCTTTAGCTTTGATATTGCTGTGGCATTGAGTCTGACTTTCTCCAGAACATTCCAAAGATTTTCTATGGAGTTAAAGTCTGGACTCTGTGGTGGCCAATCCATGTGTGATTGTCTCATGCTCCCTGAAGTACTCTTTCACAATTTGAGCCCAATGAATCCAGGCACTGTTATCTTGGAATATGCCCATGCCATCAGGAAAGGAAAAATCCATTGATGGAATAACCTGCTCATTCAGCATATTCAGGTAGTCAGCTGACCTATTTTTTGACCTGACTAACATTAGTGCACCTAACTAAGCATAAGCATAGTTAAACCCTGTCTCTAAACCATACAACATTGCAGGTCTCACATCAGTCTTATAAATTTTCCCTTTCACTCTTGCAGAGACTCGTCGATCACAAATCAATCATAACACTCTTCTCCACCCTGTTTTGCACTGTTGACACCAGGTACTAAAACTCCACCTTCTCCCTGCAATCTCACCGCCTTATTTCCTTCCCACTCATCCACACACTCATGTACTCTGTCTTACTCCTACTGACTTTCATTTTCCTTCTCTCCAGCGCATACCTCAGCACCTAAGTTATATATTTGAGTGTCACAGCAAAGGGTCTGAATACTTAGGACCATCAGATATTTCAGTTTTTATTTTTAATAAATCAGCAAAAATTTCAACAATACTTTCTTTTTCTGACAATTTGGGGTGCTGTGTGTACATTAATGAGGGAAAAACTGAAATGATTTTACCAAATGGCTGCAATAAAAGAAAGAGTGAAAAATTTAAAGGGGTCTGAATACTTTCTGTACCCACTGTATTATCATCTATTTTGTACACCTAAGTAATTGTGGTTTAAGAGCCTTTACCCAGCAGTGGTAAATTGCTGACAATCAAACCACGACCTTCCAATGAGCAGCCCAACACCTTAAACACTGAGCTATAACCCTCCTTCATAATACCCTGCACCATTCTGAAAATAATTTCTACTTTATTTCAGCTAGCTAAGGGTTATTCACATGACTGAGGATGCATTCATTCAGCTGCAATAGTATTAATTGAGATCAGACACTAATAATATCTCTCTCTCTCTCTCTCTCTCTCTCTCTCTCTCTCTCTCTCTCTCTCTCTCTCTCTCTCTCTCTCTCACTCACTCACTCAGTGCAGTAGTCAGCGACACTCTTGCCTATCAGCGCACATAAATCTATGAGCCATAGAAACTTGTTTAAAACAATACACAGCCATAATCTTTTCCATTTGCCAGAACATTAATCATCAACATTAAAAACCTATTTTATTTTGACAGATTTTGAGAGGCTGGGATTTACACAAGTAACCCTGCACAGTGCATGTCTTACTATTAACAGAATGATAGTGAATAACAGTAACCAATATAGTTTCAATAGTTTAAGAATTGACCATTCTTACAGTTTGTAAACAGGTCTGTTTGGCCAAATCTCCAGGTTTCCAGGTGGAAACATCCTGCCCTTTTATGCCCCCAATGAATGTAGAACTAATTGAAGTAATTTTCTTGTTCCAGTTTGTTCGCTACTCAGCCTGTTTACAGCCTGACTATTCTGGATTCAGCACATTCTCTATATAAAGACAGCAATTCGTACACGAAGCCATGACGAAGTTCATGTCTAGAAAAGTAAAACTGCATGTTTGAGAAAAAACATTGTTGATAAACTTAAAAGCTTGTTTTAAAAGGTATGACGTCCTTATGACATGGCTGTGGGTAGGTCAGAATTAATTCTGCTTAGTAAAATCCTGCAATGGATTTTCCTCTAAAATCCATTGCAGCATCTATACACACCAAGAATGCGTTTAACAGCGGTGGTCCAGTCAGGCACAAGAACACAACAGCTTGCTGTTAAACTGACAAATCAAATGACAAATCGAGTTTAGTAGAAGTAATATAATTTGTCAGCAAAAAACTGACATCATCATAAATGTTTAATAAGGTTATAAGCTCTGGTTGTTCTTAAACGCTTAAACCAGACTAACGTTCCCACCATTAACAGATTAAAAGCTTTTAAAATGTCTGTCTCTCTATTTTCTTTCTTTTCTCCATCTCCATCTTCTTCCCTCACTCGCCCTTGCTAAGTGAGCATGAACAGAAAGGCAGAAAGCAGATTCTGCATGGACCCAGCAGGAAGGAAAGTCTTAAAACTAAATCTCCCTGGAGAACTGATGAAGACAGAGTGAAAAAGAGAATGAGAGAGGGGGGAGAAAGGGGGCATACTTCTCTTTTATTAGATCTTTTTATTAAAAGCTAATGCTGGATGGACCTACCTCCTGAGTAAAACAAGAAGACGCCTGGCAATTACTGAGAGATTGAAGAACGGATGAGGTAAAAGGCTTTGAAAGAATAAAGAACAACACACATACACACAGATATACTGTGAATTTTCTTATATTTTGTACTCCACACGAGTACACCCATTTTTTTCTACCAGGTCATGTGTAAAGCTGGATTGACGCTTCCAAAGGTGCAAGGTCTAAAAACTGAATGCGCCGTTCATTTTCACCTTCAGCCTGAGGTGTGTTTGGTTCAACTTCACTAATTTTGCATCATCTTGTAGAAGAGAAAATGGGGGGCAGTGTTAGTAAAGAGAGGAAGACGGAAGGAGGGGAGTGGAGGAGTCGCTCTGTGAGAGAGAGAGGAGAACCTGTAATCTCATCAGCCGTGTTGTGATTGAACACGGTGGGACAGAGAGCAATCTGATTAATAAATAAATGGGCTCTGTGTGGCTCCCATATGTCAGAGAGAAAGAAAGAGACAGAGACAGAGACTCCACTGACATTGGCCTCCTAAAAACTGATGCTTTGATTGGGCACGATGCAATTACAACGCAGATGCACCCTAAGGGAATCTAGAAAACAGTGCAATCATACCACACACACAAACACGTCAACAGGAAGTTGCATGATGTAGGAGAGTTAGTCTGACTTGCTAAGGGGGCACATACTTTGGAATGAAAGTGTTTAGAAACCATCTGAGCTGAACAAAGAATTAGAATATAAATAGAACCCACGCAAAAAACCAACATATTCCTACATTGTTACTCTACAGTCATAGCTACAACATTACACTAGCTTGGGGTATCAGAAAATAGAGTATATGTTTGGAATGTAAAGAGAAGTTATAAACAGACAAACACAAACATTCATTCATTCATTCATCTTCTTACCCGATTATTCTCTAATTTTGGAGACACGGGGGTCTGCTGTCACCTATCCCAGCGCACATAAAGCGAGGGTACACCCTGGACGGGTCGCCAGTCCATCTCAGGGCAACACATAGACAAACAACCAATCACATACTGTAACGACTTACTCATAGTCGGATCCATTTTGCAGTTACTCATTTATTAATAAATATA